>CADEHL010001198.1:319421-431806 GCA_902827135.1 Harpagifer antarcticus | reverse complement strand
CACAAGATTCATTTTTAAACCCATCATCTTGATACAGAGATAACACATTTTCGTAACAACTTTTACCTAGGTAGAAAACTCAATGCTTTTCTTTGAGGGGTCCTTAGTGTTAAATGATCTGATGAGGAGGGTATGACTTGTTATGTTGAGTGGGATACTGAGTCCTCTGCAAAAGTGAGAGTCTTTTCACTTTATCATGTCCATCGGATGTCTGACTCTGTTTAAAAAATTCTTTAAGCTTTGTAGCTTTTCATCAATCATTTTCAGCCAAGCAGTCAGAGGCACCCGAAGGATGTCTGAAAAACCCCGCATGTAGAGTTGAAATACTCCAAAACAAAATCATCTGAGGTGTCCTTTCCCAGCGTCACTAAACGGCTTGCACGGTAATACCACCGCCCCGATGGTCCGCTTTTAGTTTCCCATACGGTGCTTGTCAGGATTCTTCTCACTTCTGGCGGCGGGGGGATATCTCCTTCTTCTTCTTCTTCCTTCACATTGAGGGTACAGCGGTGAATTGAAAACTCTTCTTTGATCCGCATGCTGTATGCGTTTCTTTGCTTTTCTTTACAAATATCTTGTACACCGCTGGTTCCACTATGGTTTCTCGATGCACTACTTCTTCCGATACAGTGGTTGCATGTAGATCTCTGTAAGCCACCAGAGTTAACACAGCCCAATCTGTTGAGGTCAGTGTCGCTTTAACATTGCGGGGTCCATACGTTTCTCCAATCTTTAGATTGTAGAAATGCAGTTCATTCGCCGTATAGTTGAATACATAACCCCAAACATCGCCATTTTTCAGAGTCCATTCTTCATGAAGTTCTTCGGCTGGAGGCGTCTGAAAACGGCACAGATTGCTGCATTCGTTTCTTGATTGGCGCTCCGGACTGATGGCTGTAGGTTGTCACGGGGTCTCGCTGATTTCAAACCAATATCTAGGCATCTCTTGGCCATTTTTCTTTTTTGAAAAGGTGACTTGGTGAGTGTAAATGACTGGCTTGTTATTTAGTTTGAGCGCATTTCTTTTTTTCACCTATTTCCACCCCTACTTTTAAATGATCTGGTGAGGAGGGCGGGACTTGTTATGTTGAGGGGAGCGGAGCTCTCTGTAAAAAGTGCAGATCTTACCAGTCAAACTTTTGATTATTTTACATTACACGTATGTAGATACTTTATACATATGGCAACGTAAATAGAAGCTTCATTATCTTAGTATCTGAACTATGATGTACAACTTGACTTAAACTTAGAGAATTAATAAGTAACTCTTTTATAACCCAACTAAGTAGTTTGTTTTTTGTGTACGTTGTGTTGCATTCTGAATGAACTGAGACAAAGATATTATTAGCACATTTAATTAAGGTTGATCACAATCATCAAAACAGACGGCGTTGGCCAAATAGAAAGGTAATGAATAAATGCATATTTTAGTTAAAATAAATAGGGTATCATTTAATTATCACTAGTTGGCAAATAGAAACAGGTGATAATAAATGCATATTTTACACCTGGCTGACTGAATGGCTAAACCTGCAACAGGGATCTGCAACTTTGTGTTATTGGAAAGTATGATCACGCTAACATATATCTTTTTATATTCCTATGGAGTAAGTTTCTGACCAGCTGATCAATATTACATAACCTTTATATATTGGATGTATATCAAATATACTGCAGTTATGCTTCATTCGACTTCTGGTTAAATGCTAATTGTTAATCTGGATATTCCAGGATTTCCCCCACATAGACTTTCTGGGGTGGGCCGCCCAGTATATAACGGCCTCCAAGTATATTTCGCGACCCATTTAGTTTTTAATTTATTTGAACGCCAATGCTGCTACATGTGGGTCTGCCTCACACAGGGTGACTGGCTGTTCTACATGATGTGGCCTGCCTACATGGCCACTGTCATACAGATCATAAATCAAAGCCCTTGATTGGTCTCTGTGTGTCAGTCAAGCTCTGGATAAGCTCAGGTGAGGGAGGAATAGGGTATTTATTTATTTATTATATCCCTATTCATATAGACTTTATAAGTTAATAAAAGTAATTACACTAATCCAAAATCCATGCAAAACTAAAGAGAATACAAAACTAAAGAGAATATCCCCAAGTATCAGTACTAAAAACCTAAATAAGCTCTTTTTAAAAATAATATGAGTACCCTCTTTGCAAACAGATATTATCCTTGTCTTAACAGTTCCCCAAAAAAACTTGAAAAGAAACATCCTTAGCAGACACAAATCATTTAAAACAAACCTTGAATCAAATCTAGAGAGGACAATAACGTTTTTAGGTGTCTTAGTGAGTGCTATTTAAAACCTAATTCCACCACATATATATATATATATATATATATATATACTATATATCTTATTCTAACCCTATAATGTATTTACTGAAAAAGAGTCCTCTCCTGCTGATATTCAGGTATGCTGTCGCCATGTCTCTGCTTTAAAGAGTCCTTTATCGATGTGTTTAAGGATGCGTCTTTTGCCCCCTACAGAGTGAAACTTAGTTATCACTATTAAAAACTAAATAAGCTCTTTTTTAAATTAATATGAATACCCTCATTGCCAAACAGAAATATCCTTGTCTTAACAGTTTCACAAAAAAAAACTTGAGAAGAAAACATCCTTAGCAGACACCGTGTCTAATCAGCATATAGATTAGCATCCCTTATCTCAACCCCCACATTAAAGGGGCAACTCTGTGTGTGTGTGTGTGTGTGTGTGTGTGTGTGTGTGTGTGTGTGTGTGTGTGTGTGTGTGTGTGTGTGGTGTGTGTGTGGTGTGTTAATTGTCTCAGATTAGGGGTCACCCTGCTTGACCAAACAGAGACACAAGAGAAGTTTGTGTACAGATCTCTGACTGTATGCATCTGTACTCAGCAGAGACATTCGTTTTCTTGACTGGACCCCCGCGGATAGCTGTTGTCTCATTTCGGCCATTTTCTTTTTTTTTTTTGAAAGGTGACTTGGTAAGTGGAAATTACTGTCTTTTATTTAGTTTTGAGCCTATTTCTATTTTCATTTAATGTCACCCCCCACAATCTCCTTGCATAGCAAGGGTGGAGAAGAGGGGGGAGAGGCCTGGGCACATTGAGCGGCCAGACATCCTAACTTCAGAGAGACCATGTCTCACTCATAAAATACCTAAATTAAGATCACAGGCTCATAACATCTAAGGCTAATTAGATTAGATAACCAGACAGCATAACTTCAAAGAGACTACCTAATCGACACATCAAGGGAAATAGACAACAAACCATGTCTCACTCATAAAAATACCCTAGATTAAGATCAAAGGGCAAAACAGCAAAGGCTAATTAGATTAGATAACGCCTGAGGGATCAGACAGCATGACTTCAAGAGACTACCTTAATCAATACATCAAAGAAATAGATAACAAAGGCATTCCACAGGGGGGCTTTTCACACCTACCCTTTATAACCCTTCACCCTCACATCAAAGGGTCTCAAACAATGGGAGGCGGGACATAGCTCTCATAAAAGGCTCTCGACCAATGGGAGGCGAGGGGGAGGCGGGACTTAGCTCATTTGGGGGCGTGTCACCTGTCACTTTTATGCATACTAATGTGATTGAAACAGCATGTGTACTACTACTCACGTTGGCATGGCGTGCACCCTCCTGGGCAGACCACTGACCCTGAACGGTCCTGCCCTGCTGTACTGCACCCCACCCTGAGAGACCTGCACCTATGGTAACGGTCTTCTGGCGGGATGGCAGCCTATGGGCACGCCCATCAGGAGATAGGCCCTGCCCCTCCAGTGTGACCCAGAGTGGAGGGCAACGCTGAGACACCCTGACTTTCCTGCGCCTGTGCCACTTGGCGTCCAAGTGAAGGCTGTTCAGCCACATCTGCATGGGGCGCAACGACAGCGGGCCCAAGGGCCGGAGGAACTGAATATAAGGCACCATGCTGCCCGGCCCACGTGGAAGTAGGCATCTCTCAAGTCCACGGTTGAGAACCACTCCGCCTGTGCATGTGCTGTGGTCAGCATATAGAGTGGCAGCACCTTCAGAAATCTGTTGATTCCTCTGAGGTCCAAGATCAGGCGAAATCCGCCCTGGGCTAAGCAGAGGGTCTACTGGCTCGATTGCGTCCTTGGACAGAAGGACGGACAACTCTTGGGCCAGAGCTAGGGCATCTGCCGGATCGCTGCCGACTGTCATTTTGGCCCGGCCGAAGGCTAGGGGCCGGAACTGCGGTTCGTACCCCTGGGTTAAGGTGAAAACCACCCAAGGGCCGGAAGTACAGACAGCCCAGTAACTTGAGCTGCTGCTGGAGAAAGCAGCCGACGACCGTCCCCGAGAGTCTCGGGGCCTAACCCCCCAGCCTCCGGAGCCCCCTGGGGGGCGCGGTAGGCTCTGAGGCACGAGGCCGCCTAGAAGGCTGGCGGCACGAAGGCCTGCTGCAGAGAGGTAGAGAAAGCCAGTATCAGATGGGAGAGGGAGTTCCCGTGCCGCTGTGTCGTAGGCCCTACAGAGCAGCTCGTTTGTGACCCTGCACTCAGGCCGAGGGCACCTGGCATCAGGAGCCCGAATCGGGGAGGCGATGGCAGGCTCAAGGGATGGCAAGCGACCCAGCCCCCCCCCCCCCTTCATAGAAGAGGTTTATCTGGAGCCGTCTATTTAGAGTCACCGTGCAGCGACATGGCATCCTCAAGCAGAGGTGTGGCAACCGAAGGAGGGCCAGGCGGCAAGCTAGTAGCCCCCACACCGGCCCCTGACTTTGTCTGCTCCATGATGGCAGCTAACCGACCCACCTTAGAGGACAGCCTGTTTCTAGCCCTCTACCTGAGGGGTGAACCCATAGCCATCCCTCCATCAAGTCGCCGGGAACGGTCAGACTGAGCTGGAGGAAGTTGTTACGAGGAGAGGTGCCACCTCTGCGACTCTAGCCACTCTGAGCGCCCGAGGCATGAATCTACAGCTCAAGCAGGCGCTTTGCGTGAGACCCTCCCTCAAATGCTCGAGGCCAAGGCAGAGGGGGGCAGCGGTCATGGCCATCCTCGGGCTCAAGAGAAGCCATACAGGCGCTACATGAATGAGCCAGTCTATAGGTAGCCAGATGCAGCGTAGCCGGGAGTGGGCGTAGCCTTCCCCAGCTACCTGCTGAACGGAAAGAGTAGAGCAATGCTCCTACTCGCCGAACACAGAGGGATGTAACTACACCCACGTTACCGGCAGAGGGAGCGGGAGCGAGAGCACTGCCTTCACCTAGCTGGATTAAATAAAGACGTTTAACGGGGCAGCTTAGCCGCGCGGCTGCTGCTGAGAATCAAGCAGCATGTCTACCAGGAGCGTGGGCGAAAAACACTGCCTTCACTGGATGAGTTAAACAACGAAGCTCAACAGAACACGCCAGATGTTAGCCAAGCGGCCGCTGCTAACAATCAGAGCAATACATTACAGGGAGCGGGAGCGAGAGCACTCCCTTCACCAGCTGAGTTTAAATAAAGAAGCTTTAACAACACATGCAAGATGTTAGCCAAGCGGCTGCTGCTAACAATAAAAACAATACGTTTACCGGGAGCGAGAGCACTGCCTTCACCAGCTGAGTTAATAATGAAGCTTAACAGTACACGCAAGACGTGGCCAAGCGGCTGCCGCTAACAATCAAGCGAGATCAAGTCAAACACAAATGTTTAAGACCAGATAACTAGCTTCTAAAGAAGAGAACAGCCCGCATAGAACCGTAGGCCATGGTCACAGTAGTAACCATGGCCAGTGCTTACATGGCCTAGGACCGTACTTACAGTAGTAACTATGGCCAGTACTTACCTTACTCTCTGCATCTAAACAAAAAATATGGCACACTGGGCTTTCCATACTAAATTGAATGAGAGACGCAGCTAAAGCTGGGACTCAAATGCTAATGATAGCTCGGGCACAACGCCACAAGCAGAACTTTCAAAAGAGCATAATAAGGGCAACTTTACGGGAGAGGAAGTGGGAACACTGTCGTCAGCAGAAAGTCTAAGCCAAACAATAAATAAGACAGCAATCAGGACAACTTAGCTGGGAGAGGGTGTGGGGACACAGCCATCACCAGCAACAAGTTGACACGATCGAGGCTCTGCACAGCGCACAGCCGGCCACAGCTCCTGGAGGACGCGCAACCTGTAGCTACGACTGTCAGTCGCGAAGCTGCACGCGGCCAGCTGCTTGCAGAGAAATCCCTCAGATCAAACGTTCAAACCTGAACGCTGTAGGCTACAAGAATGTAGCCACGGTACTCTCGCGAAGCGAGAAGATGAAAAGGAACCGATCCACTAATGACGCCGGCCTATGTAGCCGTAGTCACGTGGGTCACAGGTGACTTTGTTGTTATTAGGTACTCGAAATGCGCATGCGTGCGATGGACATATCCAGTGCTAAAGCACCGCCTCTGGCGGTCAGTAGGGACGAAATAGAACTCCCACTTCTATTGGCTAGAGTTACAACACATGATAGGCTAAGGGGCGGGACATCTCTAAGTGGTTGACAAATCACAACAGAGCTTGCCAACTAACCAATCAGAGCAGACTGGGCTCTGGTTTCAGACAGAGGGTGAAAAGAGGTGCTTCAACACAGGCAGTATGAGACAAATAAAGAGCTTTTTGAACATTAAAGCATGGAGACATGTCACAGTCAACATGAAACCAAATATGAACCTGAAAATGAGCATCACAGCCCCTTTCAATTACAACATTTTCCAGCTACAATCAGCCATTGTCTAAGACATTAAAATCCCCTTACTCTCTGCTATAACGCCAGATAAAAGGCCATCATTTCCAAGAAACCTGTCCCAATGTTTCCCTGTCACCACATCTTTTTATCGCTTGCTATACGGATTGCATCGATGAATCTCTTCGAAGGTCTTTGAAGACAAAGCCTTCTCTTTAACAACCTTTTACACCATCTCTAACTTTACTGCCCCTGCCCCCTCGTTTTGATCCACCTTCTTCATACGTGTCCGCTCACCGTGCACGGTAGTCCTGAGTGATAGGTCACGGGGTTGTGGCTCAGGTTGAGGGAGCGCAGCGGGCCGATCCCCAGAGCCCCCAGACCCCCCAGGGAGCCGATGGCGTTCTCAGACAGAGAGAGGTGCTCCACGGCGGGGAGCTTTGGCAGCTGACGCAGACACAGCAGGTGGTTACGCTGCAGGTTGAGCATTCTGCACCTGCAAGGAGGAAGCACAATGCGGTTATGGTTAAGGCATTGCTTTATGAACAGACAGGCAGGTAAAAGTGGTTTGAAGGTCAAAGTGGGTTCGGGTAACAGTAAAACAGGGGAAATGTGTTGTCTGCAAAATGGATGAAAGGAATATAAAAAGGTTAGAAAAGTGTCAAAAGAACTATAATTTCACGGGAAGACTAGGGGAAGAGGAATGTGAGAATTTGGTTCGGGATATTGCCAAATATCTGGAACAAACTCCCAGAAACCTGCAGGTCCGCTGCAACTCTCACTCTCCAGACTGAAGACTTTTCTTTTTGCCGCTGCGTTTAATTGAACTATTCATATCTTAAACTGCACTGTAACTATTAATGTTTTATTGTCTTTGCTTTTTAATGTTTCTAATGTGTTTTATGCTCTTAATGTCTTTCATTTTTGTAAAACACTTTGAATTGCCTTGTGTTGAAAAGTGCTATGTAAATAAATGTGCCTTGCCTTACTTAATTGGCACAATATCAGAAACACCACATGAAGAAATATATGTTATTAAATTATTAAACAGAAAGTCAGCCATAGTGTATTTAGTGTTGTCACGATACCAACATTTTGGTTTCCATACCGATACCAAGTCAAGAATTGCGATTCTGATTCTTTTTATTATTTTCATGATAAATAAAATTGTAGTTTATCTGTTAAGTGTTTTCTTACAACATGGTCTCTTCTTTATACTTGAGTTTATGTGATTTCTTTGATAGTTAACTTTATATTGTATTAACATGTAATGGTAGGCTACAGTAATATAAATAATTATTGACAAAATGTACATTGCAGATGTTAGCCACATTGGTACGTTAGCTAAAAAGATAGCCAGACAGTTATCATTGCCATTAATTGCCTCGGCAAACTACGAAAACGTTCGTTTGTCACAAATTAAATTACACTTGTTTGACTTAGATTTGAGGGCATGGGCTTGAGCATGATGTAATTATGTTATCTATCACATTCGCTAACCTGTCTGTCTTTAAATTCTTTAAACAGCTCTGGATGCAGGTCGGCGGGTGCTTAGCCAAGTTTGATGTGTTGGCTCCCTTGGTTTGCAGGGATCTAAAACATCTCTCACAGACAGGCCTCGTGGTGTCCGTAGGCTTGCCCTCACTGTCAGAGTTATAGCTCAAATACTTCCAAATTTCGCTTCTGGTATCTTTTTTGTCAACAAGCCGAGGCGCAGCGGCAGTTGCACTCCCACGTGCAGCCATGCTTCTCGTTTTCTCACATGCTCTGGCAGCTAGCGCGTGCACGAGGGAGGGGAGGGACTTAGAGCGTGCTTGAGAGGGGAGGCACTGCAGGCACGGCTGCAGTGCAGGGAGTGGAAGCAGAGCGCTGAACACACACCGCTCTTATTAAAACAGCGTTTTCTCACCGGAGTACTTTTCCCCGTCATTCTTAAAGTACCGATACTAATGAAACGGAGGAATCGTAACGTTTTTAACGGCAGGGTATCGCGGTACCTTTCAAGTATCGGTACACCATGCAACACTAGATATTGAAAGAGTCTTCCAATCACTACATTTACGGGAAATGGGAAACTGCACAAATAAAAAAATGACAACTTAGTTATGTCAAGTGGCAAAGACAGAAGAACATGGAGACTACCTACATGTTACAGATATATGTAAGTGTCAGTGTCCAAAATAAACAGCTTTCCCATCAGACTACAGCGGTTATATTGAGAAGCGCTAAACTGGTGCACTTTGGGTAGTGTAGTTTCTACCTTGGCAGACGTACAGAACTCAGGTTGGTGAGGGAGTTGTCAACCAGTTGTAGTTTCTCCACACGGATCAACCGGCGGAGGATCCGGAGGAAATTCTCTTTTTGGAACGGGTCTCCCAAGTCCTGGTAGGACAGATTTAACTCCTGAGGGGAGAGACAGGTAGAGAACGTTTTCATCAACTCTAGCAAGCGCCAAACATTCATTCATTGCTCTTATAATTTTAATTATATATTACCTTTTCACCTCCAATAGTATATAACGCCACATTTTCACTCATTCTATATTCCTGATTAACAGATTGTTATGTCTTTCAACAGATTCTGCAAACATATGATATTTGGTATCAGATGCTTCCTGGTATCTATTTCTGATTATCTAGTAAACAGTCTTCTTGTAAAACAATCCGGTTGTAGACGTTGTCTCTCATCACATATCCAATATTGGATCTCAAGTTGCTAATCGGGCATTAAACTACTGACCAGCAAAATGAAAAGGAAGTCTAGGCCTGGACATGTGTTCGCTATTTCTGAACAAAGAAGCATTGTTACCTGCACCAAGAGGAGAATGATAGCCAATGGGTTATTAGATAGTTAACATGTAGAGTAAGCATGTTTTCATTGATAACCTTTGTTTTTCTCATTGATTGTCTTAACCCTTGGTAAACATAACTTCCTATCCATCTTTGTGACACGCACGCACACGCACACGCACACGCACGCACACACACACGACTTACCAGACAGTTCTCCCAGTTCTCTTGCAGTCTATCCTCCCATCGTTGTCCTTCCTCCTCCCTCCTCCTTCTCCTCCCTCTCTCCAAACAGAGGTCATCCCCCTCTCTTTGGAACAGCTCCTCATCTGATGGCCCTTTAATGATGACACAGTAGTAAAATAAATAAGTAATGTCAACAATGTTTACATGATTATTCTGAATGTAGTTTAAAGGTCTGTGGCTTCCAATGAATGGCTGAAGAATTCCTGTTTGCTTTACGCTTGCAAAAACTAAATATAATGTTCTAAGTTCATTCTCTCAAACATAGAAACCATATTGCAGAACTGCATGAGTTAGAAAACTGTAATCTCTTATTGTTATTTTATTACATTATTATTCTGTCTCTTTGAATCCAAAGTTACTGCAGCAAAAAGAGCAAACTTCGAGTGGATATCTCTGGACGATCAAAGTGCAAAGGTAGGGGTTTTCTCAGAGTGACCCAGACCTTCTCTGACCCTGGGGCAGGTCAGCTGGTCGCCCGTTACATCACACTGCTCCAGGCGATGCCAAGACACGAAGCGGAAACGACTCGAGGGAAGCTGAAAAAGAAGAAGAAAGCAGGGTGAGCTTTGTGGTCACTCACAGGGCAAATGAGGGGCAACAGGATGTTCAGTTTTCAAATAATAGTAATTTCCCGTTATAAATAAGGAAGCAAAACTTACCCAGGCAAATACAGAACAATATCGTATGTGCTCTTTCAAAATAAGATGCATAATGATACGTGACATTTTTTGTATGTATGGTGATGGCAGGTCACAGGTGGAGATGTGTGGTATAGAAAAGTGTAACCAAGAGGCGTATTCACACCGCAGTACTTTTCCCACAAAGGTTCATCAGAACTTAATCCATGAGAACTCTTAGTTCATGAGAACTCTTTAGTTCTCATGAACTAAAGAGTTCTCATGAACTAAGTACAGATCGCGTTCACACCGGAATAAGTCCCTGGGGGTGGATCAGGCAAATGAAGCCGCTGACGTCACTTCTTCTTCTTCTGCTTTGGGTTTACTAGCAGGCCGCAAACAACTTCACGGCGTATACTGCCGCCCAAAGTCCCCGGCCGGAAGTCTCCGGAGTTGGGGACTGGCTTCAGTAGAAGCTGCTGGGACTCCCAGCAGCTTCTACTGAAGCCTTCCGAGTAAATCGCCAGAACGCCGACACCTCCTCATCTCCACCGCTCCACCGCTCCCATGTTTTCTTTTGTGTTGCCATAAGTTAGTCTCTCTGCGTTTCTGCACTGGGCTAATGCTAATGCTAATAATGCTAATGCGAGGATAATAAAATGGCAGCTTCAGAAAACTTTTTGGGAGTTTTACGGAGTGTGGTTTGCAATCCGCCCAGCCAATCAGACATAGGAACCTTTTTCTCTCACGAAAGTCCCTGCTCTCTAGCAGGGCCGGAAAAGGAGGTAAAAAGGTTCACATTAACTCATTTTAGTTCCAGCTCTTTTTGGTGTGAACGCGACATTTCGGAACTATATCGGAACCAAAGTGGGAAAAGTACTGCGGTGTGAACGCGGCTATGGTTCCTAACTGTCACTCGGCTCTTTAAAAAGGGGCCCCATTATGCTTTATGGGGTGTTCCTTTTCCTGTAGTGTTGGATAGGTTTTAGTGCATGTAAATGGTCTGCAAAAGCTACAATCACTGTGTTCTCTCCATAGGGAGTTTCTCTCCCCTCCCCTGCCTGAAACGCCTCCATTGGACTACTTTGTTTACTTCCGGAACATAGTGACATCACTATGTAACACTCACACTTCTATTGGCTAGCGCTTCAACACATTGTACATGCTAATGAGAAGGACATCTCTAAGCAGTTGACCAATCACAAAAGAGCCGGCCAGCTAGCCAATCAGAGCAGACTGGGCTCTGGTTTCAGACAGAGGGTGAAAAGAGGTGCTGCAGCACAGGCAGTATGAGAAAAATAAAGAGCTTTTTGAGCATTAAGCATGGAGACATGTCACAGTAGAGGAACTAAACACTAATATGAACCTTTATATAATATGTCTTTTTAAAGTTAATGAATGCAATGAGTTCAACTATTAAAGGCTGTATAATATGATGCACAACTCAGCATAAACAAAGCCCTCTGTACCGTTCAGTGTAATGCCGAAGACACCAGTGATTGGGAGTAGAGGACACACACTAAAGCTTAATCTACCACAGCTTCCATTAGGGCCGGCTTAAACTGGATTCCCTCAGCGTGCAGTTAGTGTGAAGCTTAAATCAATGGGTTATTTCTTAGACCATTAACCAATACTGCTTTACGTGATAACAAGGTGAAGTTTTTACTCAAACTCCTTCAGGTTTGCTGATGCTTGACAAGAAGTAATAATGTTTTATCATCTGATGATGGCAGCCTCCTACTTCTACACCCCTTATCTTTCATATCTTTACACACCAGTACAGATCTTTCTGCCAATGCAGTATTTCAGGTATCACATCACACTGTAGTAGACGATCAACTAGCAAATCCAAGTGAGATTTTAATTAAATTAATTGAGCAAGTGAATCTACTCTTTGCTTGTCCTAAAACATTTAATTGTCTTTATCCGTTTTACTTCAGTGGGATACAGGAACTCTTTTCCCAACATGACCTTTTCAACCCCCTATACACTCATCTCATTCGACCTTACTTTGTCTGTAACTTTACACCTTCCTCTGTTACTCTAGAGTCTAGACACAGGAGTGACCTGCTACTCATTGACTCGCAAACAGCCCCAGGTCACCAGCTCACTTTTGACTAGCATAAGTATAAAATACTGAAAGGAATAAAAACCAAACTTGGCAGAATGACGTACACCAATACAATTGTTGGATAGGTGGTTGGGGAATTAAATACATATAATATCATGATGAGCTTGATTAGTAGAACATGTGGATTCAGGATTTCTAGTTAATTTGTTGATTGGAATTCTTTCAGACGAGATACTATATGGTAAAGTGTTCAGGTGCAAGGCAAAAACTGTCAACTGATAATGAGACCACCTTAATTTGTTATCATTGCACCTGATGACAAGCAAACATTGAAGCCTTTTTGGTGGTATCGATGCCCCAGATTATAGCTTGAGGGAGCCTCAGAACCAACGCCCAATTAAATAAAAATGTAAAAACATTTAAAGTTGAACGTTCCCCCTCGCACTTCTACGTGAGTCGGGGTTACAGGCGGGTAACCTTAAGCTCATCAGAGAGAAACCAAACCTTCCACTTGGCATGAGTGATTTGAGTGGTCAGAGCTAAAGAGTAGGGGGAGCGGCAAACCATCGTAAATGAAACAGAAACTCGCCGAGTGCTACGATATCTCCCAAAAGGGTCTATGACAAACAGTTCATGACTTCTGAAAGGGGTGTTGTAACAGTGTAGGGGGCGGGGTAAACCTATCATTGGCCTCTAGATGTTTTCATGGCTGGACCAACATCATCCACATGTAATTAGTGACAATAGACCAACGTCTGATTTATACAATTTTTTTATCTTTTGTATAATGGCCAAAATGGCAGCCCACCCACAGCAAAGTCTTTTCATGAAAACTCACGATTTTGATTAATGTTCATGCTCAAGGTCTTGTGATCGTCCAGACCAAATTTGAAGTCAAACAGACAAATTATGCAGGAAGAATTCATGAATTAAAAATATTTACAACATGGAGTGTGCAGGCACTATTTTACTGTGAGTCAAGGATACATTCACGAATAACTGATGCATGTATTCACTAGAGCTGTTTCTTTTTCATATATCCTCAATGTTTTTAAGTTTTAAGTTACGTGATTTTGAGTTGACTAAGTCAATGTGTTTGACTTATGTGTAATTAAAGAAATTAAAATGTAGACTAACAAATATTGAGTCATGTCAAATTAAAAGTGTATGTTTGAGTACTTAATCCATTGCTGTACAGTAACTGAACATATTTGAGTTGACTTAATAATAAATATTGAGTTCAGTTAACCCAAAAGACTAGGTTTGAGTACTTATGTTTGTAAGTTCTGTTAACTTAATCCATTGGTAGAGGTGAATTCAAATGGTTAAGTCACAGTACCTGAATACATTTCAGTTGACTTAACAAGCCATTTTAATTTTACTGTAATCAATAGGTACATAGCATTTCATCCACATATTTAAGTTCTTGAAAAATGTAAGTTTTTAGTTAATTAACTTAAAATACTTAAGGCAATCAGTTGCCCTAATTGACTTAAGTTGACTTATTGGGGCTTACAGTGTAGGTTTCAGAATCAATCTCAACTAGAAAAGTTAAAACAGCAAAAAAGTACCAGGGGGGGTAAAGTCCAGAGTTTCTTTCTGACAATATCTGCTGACAAGAAGCTTGCATATAATGGAGGAAGAATCAGATCAGCAGTTCTCTGCCTCTTTTTGAACCCTCTAGAAAAGGCGTTGTCACACTCTGATTGGTCGAGAGGGGTAATGCCCCAAGCTGCTCTCACTTCTTAATTAACAGCCAGTCCAAACACCCTGTGCAACAGGTGATCCGAATAACCCCCAATCAACTCAGGGGAATTGTGACATTCAGCTCACATTTGGAAACAAGCAAAATGACAACAAGTATCAAGGAGTGGGCAACTGCCACACATTATGTATACAAGCAATACAAATATCCCAACTATAGTACAATGTTCAACCTTTTTCTACTGTGCAATAGAAATCTGTAAAAATTCCATTTTTTTTTTACTTTTCTATAAGCATTAAATAAAGTCTGTGATTAACAAAAGCTGTTTAACGCTTTGCTCTGCGAAATAAAAAACGTCAGTAATACTCTGGTAAATGGCTGAAGCTTGTATGTGTCATAAAAAGGGCGGTTGTTAAAAAGTGTCTAAATGAGACTTCTAAACTTAAATTACATTAAAACATTAACATGCTATTAAATATTTAAAAAATGTTTTAAAAAGCACATGGTAGGGTTAGGTAAGATGCCAGCTTTCATCTCTCTTCATTCAAATAGTCAAGAGGGTAACACATCTATCTAGGCGAGAGGCCAGTGCCCTGAAGGGTAAAATGGAGAGAGCATGGAACAGACAGAGAATATTAGGATCAGTTCAGAGAGGGAGGAAGAGGAGAGGGAGGAAGAGGAAAGGGGGGAAGGCTGGAATGGAAAGATTAGGAGATGAGAGAAGGAGGTGGAAGAGGAAGGTGTAAAAAGATGGAAGAAGCAAAGCTAAAGAACGCGTAGCAAAAAAGCCCTTAGGAGAGCCCCAATGGATAACTGGCTTACAGTAATGTGTGTGTGTGTGTGTGTGTGTGTGTGTGTGTGTGTGTGTGTTTAGGTAATTATCTCTATTTAGGGATGTCATTCTGTTTACCCACTCACAACCGAGGGCCCCACTTTATACAGACAACAAATCAGGCCCCAAAAAGGAGTCATTCTAAAAGTGCCTGTGAAGTGTTTTACTTTGGCCCCTGTGTGTGTGTGTGTGTGTGTGTGTGTGTGTGTGCCTCTTACAGGGGTAGCTACAAGTCCAGAATCGGGACTCTGGTCCACAGAGAGAGGTGTTCGTGTAACCCGGAGGTCAGAGCACTGGGAGGAGTGGGATTTGGGAAAACTGCCAGTGAGCGTGTTCACACCTGAAGAACTGAGACAGAAACACAAAGACGGGGTCACTCGGGACATTTTCACATCTTTTGGCAGCTGTCTTGTCGTAATGTAAGCCCTGCTGTGCGCTGAAACCCTGACCACCGGCCGAGTGGGTAGAGTTACGGAGAACTGGGCCTGACAATGCAGATTAGGACCCGTTGCCAGGACAGCGGCAGACACCTGAGCAGGTGCTGTTAGCCCATAATAGCACCTGTATGCAGGGGATGGCCGGACCCGGGTGCCTCTTTAATTGGTGCTGCTTGTACAGTAATGAAATGTATTTGACCTCTCTTGGTAATGTATTATTTGCAATGCTAGTATAAGTGACTAGGCCTACTTATGTTTAATAAGTATGTATGTCATTTTAAAAATAAATGAAGGGCTATTAGACCTAGAATTTACTATGTATGTATATCTATAAAGTGACCTTTTGAAGGGGTGTCATTTTGAGGTAAAAATAATAACACATCTTTCGTAACTTAACTAAATAGCCAAAAATGAACGACTCAAATGAACTATCTGCCGTTAAATTTATTAAAAAGGTAATATATGAAAATACATTTAGTCAAAATGTATGGTGAATATTTTTCTAAAATGTTTTCTTTTAAAAGGATTGAATAAATATATGACTGAAAAAATAAATAATTGAATGCCTCATATGATAAATAAATACATAAATAAATAAATACACAAACAGAAATACATCAATAAATACATAAATAAATAATTAAATAAAGGGAAAATTAAAGAAATAGGAAAGTAAACAAAAAGGCGAATACATGTTAATAAAGTACATCTAAATAAAACTAACAATATGTGTCACTTTATATTAATTAAATAATGCCTACACTTAAGAACATATTAACGTAGGCCTATTCATCGAGTCATTTATTCATTGATTTTCTTCCTCCTATCTCTGGTCCCTTCAACCTGATGTAAAGTAATTAAACTGGCAAACGCCACACACTATCAGTGAACATGATATACCTGGAGTCTTACCTTTCTGACATGTCCCAATTTTCTGGAGGTGAATTCTCCCGGGCTTCTCTAACGCATGGAGAGCGGCTCGCTGTGGCCCGTCAGAGCAGCAGCTGTTTCCCATGGAGCCGCGGTCAGTGTTCACAGAGAGAGAAAGACTGTCCGTCCTGTCTGCTGCCGCTCGCTCCACAGACTGACACCAGAGCGGCAGGTGAGACGGGCCGGCTGCTGGTTACCTGGCAACAGTGTTCAGTTGTATAACAATATAGGACAACAAATGAATATTCAACTAGTTAATGACCTGTGAAAGCTCAATTACTTGACAAGGGAGATAACACTTCTTGTAAGAACCAAAAAAAGTAAAGTCAATTACGTTTGTTAAAAGTTTTTTTTGGGTTTAATTGTGTAGTAATCTGGGTATCAGTCACATTTACAGGGACTTATTACAATCTTGTTCTTCAGCTTCTACCATTTTTCAATTTGGTCCTCTTATTCTTATCATACCAACTTTTTTTAATTTGAATTGTATTTATTCAATTATGTTTTGTAACTTAGATCTGAAAATAAAGTTTTCTAAATGTATGCATCAGTAAACTTCCATACAATGATGAATAAAAAACGGAGTAATAAACCAAAATACCTCCTTACTTTACTTCAATATACATTCAGCCTCCTGGTGGCCGTGGCAAGTCTAAACTGACTGTGGAAAAGGGATAGTGGGAAACAAGGCTAATCATTACTCAACTAGTCCAATTTTATTTAATTAAAAGTAAAGATGTGCCAAAAAAAGTGCAATTTAAGAGTAGATCATTGACATTTATGCTTCAGCATAAATAATTACTTAAAGGTGGGGTATGTAATTTATTTCAGAAACACTTTTTGTTATATTCCATGGAATGCTCTTAACATCCCAATAGCAAAGAATATATTAAATGCTTTGACAATAAATACATTAAAAAATGTCATCTGTGGAAGCCGTAGTACTGTAAAAAGCACGACCAATCATCTGAGCCGGCCCGGCTAAAGTAACTGGATGGCCTACCTGCCTGTCAGCCTTCCATCTGTGCACAAACTTATCTCGTGCCCTCATTGGTCAGGTGCACGTTCGTGTGTGTTGGAGGAGGGGCTCTATAAGGAAGTCTGAAGGAAGAGGCAGATTTTTTTTTGGCTGCGCACTTTCAAATTCTAGCGCACTTGAGCTGGTTTCTCCAAAATTACCTACCACACCTTTAATACACTATATGGTAGTTTTATGCAGGCTTAGGGAGGGATTACATGTAACATAATTACGTAATCAGGATACTGTAGTGCCGAGAGATAGGAGTCGGAAGCGGTGCATTGAAAGTGCAAAGTTGACTTTATTCAGGAGCAGCAAAGGACATGTTGTCGGGTCGCAGCCCGGGAAGACAAGAGAAAGCGAAAGGAAGGAGGACACAGTATATACCCCGGAGGTACAATAAGCAATAGTGTCCATGCGGAACAATACCCCCAACCTGTAGTTCCATGATTGAATTATGTAACCCAGTGTATTAATAAGTGATCACTACACAAGCCCCCCCAGAATTCAACCATGGACACTATCCACGTGTCCGGGAGGAAGCACCACAGGAGCCGAGGAGGGTGGGGCCGAGGGCCGGGCCATGGAACAGGCCGTCGGAAGGGGGCCACAGGAAAGGGTAGGGGCCCTAACAAGGACATCCCCACCGGGGGTGGGGGGCGGGCCGGAACGGGCCGTCGTAAGGGGGCCGCAGTAGGCGTCGTGGCAAATGAAGAAAACATCCGCCAGCCGTAGAAAGCAGGGCCGCCGTAGAAAGCAGGGCCGCCGTAGAAAGCAGGGCCGCCGTGCTGCGACGTGGGGACGGGCATGAACATCCCGGTGGCCCCCAGCATGGAGGAGTGCTGCCCGGCCGCAGGCGAAGGCACAGCGGCGGCGGGCATGAAGTCCTCGGGAGGAAGGAGCCATGTCCCCGGGGGGCAGGAGCATTATCCCTAGGAGGAAGGAGCCGTGGACAAGGGAGAGGCCAGACGGGATCAGACGGGGCGCCGTCCGAAGCCGCCGTCGAGGCGAACCGCGAGCCGCAGTAAGAGGAGAGGCCAGGCAGGTTCCAGTACCGATGAAGGCATGGGCGACGTCCGAAACCGTCGAGGCGAGACGGGGTCCAGAAGCGTGCCACCCAGGCGCCGATGAAAGCGTGGGCGACGTCCGAAGCCGCCGTCGAGGTGGTGAAAAAGCGAGAGGGTCCACACAAGGCCGACCAGACATGATCGAACCTCCTCTCAGGCACCAGGGAAAAGCTCAAAAGGTTCGTCCTGTCCACGATCAAAAACAGGTGGGCGAAATTGTGAGAGGATCCACACAAGGCCAACCAGACTAGGTCGAACCTCCTCTCCGGCACCACAAAAAAAAAGAGGTTAACAGTCGGATGTCAACCGATGGATGTCGATAGCCGTTAGCAGCTAGTTGTTAGCTGTCGTCGTTAGCCGTTAGTTGTCGTTAGCTGTTGTTAGCTGTTAGCTGTCATTGTTAGCCGTCGGTAGCTGCCAGCCGTTTGCTCTCATGGTCAGCTGTTAGCCGGTGTTGACGGCCACTAGCTGTAAGCCGGTAGCCGTTAGACGATGTTGTCGGCCCCGGAGCCTCTGCTAGGCGGCGTGCCTCTACCAGTGAAGGCGCAGCTGCGTGTAGTGGCCAGCACCTCAGGGGTAAATCGCTGGGCGGCCAGGAAGAACCGGGTAGCTTCTTCGGCCAAAGCGCGGTGCTCAACACTAGCCGTGTTAGCTAGCGCAGTCTGGACATGCAGCCTTATGTCCCGAAGAAACAGCTCCATGAGGTAGAAGTCGGGTTCTTCTGTACCTAGCAGGTCGTCCATAATTTCCATGTGGTCGGAAGGCTTGCTGTCTCCCAGTGCCGAAACGATGTGGAAATGCAGAACGTCGTCCTCGGCCAACCCACGGAGGGCGAACCGAGCCTCAGTCCGTGCGCACGATACAGCCACGGGCGTCTCCAAAAATCCCCGGCATTTCGAGAAAAACTGCGTTTTTTGCCGTGTTCGGTTCAGTCTTGGATACTTCGCAAGACTTGTGTCAGGGTCACCAATGTAGTGCCGAGAGATAGGAGTCGGAGGCGGTGCATTGAAAGTGCAAAGTTGACTTTATTCAGGAGCAGCCAGTGGCGAGCCGTGACTTTTATACCTAGGCCCTCTGAGCTATTTTCCAAAATCCTATGGAGAAATGCCATTGCTTTTTGTCGAGGGAATCCGAGCGCAGCTTACTTCCGCGTTTTAGAACGCGTCACTGCACCACTTGCATAGGGTCCTTCTCAGGTCGATTATTTTCATTTCCTCGCTCCTCGATCCTCGGTATCACCGGAAGTTGATTTGTCTGCGCCATCTTGAAGACCGTCCCATGGCGCTTATTTCTGCCGGAGGACCGAGGAGCGATAATGGAGGAGCGATAATCGAGGAATCACCAGACCATCCTCCGATGAAATCCACAGATACTCGCCCCGCCCCCTTACTGTGTATCGCTCACTGATTGGACGATGCAGTGCATGCACTGATCTGATACTTCTTGACATGAGAGCAGTTTCCCAGCGGCGTGAAGAAAATACATGAAACTCAGGAGAGTCACTCCTCAGCAGTGGTGGGCAAGTTACTTTTAAAAAGTAACTAGTAATAGTTATAGTTACTGCTCTCAAAAAAAACGAGTTTTTATTAGTTACTAAACTTGTAACAAGTTACTTTACTTTAAAAATAATAACAATACAATTGAAAATGAAATGCTTTCACTGGTATTTTGCTGACTAGTTATCTGAAGGCAACAGACTCGACCGTTGCGATGGGCAGCATGTCCTCAACAACATACCTGGCAATCAATCTGTTTAGTTGACTCTGGGGTGACATGTGGCGATTTAAAAAAATCGTTTTTTGGCTGTTTAGATGGTGTTGCTCCATCTGGGTCACTGCCGGTGGTTGAGACGGTGGGATCTTTGGCGACTAGTTTTATAGCCCCATGTACATTACTTAGGTTCTTCAGGAGATTGGCATTGCTGTTTTTCGATGTGGACAATGCTCTCTGTCCTGCACACAGTTTACATTTTACCGTAATATTTTTTTGCGTCCTTTATCCCCACAAACTGAAAAAGGGACGCAAGGATTCCATTTAATCGACCTGAGAAGGATCCATAGGCTGCGGCCCCGTCTCAGGTCGGTTAAATGGAATCCTTGCGTCCCTCACTTGCGTCGTTTCCCTGCGACTAGTCCCTCCCACCAGGGAAGCATGGAGTGATGCAAGGAAACCACGAGAAGCAGGGAAATGAGTTTTAAGAGCAATGGGACGTCCTTTCCTCCGGAGCACAGCTGTTCGTCTGACAGCAGCTCTGTCCCCGTTATTTTCACAAACACCCCCGCCACACATTTACTGACACAAACATTTGTATCATCTGTTGTAGACCCCAATAAATAAAATAAAATAAGAACTCGTTCTCAAAAAAGATAAACGCCATTCTTAAAATGTATAAACGAACATTAGTTGGATTAATATTGATTAGAGTGCACAATAGAAATAAAAATAATTGAGAGAAGAAAAAGAGATATATTATCTATCAAAACCCAGTTAGATTAACATTCATTGGATTGCACACTTTGTTTGTTTGTGTGGATATGTAGCACATTAACATTTTAATAGCACTTAATGACTGACTGAATGGAAATGACAATAAATAAAATATAAAACGAAAAAAGCGATCATGAAAATGTTTCCAATAAATGAATAAAATGATTTTTGACCACTTTATTGTTCAGATATATCACATATTTGTAACTAAATGAAACATGAATTGAAACAAAACACAGTATAAACTGAGGAGTGATTCTCGTGTGTTTCATGTATTTTCTTCACTTCGTTCTCATGTCAAGAAGCATCAGATCAGTGCATGCACTGCATCGTCCAATCAGTGAGCGATACATAACATAGATATTAATTTCATGATGATAAACATTGTGGAACAATGATGAAAAATGTGAATGGAAGTGGCGATGTAAAACTGACACAAAACAGCAACAAACCTTTGCCGAGCCAATTGGAGAGTTTCATCAGCAGCACGCGGGAAATCTCGCGGGACAAAGACGCCCGCAGCCTTGAGAGCGAGGCGCGGCGAGGCGCGGCGAGGTGGCGCAGTTCCTCTCCACGGGCTGCGGAAGCGAAATGCTTGATGTGTCCATCTTGGGTTGCCGTCCGGAGTTGTCCAATATGGCGGACCATCTCGCACATGCGCAGACGGATCGGGTAGTGACACCCATCAAGCATTTCGCTTCCGCAGCCCGTGGAGAGAAACTGCGCCGCCGATTGTTTGCAATCCGCCAAAAAAACGAGAGAAGAAGAAGCCGACTCCGACCTGTCCGACTTCAGGCGAGCTTTTTGAGACCTCCCCCGACTGTGATCGGCTATTCTCGTCTACTTTCGAGGCGAGCCACAACGCGTCTCAAACAAGCCTGATTTTTCCTCCCTGGCTGCAGGCTGATAACAGACAGTTGGGATCGCGGCGAAATTCTCTCTGCAGACCCATTCTCACAGCGTTTATAAACCTTTTGCTTACTCAATATCAAGCCACACTTATTGTTTTTACTTCGCCTGTGACTTTGTGTGTGCTCAGGATGAGTTTGGCTGTGTTTTGCTGTGTATCGCTAAACAAGGAAATCACACCTCCACGGAGCTCAGCGCGATTCACAACGTCCCGACCAATCAGAGCACACTGTGCTCACAGGGAGGGTGGGGGCTGGAGCGATAGAGTGGCGAAGTCACGCCCATCTACTTCCGGTCCATGGGACCTTATTTCGGAAAAATTATGCATTGAAGTCAATGGAGAGAGAAAACTTATCTTTCGATCCCGTTTGAATTGTGCCATGAATTACACATATGATGTTTGTCAATCTTAAAAAATTATTTCCATGTCAAAAAAAATCACAGTTTGTCGTAAAACTGTTGAAATATAAGACTATGAAAAATACGCAACTAGATAGACTATCCCAGAGTCACGTAAGTGATGTCATAACTGTTTTCCTCCACTAAGAGATAGCTAAGATCAGCGCCATATAGATAGAATCTATCTATATGCATAAGCAAGTACCTGCCTATCTCTAGTATCTGTATATCTATATATCTGACCATTAGAATCTGTATTTTTTTTTTAACACCGTAGTTTTACAAATGATAGAATAATTAATTACCAGTGTTTTCCAAGTTTACTCGGCAGTTCGTTTCGTTAGCTAACGTTAGCTAAAGCTAGCGCTACTAGTTAGCTACGCAGGCAGAGAGTGAAATTCAGTGAATACACGTAGTTTACAGAGATGCTGTATGAGAAACCAATGTGAGTTTGGAAAATTGCACAATATAAATCTATTCTAGTAGACCTCAACAATGGAATTATGATCAGTGGAAATGGCCATGACATGGGACCTTTAAGGTTACTCTCACAACCCGGCCTGGTCTTTGTGGATATTTTCTGAAGGGTTATTCAGATGTATTAGTAGCAAAGAATGAAGACACAAGCCTAAGCTATCATACCAGCTGCTGAAAGTCATTTGTATCATACCTTCCTCCACCTGTCGTTTCTCATCATTGTGTCTAAGATATTGCAGCACTAAGACACACTGAAGAGTTGTAAAAGCTATTCGATTTTTCAAAGAGGTAAATGAAAACCTCTGGTACTGCAGGGGACTGTGCGAACGATTTCCTCTGACAGTATACTTGTGTTTCATCACAGATATTGCTTTTGCAAGTTATTCAAAGACAGAGTTATTATTTTAGCAGCAGTCAACTACAGTCTGCTTTTGCTGTTTAGCAGTTAAAGGATTCCACTTCATGTGTTCTTGTTTCATCCCGTCTGAAAGTCATCTCATAGATAATTAACGTTCCTAAAACGTCGACTGAAGATAAGGATGTCACATCAAAGCATATTTTAGTGTTTTATTTTTCTCGTGTTTATAACAAACTAAAAACACTCATATGATGACGGGGAACATTGTTAGGGATGCATTTCTCACGTTTTATTTTCCTAATCACTTACTATATATTACTGTGCCAGTTTAATTCTGACAGCAATACATGTATTCGTTGTGCAGTTGTACTTATTCCCCAGATTTAAGCTTATAGGCCTGAAGCCTCAAAACAAAAAATGGGCAGATACTATATGGCTCCATAGCTCAGGATGCTATCTGCACCCGGATGTCCATAATTAATCTGCACCCGGGTGTCCATAGCTAACGATGATAATAATAATGAAATCCACCCTATTCAATAATAACAAAATGCCTTTCTAAACCATCTGTTAAAAGTACAAACTGGAGTTCTGTTCAAACAATGGCCAACATAATAAATACAATTTAAAAATACTTCACATTGTCTCGTTCGTACCCTGGGGACAGTAAGCACACCTGTTTAAGAGAAGAATATTCCTGGAGGGTTTATATGAGGAAAGTAGGTCAGAACATTTTCAACATGGGGCTGAGGATTAGTACTTTCGAGGAGAGACTAACCCAATTAAGATATAATGCGTAGTTTACTTTTTTTTCTCCAGATATGTATCCTATATTTTAAAGGTGATACATATGAGATGTATTGATCACCAATGATATGGATGTGAAAATTGAGATCTGAATTTGGGTTTTCCTCAAACTTAAGAAATGTTAGCAGGCTAAAACACTCATATGATTTTTGTCTCATGATCTACTACATGATTCATTCTCCAGGACAGAATGTTACTTTAATAGATTTAAAATAAATGTACTTTAAGATAATACCGACTGGATCAACAGAGTCAACATGCAGGTCTCTCTTTTCCTCGGTCATCGTATATCCTTGCCTTGCTTAGCGATATGATCTGTTATCTTGTGTGTGTGTGTGTGTGTGTGTGTGTGTGTGTGTGTGTGTGTGTGTGTGTGTGTGTATTAGCTAGGTGATGCCACAGGCCTGAAACCACTCCAAGATGACTTGGCAGGACATTGGGAAGCAGGACAGCCAACTTCTGCCCTCAGGTTGGCAGTTTAACAGTAACAGTCAACCTTGGGGCATTATATAAAACCCATTATATTTAGGCAGCATATATATATAAACCCCGGAAGTGTTACATGTTTTTCAGTCTCATCTAATCCTTCATTTTAAAGAACCTAAAAGTTGTATTATTAGCTGTTGGCATTCAGTTTAATATTGTCTTTTTGAGATTCATTTTTGATATATTATTATTTGTATTATTATCATTGTTTTTATCATAAAGTGTGATCAGTCACTGGAGGGCTTTAAAAAAAGTATTATTATTTCAGTCTTTTTTTTTTTAACCCTAACCCTGCCTCTCTACTTCAGTTTAATTTGTTATCCGTACATTGTCTGTGAATACTTTTTTTGAATTAAGACAAAAAAAGAGAAGATAAATAAACAATAAATAAATGTTTCAAATTAAAAACATTTTCAAATAAATAAATGTTTCACACTGTAAATGGCTGCTGTAGATTACATTAAAAAAGGACACCGTTTTAAATGGGAACAAATTCATGTTTATTGAGTAAAAGACTACAGCTGGTGTTTCTGTTTCTCCCTGTATGTACATCCAGAAAATAGTGCAAGCAGATCTTCTTCAGTGCGCCTGCCTGCATGCTCCGGTCCGTTTCCATAGCAACCCACCTTAGTTACGCAACCTCCCCTGCTCACCTGTGAGATGCCCAGCTGGGGCCTGGTCAATCACTCAGATAAGGCATATAAGTTCATCAGCAGTGTGCCCTACCGTGTAAAAAATTACTAGAATAATGTCAGTGTATTACTGAGATTCAGTGTATAGGGAATGTGACGTCATCAGCGGCAAGTCGGCCATCTTTGGAGGATACTAGTTGATACGCAACCTATTGACTTTGACTGTACAGCGAGTGGAGTAGCTGTAACTTTTTGACTTTAAACGTTTTAAACATGTTCGGTAGGCACTGTTATACTGGCTGTAACACCAATGAAAAAAAAAAAGACGACGACGGGATTACATGTTATTCTATTAAACTATCATGGAAACGAGCGAGACGCAAGAGACGCTGAGTTGTGTTGGTTGTCAGCCATCTGCTGAACTACAGTAACACAAACCACTACACTGGGAATAGGATTTCTAACAGGAAATATCGCAGGAGACATTTACTGGGAGATTGATTAAGCATGACATGCCAACGTTAAGATAGCACTCAGTTAGCATAACATTAGCTGTCTTACTTCCGTCTGGATTATTTTATTGTTATATAAAAATTAACCTGTAGATTTGAAGGTCCTGTGTCCACTCGTTTGTAAACTTGACATGGGTATCCAAATGTTTAATATTTAAATATGTGTGAACACTAACTAAATAACGCTCTTCTGTTTCTGCCCAGAGGTTTTCTTTGTAAGGGCATTAATATTTATTCAATTCTGATGGGAAACGCTGATAGATATTGATGGCTGCTGCTTTCCTCCAAAGATGGCCGCGGTGCATTCTGTGGCATCGCATTCCCTGTAGGGACAAAATGTCTATGCTGCAATAAATACTGAGTATATATGTTAATATAGAACACAATGTCGAATGTACAGGGATGTAATTAAAGCAGAAATATGTTTGTACCTGGTGTGTGTGTGTGTGTGTGTGTGTGTGTGTGTGTGTGTGTGGGCGCAGGTGAGTTTGAAGCTGCTGAACTTAAAGGGGTTGTGCGTGGATTACGTGTGTTTTCTTTTCCTCATATACAAACCGTTGTGTTACCAGAGAATATGTACATCTTCATTTTTTCTGCTTGTCTGTATACAAGAGTTTTAAAGCTTCCAGTATCAAAACACAGTCACGTGTATATGTCATATGTCATATTTCAATATATAATATATCGTGTTATATATTTTTTTTAAAGGAGTATAAAACACAGCTGAAGATGGCGATAGAGGATAGGTAGCGTTTATGACGTCAGGATCTGAGATCTGTTTTACATGGAGTCAAAGTCCTGGTCGTTGGGGTCGACGACCTCGGGGGTCATGACCCTGCCCATGAAGAGGATGGTCCCTGAGGAAGAATATAGAAAGTCTGGTCAAAACACACATTCAGTGAATCAGATGCACGTTACATGCACAGAGACACACACACACACACACACACACACACACACACACACACACACACACACACACACACACACACACACACACACACACACACACACACACACACACACACACACACACACAACACACACACACACACACACACACACACACACACACACACACACACACACACACACACACACACACACACACACACACACACACACACACACACACACACACCTGTCCTCCGGTTTCTAATGACGAAGAAGAACGGGTGATCGGCCATGACCTGCGGGTACAACACCAGAGTCCGGGTGAGGGCGATCATTCCTGAGAGAGAGGGAGGGAAAGGGGGACAAAACACAATCATTATTTATTCATCTATTTATGCATTTATTTATAAATTACTGTATTTATTTGTTTATTTATTTATGTATCTATTCATTATTTTAAGGGTTAATTAATTAAGGTAAGTATTTATTCATTCATTTTCTTGTGAGAGAGGGAATTGTTTATTTTTATCAAATCCAAAATAATATAAACACACAACGTACAAGAAAACAAAGTAAGTTGAAGCGGAAGGGCAAAAAGCATATAATAAAAATAAATGAATAACAGCATAAAATAAAATACTCACAATATAATGAGGTGAATCTGTTTGAATATATACTTATATGAATAATTATCTTTAGATAGATATATATAAATGTGTGTGTGCAACAAGTCCTGAGCGGTAACATACCTGATCCAACGGCTCCTTCTGCTCCCTCCTCCGTCACCTCCAGGTACGCCTTCTGCACCGCCTTCCCAATGTGCAGGTCCTTACCATCTGTCACACACACACACACACACACACACACACACACACACACACACACACACACACACACACACACACACACACACACACACACACACACACACACACACACACACACCACACACACACACACCACACACACACACACACACACACACACACACACACACACACACACACACACACACACACACACACACACACACACACACACACACACACACACACACACCACACACACACACACACACACACACACACACACACACACACACACACACACACACACACACACACACACACACACACACACACACACACACACACACACACACACACACACACACACACACCACACACACAACACACCACACACACACACACACACACACACACACACACACACACACACACACACACACACACACACACACACACGTCAAGGCAATGCAAGGCAAGTTTATTTATATAGCACTTTCAACACAAGGCAATTCAAAGCTTTACCATGTTTAGTTCGGACAGAAAGCTGACCAGTCCCTGAAGACTGAAGATTTTTTAGTGAGACCTGCAAAGACACCATTGCAGTAGTCCAGTCTACTGAAGATAAAAGCATGGACAAGTTTTTCCAAATCCTGCTGTGACATTAGTCTTTTAATCCTAGATATATTCTTTAGGTGTTAGTAGGCTGATTTAGTAACTGTTTTAATGTGACTGTTGTAACTCAGGTCAGAGTCCATGACTACACCTAGATTTCTGACTTTATCTGTGTAGCATGTAGACGTTAAAGAGAAGAGGCCCCAAGATGGAGCCTTGAGGTACCCCACATGTCATATTTGTCAACTCAGATGTGTATTTACCTATAGAAACAAAGTTTTTTCTGTCCTTTAAGTAGGATTCAAACGAATTTAGAACTGTTTCCAAAAGTCCCACCCAGTTTTCTAGTCGGTCGAGTAATATGTTGTGGTCAACAGTGTCAAACCCAGCACTGAGATCTAATAATACTAACACTGAAGTTCTGCCACTGTCTGTGTTTAAGTGGATGTCATTGAAGACCTTTACAAGAGCAGTCTCAGTACTGTGGTTTGGACGAAAGCCTGACTGGAACACATCGAAACAACTATTTAAATGCAATAAATTACTCAACTGTTGAAAAACAACTTTTTCAATGATTTTACCTAGAAATGGCAGGTTTGATATGGGCCTGTAATTGTTCATTACTGAAGCATCTAGATTATTATTTTTTAAGAGCGGTTTAATGACTGCAGTTTTCAGGGCCTGTGGAAAAATACCTGAGTGAAGAGATTTGTTTACTATATGAAGTAGATCTGAGGCCATGCAACGAAAAACATCTTTGAAAAATCCTGTTGGAATAATATCAAGGCAGCAGGAGGAGGATTTCAGAAGTTGTATAATGTCCTCTAGGTTTTTATCATTATTCTGATGGAATTGTGTCATGGTGTTTGAATTGATTTTAGGTGGACATAGGGACAACACATTTGCTGGTCCTGATGCAGAGGCACTGACTGCTTGTCTGATTTTCTGAATTTTGTCAGTGAAAAAGGCAAAATCATTGCACGCCCTGGTGGATAGAAATTCAGAGGCTACTGACACTGGGGGGTTAGTTAGTCTGTCGACGGTAGCAAACAAGGCACGTGCATTGTTTTTGTTTTTGGTAATGATGTTAGAGAAGAAAGACTGTCGTGCGTTTTTCAATTCCAAATGATGAAGGCCAAGTCTCTCTTTATAGATTTCAAAGTGAACCTGGAGATTTGTTTTTCGCCACCTACGTTCAGCTTTTCGACACTCTCTTTTTTCTGCTCTCACGGTCATGGCCTTTCTCCATGGAGATATTTTCTTCCCAGTCACTTCCTTTACCTTAGTTGGAGCAATGGCATCTATAACATTTTTAATGTTTGAATTAAAATGATCTACTAGCTCATTTTCTGAGATGTTAGCAGGGGCAAGTGTGGAAGAAACATTCTGAGTAAACATTTCCCTAGTGTTTTCAGTTAAATATCGCTTTGTGGTTATCTCTTTTTGAACATTTTTGTGAACAGAAATAGAGCCCTCAAAGAAAACACAGGAATGATCAGAGAGCGCAACATGAGTCACCCACAACCTTAGAGATATTCAGACCCTTTGAGATAATTAAGTCCAGAGTGTGCCCCTTATTGTACGTGGGCTCCGTCACATGCTGAGTCAGTCCATAGTTATCAAGAACACAAAACAGTTCTTAAGCCCCTCTGTCCTGGGGTTTGTCAACATGGATGTTAAAATCACCAACAATGACTAGACGGTCAAAGTCAATACACACTATAGACAGAACTTCAGTAAAGTCATCATAAAAGCTTGCACAGTATTTGGGTGGTCTATAGATATTTATGAACAGAGCTCGAGAGGAGCATTTCAGCTGAAGGGCCACATATTCAAAAGAAGAAAAGTTCCCATAAGATGTCTTCCTGCATTGAAGGGAATCATTGAACACTTTGAACTTTACACACGGCATCTATTGCACGACTGTCCGTCCTGGGAGAGGGATCCCTCCTCTGTTGCTCTCCCTGAGGTTTCTCCCATTTTTCCCTTTAAACTGTGGGTTTTCTCTGGAAGTGTTTCCTTGTACGATGTGAGGGTCTAAGGACAGAGGGTGTCGTATTGTCATACTGATATTTTGTACAAACTGTGAAGTCCACTGAGACAAATGTAACATTTGTGATATTGGGCTATATAAATAAACATTGATTGATTGATTGATTGATTGAACAGAATAGCAACTCCACCTCCTTTCTTATGCATTCTTTCCTGACTCATAAAACTAAAGTTGGGAGGTGTTGATTCGATAAGAACAGCTGCACTGTTATTTTGTTCAATCCAAGTTTCCGTTAAAAACATAAAATCACACACACACACACACACTTAAAGTAAATACCACTCGTCCACTGAGCATCACTTTCTGCAGCTCCATTTAAAAGGAAATCTGGTCCGCTGCGACAGAACATCTCTATGATTTGATTTAAAGCAGACAGCGTGTCCTCTGAGAACATGCAGAGGTGAGGGTTTGAGCGGGCACAGGATGTTCCGACGTGCAGTACAGCCTGCAGACGGTGATTTCACAACATCATGTCAGCTCCACCTGACCAGGAGGAACACGCTGTTCAGCACGAAGCCAAATATTATGTTTATTTTATTTTCTAAACATATCTTTATTTTACAATTCTACTTCACATTATTATTTTTAAATACAATATTTTTCATTATATATATATATATTTTAATTTTAAATTACTTTAACACCCTATGTTTGTATTAATATTCTTTTTAAATGTAATATCTTATATTTCACATTCTCACTTATTTTTATGATTTTTTTATCTTATATTGGACATTTCACTTTAACTACCTATGTTTATATAAATATCATTATTTAATATTTGATAGCACATTCTTATTTTAAAGTGCACCTATCATGCTATTTTTAGGCAATAGCATAGGTCTCAGATATATAAAAATATATAAAAAATATGTCTATGAAGTGTTTTGCTCAAAATACCAAACAGATCACATATTCTAGCCATGCCTCATATCCCTCTATTTCACTTCCTGTTTCAAAAGTGCTGATTTGGGGATAAAGCTTTAAAAAAAAAAAAATTGATTAAAAAAAAGGAGGGGGCTGAGCTCATGCTGGACCATATCATGGATTATCAAGGATTCTCTCTGAAACAGTCTGGAGCTCAAAGGCTTTCTCTCTTGCCGGTTATACCACAAGGTGAGTTCCTTTTTATTTCCTGCTTCTTCACACACATGCTCTCCAGTACAGGTTAGCTGTTAGCGATGCTAATGTGAACACTGACCATATTACGTCCAAAACAGTCGGGCATTGTTTGTGATAGCAACGTTTCTGATAGGGCCGTGGGTGTAAAGCCAGCCTACATTTCCGATATTACGTCATATGGGACGCAAATCTGGATCAGCTCCGTTGTAGCCCCGTTTTTAGGGATTTGGGTACGGAGGAAAAGAGAGAGGGTTTTATTTTCTGACGCTGCGTGAGTTCCCCGACACACCTTTATGTATAAAAGACATCAAAATGTGCATTTTGCATGATAGGTCCCCTTTAACTGATGTTTATATAAATATATATATATATATTTTATTTTATATTTATGATATGATTATTGGACATGGGTCTTATCTACAGCTAACAATATTTTATTTTATGTTTGACTTATATGTATGTCTCCTGTCTCTTTGCCTCTGTGCATATCCCTCTCTCCGGATCTATTTTTGTCCGATGATGATGTGACAGCTCTGACCTGCCCACTCGCTGCCGGTTACCGTGGTTACCTGAGAAAAGTACCGGAGGCAACTTCACTTCAGCCAAGGAGCAGAAATATGAAATCACCTTCTCACGCTGAACCCTGCTCTGTTTCTATATCTGTGAGGTTTATATAATAACTTTATGGTAAGTCTCACATTTTGCCTCAAGCAGAGAGCAGTGTTACCTGTCATGGCGGAGAGATCAGCATCGTTGGTGAAGATGTTTTTTATTCCCAGATCCTGCAGCGTGCTCCTCAGGTCGATCTTCTGCTCCACTTTGAACCTGGGGGAAAGCCATGAGGATTTAAGAAAAACATCAGATGCCACGTGATGATGGTCGGAAGTATGAGGTGGATGCAAATGCAGACCAACTTTACATGGGGGGGGGGGCTATCGTGCTGGGACCAGATATTCTATGAGAGGGGCACTGACAGTGTTCAGAATTTCACTATTCTTGGTTAGGATTAGAGCAGGGTAAATGCAGGAATCCTGAAGTCAAATGAAAGACCTTTTAAGACCCTTTCCATAAATGTTAAGACCTCATGGCCACTTGGAGTTTTAACGGTTACCTTGGCAACACACTTTACCTCACATTGACTATATACAGTATTGATTGTCCTTCCTCCTTATCTTCCAACCATTTGGACGCAAACTTGCATTTCCCCATAACGATGTTGTTTAGCAACCGGCGTAAACGGACCTTCGCGCTATCAAGCAGTGAGCGTGCGATGTCCTGTTCAGATGACGTCAAACCCAACGGGATGCCATCAATAAACTACACAGAATCACACTACACACCTACGCCATGATTACATTCAGGCAGACTGTAGAATACAACCTCTTTGGACCATTTATATACTTATTGAAAACAAGCTACAAAATGTAATACCTTGTAAAATGCCCTTTAATACTTTTTAATAGCCTTAATTTTCCCGCGGACACCCTGTAGAGTCATTGCACACAAAAAATCCTCATAAAATAACATGATAGGTATTTGTTTTAGTAGAGTTTGTGTCACTTTGTTATTAAAGGGACCCTTTTATGCCCATTTTCAGGCTCATATTTGTACTTAGTGCCTCTACTGTGACATGTTTACAAGTGCCTATAAGGATTATTTATTAAAAGTATGTTGCTAAATAGCTTGCACCAAGAAATGTTGACTAAATAATGAGAGCTCCTGGAGAAAGGTACCATGAGTAGATGATAACTTATCATGTTGTCACGAAGAAAAACACAAAACCAAGATGTCAATGTGCTGGGTTGGCAAAGTCAAATGTTGTTATTGTTATGTTTTATCGATTTAAAGCAAAGGATTTTAAAAATGTCCCCCTCAGGAACTATAAAGAATCTTTCTATTTGAAAATGTAGCTAACCACTAATGGACGCACAAGTAACCAAGGCATGTTGAGGGGAATTAGGTACACAAAACAGAAGATGTTGTATAGCAGGTATTCCACTCTCACCTGGGCATGTAGACCTCCACCTTCTGCCGCTTGACGTTGTTGGCCCACTCCTCCAGCAGCGCTGCTTTGAAGATGGGCTCCAGCGAGGCTAGAGGCACTTCCTGCCGCGGCAGAACGATCAACATGGACATGTCCTCGCCCTCGTACGGCATCTCCAGCACCTGGTACACACCGCCAGCCTCCTGTGAGCCGTCGCTGAACTCACCTGGTGGCGAGGAGACAAACACAATGCAGGTATAAGTAGATACACACACATACACTGAACAAAAATATAAATGCAACACTTTTGTTTTTGTTAGAGTGGCCTTTTATTGTGGCCAGCCTAAGGCCCACCTGTGCAATAATCATGCTGTCTAATCAGCATCTTGATATGCCACACCTGTGAGGTGGGATGGATTATCTCGGCAAAGGAGAAGTGCTCACTATCACAGATCTTTTCAGATTTGTGAACAATATTTGAGAGAAATGGTTATTTTGTGTGTTTATAGAAAATGTTTTAGATCTTTGAGTTCATCTCATGAAAAATGGGAGCAAAAACAAAAGTGTTGCATTTATATTTTTGTTCAGTGTACATAGGTGTCTTTTACACTGGGGATGCTGGGGATATAACCCCACCACTTTTAGAAAGTATAACAATTCTTGCCTAGTGATTCTTAAGAGACAACATTAATTTGTATGTTATTGCTGTAACAGCACATGCTCTTTTGATGTGGTTATGCTTTTTTCAGACACACCATACTCATCTTCATAAAACCAACACACCTATTACATATCTCAACATCACATGTTCAAGAACGTTTTTAAAGGGGCTCTATGATGCTAATTTTCAGGTTCATTTTGTATTGTGTGTTTCTACTGTGACATGTTTCCATGCTTTAATGTTTAAAAAGTGTTCTGATACTGCCTGTGTGCAGCACCTCTTTTCACCCTCCGTCTGAAACCGTTTAGAGATGTCCCGCCCCTTAGCCTATCAGGTACAATGTGTTGGGGCGATAGCCAATAGAAGCAGGAGTGTTCCATAGTGATATTGCTATGTTAGAGAAGTAAACAAAGGAGTCCAATGGAGGATTTTCAGACAATGGGGGGGGGGGGGGGTTGTGTGGGAGAGAAACTCCTACACACTACATAAGCATACTAGGGCCTCTTTAAAAAAATACATAATCACACACACACACACACACACACACACACACACACACACTCTGTAATGTGACTGTTGACTTGGCTGAGGAGGCAGTAAGCACGTTAAAGCACATCGATCAACGGCATTGATCAAGTGTGTGTGGTCATTTCCCTGATGCACTAATTAAAAACCACTGGTGCTTCACTCTAACGTCTTTACATACATACAGCAAATAAACCCAATTTGGGCTCCAAAAAAACATTCTGCATGTATACGTGTACACACATTTAGAGCAAAATGCATCACACGGAGATAGACCTGATCTTCTTAGAGACACACTAGAGAGGATGAGAAAGCCAAAGATATAGATTATAATCGGGAAACGCCAACAAGCATTTAGCTAAATTAAATGAAACGTATATCTTTTTGAGATAATCCTTTTATTCTCAAAACGTCCACCGAGAATACAAATAAAAATAAAACATTATCCCCCTCACTGAGGTATTTGCATTTGTGTGTGATGGAGATTACAGAGCGTTTAACATCCTCAGTCTTTATCTCAATCTTGGCACATTCTTTTTCTTTTGAAGCTTCTTAAAAAAGGAAACAAAAAGCGTTTCATCCTTCATTAACTTACATGTGGCGTCTTGTTTTTGTATGTATGCACAGTGAGGCGATGTTGCAGCAGACAGCGGGGTGGGGTTTCTAAAAACAGTTTACATGATTGTGCTTCAGAATTCAATTCATCTGATGTTTGGTGGTACTCAGATGAAAAAGACTTGATGGAGAAAATAAAGATTGGAATTATTCAGATATTGTAAACGTTAATTGAAAAAGGTTATTTTATCGTCAGTTTTCTCCATCAGAAAACACAGTGGAATACTTTCTGTAACAGCAGAAGACGGACAGGAAGTAAACACTAGCGCCCGAAACACCTCCATTAGACTCCTTTGTTTACTTCCGGAACATAGTGACATCACTACGTAACATCACTACGTAACACTCACACTTCTATAGAGTGCCACAGTGACGCGTCCTAAAACCCGGAAATCCGGTTCCTTCGACAAAAACGCAATGCAATCTCTCCATAGGATTTTGGAAAATAGCTGGAAATAAGGTCTGTGGTTGAAACACATTTAAGAGACGGATCACGTTTTGTTCAGCCGGATAATCTCCACATGTCTACCCTACTTATATAATTTTCGAATCATAAATCTAGTCGCCAGAAGAAAAATGCTAACGTTATGCTATAAAGGAACTACAGCAGCGTCGCTGCTTCAACGTCACGCCAACTTAAGATCCATATTCAAAACTACAGATTTTAAATAGTACAAGTTGAAGCGTTTGTTTTAACAGTCTGCAGGAGGCAGGAACTTGCTTTCAAGCGGAACAGGGCAAACAAACTTAGCGGGAGTGTTTTACGTGTTCGGCGTAATGACGTACAACGGCCTCGACGACTTCTGTAGTCCTATTCAGCCACTTGTTAACAACCATCGTTTTTCAGACACGTAAACTCTTCAGAAATCGCCAGTGGGGTCACTGCTGATGGATTTAATGTCGTAGAACAAAACGTGATCCGTCTCTTAAATGTGTTTCAAACACAGACCTTATTTCCAGATATTTTCCTAAATCCTATGGAGAAATCCCGTTGCTTTTTGTCGAAGGAACCAGAAGTGATAAAATGCTAACTCACTTCCGGGTTTTAGGACGCGTCACTGTGGCACTCTATTGGCTAGCGCTCTAATTCATTGTACGTGATAGGCTAACGGGCGGGACATCTATAAACAGTTGGGTGAAAAGAGGTGCTGCAGCACAGTATGAGAAAAATAAACATTTAATAATGAACATTAAAGCATGGAGATATGTCACAGTAGAGACACTAAATACTAAAAATGAGAATATAGGGCCCCTCTAACTGAAACTGTCGCAGTACCGCTAATATTGTATGACATGAACAAAGTAGGCTTTAAAATAGTACAACTGAATCCATTAGATATACCAGAGTGTATGCTAGTGAAGACTAGCATACACATTAAAGCTCACTGAGCAGAAAGATGAGCCTCGTGGGAATAACACTCCAAATATGAATATTTCAGATCTAAGATTAACATTTTAAATAACCTCGGGAAATACCAGTCCAAATGTAAGGGCTTCACACACACACACGCACGCACGCACTCACGCACTCACGCACACACTCACTCACGCACACACTCACTCACGCACAGCTCCTCCCTACCGTAGTAGAAGTCTCCCTGCTGGTACATCATGAGCGTCTGGACTTCGGAGCCGTCGTCTCGGCTGAAGGAGAAGGTCCTGGTGTTTTCTGGCCTGAACTGGTTTTTCCAGGAGCCTCTGAAGTAGACGGCGTTCACCAGCGTGAGGCGGGTCACGCTGCTGAAGTCATCGGCTGAGAAAAGATCATGGATCTTACCTGGAGGGGGGGGGGGTTGTACAGGGTCTAGATTAGTTTACATAGTCCTGAGAGCGCCTGCTGGATGCAGCCTTTGAAGTTATAATACCAAAGTGAAGAAAACCTCTGTTACAATTATGCAGAATGGCCAATTCTGAACAAATGTATATTTGATCACATGGTGATAATTATTGATCCTGTTAAACTGGCTTTCTTATTCCATTCTTACTTTATTATTTTATTCTTATTTCATTTTTTATTTGTTATTAAAATGTTGTTTATTCAGTCCTCTGTTGTTATCAAGTTTCCTCATTAATCACAAAGCTATATGTTACTGTGTGTTAGTATTGTTGTTGCTTTGTGAAGCACTTTGTGTTACCTTTGTGTATGAAAAGTGCCCTAACAATAAAGTTTGATTTGATGTAATTAATGTGATCATGGTATCATTTTAATTTTGCAGCTGGTAAAAGACTTAACTTGAATGACTTTTTAAACTGCCATGTATTCATTACAATTGTTTTGGTAGAAGATGATGCGATCAAACAAATCAGATGCAGGTCCTTGATTAAGATGAGATTGTGAGCGTCTCTCTAACTCACTCTCGGTGTGATTCTCCACCCAGGTGTTGATTTGATCGGCCACGGCGGCTGATTCGCTGAAGTCCACGGTCTCCACGTCAGCCTGGAAGTACTTCTTCATCAGATGCAGGAACTCGGGGTTGAAGGTGATGCCTTCCTGCAGGAGGAGGCTGTTGGCGAACCGGATCACGTAGTGGGCGTTGTCTTCAGACAGCGCCGCCGTCAGGTTCTGCAGCAAAGAGAACTCCACGCCTAAAGGACAGAGGGACACATCCATAATGTAGCTGTGTGTCCAGAGGACAGTGATCCGACAAAGATGTGCTTTTTAGTTAAACAATCGAACAGCAATTGGAACAAAAACCTCACCCAGTAGAACTAACAAACATTTTGTACATTTAGCTTCTTCGTGGTTAAATACACTCAATGTTGGTTGCTTTTCTAAACAGTGGCAGTTCTTGACTGTATTTTCTTGGGTGCACATTAAATGGTGCACACATTATTATTTTTAGGTTAGTATAACGATGTAGACAACAAAATAATTTGATTGTAATTTGTGTCTCTGACTCAGTTAACATGGTATGACATTATTAAAAACAAAACACATAAAGCAGTCTTTGAATAAAAACTGAATTATCATAGACTCTTCCTTTGGAGGGGGGCCACAGGTGGGTCCAAGCCCAGTGTAATAGGGGCACTGGTCCCAGCTGCACCGCATCCCCCCACCCCCCATGGGAAACAATTATGCAGCTAAATGAAATGTGATGTTATGAAATCATATTCAACTCCTCTTCCTCCCCCCATAGCCCTAATGCTGCTGTGTCTCCGGTCAAAGCAGTCTTTGAATAAAATCATAAACGGTATTATTATTGACTCTTATTTTGTAGGGGGGGCAACAGGGGGGTCCAAGCTTAGTGTTACAGGGGCACTGGAAAGCACCCAGAACCACCCATGCAGCTGATTGAAATGTAATTCAATCATTTATTAAACTCCCCTTCCTTAACCCACCTGTAACACTAATGCTGGTGAACTTTTGTTTGTCTCTCACCTGGCAGCAGATGGCTGAAGCCCACCGCCTGGCGGATCTCCTCCAGCGAGGCCCCCCGGGCCCCCAGCTCCACCATGCCCAGGGCCAGAGCCACGCTGAGCGGGGAGAAGACGATGTTGTCCTGGTCCCCCGCCGCCTGCAGCCGGTGATACAGTCTGACCGAGAACTCTGCTGTCGTGTCCTCCGGAATGTCCGCCGCCCGGCAACTGTAGCGCGGCAACAGGAAGAGGAGGAGGAGGAGGAGCGGGGAGAACACGTCCAGGATCAACATCGCAGCACGGACCACAGACAGCTGGAGGGGGAGAGAGGAAGAGATGAGGGATTTAATGTGATGTGTAAAAAATACGAGGTGTGAAGGAGGCAAACAAAAAAAAGGTGGGGAGGAAGGAATGGAGAGAAAAGGGGGAGGATTGCAAAACAGGAGGGAGGGGTTGAGAAAGATAAAGGTAGAGAAGATTACTGCGTATGGGAGAAAAAGAGATGAAGGTCAAGAGGATTTATTTTGAACACATTTATTTTGTTGTTTGTCTCTGTGCTGGGCTGTTGTCATTATGCAGTGTGTATTATGGGCTGGAATCTGCTGGCGGCTGCTGTGTGTGTGTGTGTGTGTGTGTGTGTGTGTGTGTGTGTGTATGTGTGTGTGTGTGTGTGTGTGTGTGTGTGTGTGTGTGTGTGTGTGTGTGTGTGTGTGTGTGTGTGTGGGGGGCGTCAGGTGACACAATGTACCTGAGAGTCAACAACAATAGGCAGCAGATACAGAAGCAGAGCCCCATCCTGTTGTCCTTTCCCTCTGCTGTGCCCTGGGATTGGCACAAAGAGCAATGTTCCCTTTCAAAATAAAAGCTCTACGGCCTCGGGGACACATAAATGTCACGCCCTACAGGATTAGTCCGGTGATATTTCTTCTTATTGTAATTGTATTCTATGAAAGACCAAAAGCAAGGATGAATTGATCCTGGTGTTCTGTGTCTATGGAGCCAAAGCGTATTCCTCTGTGGCCATTGTCGTGCAAACACTATGAATATATCAGAGCCACACTGTTGGGTGTAATGTTGCCATGTTAACGTGCATTCTTTTGACTCCATCCAACACCTCCCACCTGTTTCAAATCGTCACTAGATTACATTACATGTTACAGACGCTTTTATCCAAAGCGATTTACATACTCAATACTGTGGACAATCTCCACAGGAGCAATTTGGGGTGAAGTGTCTCAGGGACACAACGACATGCTGACTGCAGTGGGACTCAAACTTGCTATCCTCTGATTCGAAGATCAGCGTACTAACCCACTAAGCCACAGCCTCCCTCCCACTAGACTCGAGCAATCTGTTGCTGAAAATAGTCTCCCACAAACTCACTGTTTCTGAGGATGTCCATGTTTGATAAACTCCCCGGCCTCTGAAGCATGCCGTCTCAAGGTGTTGGGTTTAAATGGCAGAAAGGATTAACGGTGAACTTGCGTGACGTCACATTTAAATTGTGGAAATGTCAACTGCCGATCTATTCTGTCTGAGAATTAGGATTACACCGAGAGATTAGAGGGGTTTGCTTTTTAAAGGCCAGTGAGTTTAATTGCACGGAATGAATCAAGTCGTCAGGATTTGCAACTCGAACCAGGAGACGGTTCTTTCTTTTTAAGTCACGAGAGAACATTTTACAGCTGGGCGTTGGGTTTCCCCTCTGTCAAAGTTGGGCTGTTATTCATCAATGGCCAATCTGACAACGTGCCACAACTCAAAAGGTCAGAATGGTGTCACTGTTACACGTAATAGCCAGCCACCCTTGATGTTATTATCCACTCTCACAGGTTCACACACAGTGATGCTCCACACACCACTTTCCCTGGCTTTGCTGCATGGCTGGCTCCTTCCCGTACAGAAAGCAGCGCTGTCTGTCTCACAAAGGTTCAGCTCCCACAGCTCAGAAGGTCAGTTACATTACCTCCATTTACATCTGTGCCAGCCGCCCCCCTCCCTTCTTCTTACTCTCTCTGGGTCTCTTTGCCTTCAGTGACGCACGACATGTGAGAACATGGTGAACAAACGTGACTAACACTTTATTAACAGCAGTACACAAGGATGTGCCTTCAGGTGTCATTTGATTTTTCTGTTAACGTTTATTTAAAAAGTGCAAAGTGAATGCATCAAGGCTTTAACGGCACTGTATGCACCTCCAATCAGAATCAGGGTTATTGCCAAGTGACATCGCACATACAAGGAATTAGCTTTGGTGTAGATGGTGCTTATAAACACAGGATGACGAATTAAAGAGGCCCTAATATGTTTTGGGGGGGTTTCCCCTCTCCTGGAGTGTTCTATAGGTTTTAGGGTGAAAAGAGGGGCTGCAGCACGGGCAGTATGAGAAAAAAACATTATAGCATGGAGACAGGTCACAGTAGAGACACAACATATGAACCTGACAATTAGCATAATATGTTATCTTTAAATACTGTTGCAAAATTAAATATATAACAGGTGGTTTGAGGAGAGAAATTTAACAAAACAATAAAACTATTAAGGATTAATATCAATTTAGATTTAAGGACACAAGGTCAGGGAAGAGATAAGAAGGGTAAAAACTCACACACACACACACTCACACACACACACACTTTACACGCCGAGGCAACCAGAGCATCTGCAAGTGATGGACATTTTTCGTTTTGCCAAGCTGACAGACATATTTCTTCCTCTTTAAAGATATCTTCCTCCTTCCACAGAGGCAGATAAAGTCTCTTTCCTCTTTGCACTCACGACTCAGCATTTTCTGTCTAACCCCTCTCTCGGCAAGAACTCTTTAAAGTAGCTCCAGTTCTGTCACTCAATGCACTCGCTGACATCGCCTACAACACACACACTCCCAGAGCTCACTCTGTAGTTTGGCAGAAACAAGGCAAGCTCCATTCCCGGAGCACTATCATCCTTCTTTAACCCACTTCCTGCTCCTGCTCAAATCACAGCACCCTGGTTCATATCACAGGCTCTAAGTATACTTCCAGACTCATCTGCACTTTGACGAATTCTGTGAAGAATGTTAACGTCTCCGTCCCTCTGGGAATAAACTGCAGAGAAGCGATTATCTCTTGCCCCGAAATACTTTGAATTTCTAAGATGGGCACTCGGTTATAAATGCCAGAGTAATCCCGCACGATTTCACCGTGAGGATGTATAACTTATAAAGGGCTTTGAACTGCTGAGATGAAGACAATTTGACTTTTATTCACGAATCGTCCATGGGGAAGACACTTCCTTCATGTTGTTCTGGGCTTGATAGAAATGCAAGTATAGGCTCATGAACATTCCCACTAAAAATGAATATAAACCTACACGTGTCACACTTTCCCCAGTTTGAATAACCACGGCCCCTCTCCTATTGATCACCCGCTGATAAAGGAACTCCTTTGTTGGGGCAGAGGATTCACACAGAGTCTGCAGTGAAGACCACCAGTGGGTAGAGCCTTTAAAGAGGCCCTATTGTCCTTTTTTGGGGGGGTTTCCCTTTCCTGTATAGGTTTGTGTGCATGTAAATGGTCTGCAAAGGCTAAAATCCCCAAACACACATGGTCCCAAACACAAAGGATCCCTCAAATAGAGTTTGCAGATCAACTTCTACATGTTCATTCGGATATTTTCACATATTTTGCTCGTTAACAAATATTTCGGTACTGCGATTTGGATAATGCACTAGTCGATATTGCTTTGATTGATTGTTCAACCATAGACTGTATTTGAACCCAAATATTCACAACACACTCATCTTCATTGTAAAGGTAACAAACAATGTGATAACCTGGTCTGTGTTACTATTTCTAATGGAAGAAACGATTCATTTTGTCCTCAAATCAAGAAAACATATCATAAGTTTAGGATCATGACTATTCATCTTTTTTTAAAGGAAATTATAAATATTATTAAAAAAAATAAAAAATAAAACACTAATTTAAAAAAAGGTAAGTTGACTGCCACTACTGCATCGTTTTGTAGAGGTTACAGTATTGTACACCGTGCATGTTCATCATTTAAAACAAAACGCTTTAAGATTTAACTTCAAAAGCAGCATGCAACAGATTCCTCAAAGCAACCATTGCTGCCCCCACAGTCACACAGGTATTTCATTTATTTTTCATTGTATGAAAATGCTACGTGTCAGGGAATACGCTTCAGTGAATGACTTTTTAATTAAATCTTAGAATAAGACCGGTCTCTTTAGCAGATAAGCCTGGAGATCAAAACAACAGTAAACTAGGCCATCCCTCTTCCTGCAGACTCAAGGTGACAGTCGTTTTAAAACTGATATGTGCCGTTGTGTTGCCTTGAAAGGTGAAGCTTAATTTGGCTGTGTGTCAATAACTGTCACGGGGTATGAAAACGCAGAATGAAGAGGAGGCAAGTATAAACAAAAAGTAAGCTTTTAATTAAATAAAGACCAAACCAAATAAAGATAAATGAAACAAGCTTGAGGAACAAGAGCAGGAACATAGACGACGGACAGACAAAGAACAAGAGTGGAGACAGGACGATCTACATGTACACAAGACTAATGACAAAGACAAGACACAGGCCGTTTCTCAATGTCGAGTAAAGCTGCTCCAGAGCCACTATTTCAAGCATACCAAGTCATCGAGTGGCGCCGAATCACTGTTTAAATGCCGGCATACATGTGCTACCAAGCAAGCCTCCTCGACATTGAGAAACGGCCACAGCTGGAGAGGGCGGGCAGCAGGTGAACACAATCAGACAATCACACAGGCGGGAAAACAAAAACACAGGAAGGAAAACCAGACAAAACACAAAGAGAAAATTCATTTCAAAATAAAACAGGAAACATTAAACACAAAAAGTGAGATCACGACAATCGAAGACGGTCATTCAGCCATGATTAAATGTATTGTTCACACGTTGACTGTTGCATGCTTCAACAGAGCAGTTTTGAGATGTGTAGAGACGATACTCTATGTAGGGCTTACAAAGGTTCATTTGTTATTGTAAATAATAATAATAACAGATCGCTGCTAAGGATGACACTGATCAATGTGCGGTCATATCAATCCGCAGAAAGAAGTCCGGTCAATTTAACGTCAGCTGTGGACAACAATAATTAGTTTTCATGCATCAGAAAACAGCATGGAATACTTTTTGAATATTTATATCTGTATTTTTGGAGAGCAGGAAACGTAGGACTCATGTTAGCTAAACTGTCCCCAGTAAAGAAAAGTCAGAGAAATCAGCAGAAGCAGACAGACAGGAAGTAAACACTAACAGGAACACAGTATGGGCTCTGACGGTGTTTAAAGACTGGTTAATGGAAAAGAATATGTGAACTGACAGTTACAGAAAACCTCGATATTCGCAGCCTACATTTTACTTGTAAAATATAAAACATTAATAAATAATTAATCTTGTGAGTGCAGACAGATATCGGTCAATAGGACAATCTGAAAAAAGGGCATTAATCAGTCAACCACTGCTAAACTAAAATGGCACAAAACATGGGGTTTCTGGTGCTGTGGGCGTAGCAGGAGCTCATTAGCACCTTTTACACTGACGGAAACAACTTGCTTAACAACCTTATTTTACCCTTGCAGTTTATATTGTTTGCAGTGGCAGACAGAATTAACCACAGCCCATCTCATTTAGCTGCTTGTTAGAGAACGACACGGAGGCCGCCTGAAGTCCCAGGATGCTCTGTGTACACTCCACAGAGGACACACAGAGGTTAACAACCCTTTATTAATCCCTGCTAACAGAGACACCCGCAGGGAGGGAGAAGGCGATAAAGAGGCTTAAAAGACTGAGAGAGAAAAACACAACAAAACAGGGATGATATGTGGGTGGGACTTTTCCAAAAAGACAAGACGGATAGACAGGGACAGGAAGTGAAAGGATAAATAGAGTGGTGATGGGAGAAGTAATTCTGTAGGCTGACCCAAAGTAAGCATCGCACGGGCATCTTTGACGAAAACGTTTCTGATACAAGTTTTAAAAAGCTAACATCAGGCTAAAGTAGGGCTGCTCGATTATGGCAAAATTCATAATCTCGATTATTTGGTTCAATAATTGATATCACGATTATTAAAAACGATTATCCATTTACTTTGAAAACATCAACTTATTGGAGAATTCTTTTTTGAACAGTATGTTTTTAACAGTTGATTGATTACCCTGGACTTTAAGTATAATTCAACTGAAAAACCAACAACAACAAAAATTAAGAAAAAAAATAAAAAAATTAATCGTTTTATTTCGATTACGTTGTTTTCGTAATCGTTGCAAGCCATAATCGTAATTGCGATTAAAATACGATTAATTGAGCAGCCCTAGGCTAAAGGAACTAAATCATGGTCACATGTCACCACCGCTAAGCTAAAGGCGGCTTCTGTTCAACGTCATGATGTTTAGTAGTTTGTTAAGACATTTTTGCTGCAGCACAGGCAGTATGAGACAAATAAAGAACTGTACCACTATGAACCTGAGAATGAGCATACTAGGTCCTATTTAAGAAGACTTTTCCCACCATTGATGATATTTAATCGGCCCCTGCGTAGCATGAAAGATGTCTGACTGCTCCCCACACTCTGCTAAGACTCTCAAAAGTGTCTCTTCTCTTTTTCGATATCGGAAAAACACACACACGCGCACACGCATATTCAGTATCGGCTGCGGCGCTGAGGGAGCTCAGAGAGGAGGTTTGAGCTGTAATTGGATCGGCCTCTATTTGGGGTCAGTGGTAAAAGTGAAAAGACTTTCAAATGGACTAAAGACTGGGGAGACAACGGAGCACAGGAAAGGTCAACATCAACTAGTCCTGTGGGGAAGTGTGTGTGTGTGTGTGTGTGTGTGTGTGTGTGTGTGTGTGAGAGAGAGTGTGGGTGTTGAGGTAATGGTGAAAATGATGTGCATTTACTCAAATAAGTGCAGTAGTTAACTAGCGTATTTCTATGTTATGCTACTTCAACACCACCACATTTCAGAGGGGGTAATATATTTAGAATATTTCTCTGTTTGGGGGGTGGGGAGGAGGGGATGAGGTGTAACAGGTAAGAAAAGGAGACGATACTGAATGCCAGGTGAAAGTCAGGTGAAGTGAGAGTGTGATAATGAGGGTGTGTTAGGATCGCTCACACACCGATAATTTTTACGGGTTTCGGGGCATGGAGTCGGTGAACAGCTGTGAAATCAGGAAAGAGAGGAAGAGAGACAATGGAGGTGACAAATGAGACAGTGAGGAGAATAATTCAAACTGATTAGCCATAAAGTTTGAGCGAGGGGAAAGAATGATTATGACTGAATCACTCCGACCATTTTACCGTCCTCCGCAAAGAGAGCTGTCTCTGTCGCTCAACTGCGCTCAGCCCTGCTCAGGGACACCCATCATTCAGAGGATCGATTCCAGGGTGTGTGTGTGTGTGTGTGTGTGTGTGTGTGTGTGTGTGTGTGCTCTAATCTCTAATACTAAAATAAATTTGCACAAAAAATAAATAAAATAGTTTTATTATAATTTTGAATTATCAAAAGATTATCTGAGATTGATTGATCTTAAACGTTTCTTTAATAAGTATGGAGATTGTTTTTAAAGTTTTAAAAAGTAGAACAAAGAAATAAGGAAAAGGGAAAATAGAAAAACAAATACGCAGCATTTGACAAAAAAATAAAAATACTAACAATTTTTATTTTGAATGTTTAAATGTCAGTTTAAAAAAAAAAAATTATGTTGAGATATTAAAAATTCACAGTTTAATGCATTTATTCAAATAAACAATTAATTTTCTATTTTTCTTTATACTCGATGTAACTTCCTGATATAACTCCTGACCTGCTTCTCTCTGAATCTCTCCCCTTTCATCCTCTATCCGGCCAGGTATAAAATAATCCCTTGTGTCTTTGCTGCAGCATGTACAGGGACAAACCTGTGCCCGAGTGTGTGTGTGTGTGTGTGTGTGTATGTGTGAGTGTGTGGGTGTGTGTGTGTGTGTTGTGCCTCAGTGTACTTAGAAAGTGAAGGGAAAAGTGGAACAAATGCATAAATCAAACTGCTGAAAGTGACAGTAATGTTGGATTGTCCGGCTCTTTTTCAGTATGTTTTTCAAAACCATTAATGAGAGACGAATATGCAGTTTTCTTGCTGATCACTGCCTCCCTTTTGTTCTTACTGCATTTCCAGTAAATTCAAATTCAGGAACCACGGGCATACATTTATTTCAGGACAAAGAAAGATTCAATTAGACTGTTTTCACTTCACACTGCAGCATACAGTATAGCAGGTTTGACTCAAGCCGTAATGCACGAATCCTTACTGAGTAGCAATAATTAACAAATTAGAAGGACTTCAAGATAATAACTATAATAGGCCCTTTTATTCTTTTTTCTCTCTTTTCTGATTTGTTAGTTATTTCATATACTTTAGTTTTAATTCTATCTCTTTTTGCATGTATTATATGTCTGTAACGATATCATTTCTTAAAAGATGCAAAAAGGAAAATGTCCGAGTTAACTTAATTATAATTTTCTCTTAACAGAAATCAACACACACACACACACACACACACACACACACACACACACACACACACACACACACACACACACACACACACACACACACACACACACACACACACACACACACACACACAACACACACACCACACACACACACACACACACACACACACACACACAACACACACACACACACACACACACACACACGGTATAAATCACTTCAGGGGACATTACATTGACTTACATGCATTTCCTGGAGACTTATCCTAACGTTAACCATAACCAACACATACCTAACCCTTACCCTTAACCTTACCCTTACCGTAATCCTAAACCTAACCAAGTCTTCATCCTAAAATGAATGATTCCCAATTTGTCCCCATAAGGGAGGCGAGTCCCCACACGTGACTGTGTAAACAGATGTAGGTCCCCACAAGTATAGTAATGCTAGGACACACACACACACACGAGTATCTCCTGTTGTGCAAGGCTGATTTGAAAGACATTTAATTATTGAAATGCAATTAATGCAGCGCTCTGTGGGAAGAGGCGACACACGCACACACTGATCAACACCAACACAGGAGGGCATATGGAGGATACAGCAGGATATATATTATGAGCTGAGATTAACCAGCGATTCGGATGCACATGGGATTAATGCATTGAGATGATGACTGGAAAGGATGTTTTTTCTGAATATGCATCTGATGGAACTCTGTGCATACATGAGGATTTAGGAGGTCATTATCTTAGTTGCAGAGATAAAGAGATCATAGGTGGATTGAGAGGGTGAGACATAAGAATGAGCACTGAATTGCTCCTATTGACCATGTTTCTGCTCACATGGTGTCTCTAACATGAGGTGCAATGCCATTTTTCACATATTATATTTAAGCGTTGAATGACAAGAGATGTGTTGTGTTTATCTCTTTTTTATTTCTGAACTAGCTTCAACCTACCATGAATTGTCACCAAAAAACACCTCGACACAAACCTGTATGCAGGAATAACAAGTGGTGTGTGTGTGTGTGTGTGTGTGTGTGTGTGTGTGTGTGTGTGTGTGTGTGTGTGTGTGTGTGTGTGTGTGTGTGTGTGTGTGTGTGTGTGTGTGTGTGGGGTGGGGATACGGTGGGCTCCGGCTACTACAATATGCCTTCACACACACTCACTGCGCCTTTGCCTGTATTTCAAGGACAAGAACCACACTGAGCGTGTTTCCAATGAAACAGCATTACCATTATAACCCACAGACAAAATGTGAAATAGCATTGGATGGTGGACACACGGGAAACATCTTAGTCAAAACGCGTATGGAAATAGGATTGGCTCCAATCTGCGTCTCCACCCTCCCCCTTGTTAAAAACCTACACATGTTGATTATAGCGTCATAACCCCTATTATAATGCACCTTAAAAAAAATACAGCACATTCCTACACCTTCAATATTCTATGGACAAGCTCAGAAATTGGTAATTTTTTTCTTCCAAAAAATAAACATTTACGGTTTGTTGTCCTATCATTTCATTCAAATAAACCAGTGCAGGTTTAATATGGGAAACAGTTGTAGGTTATGACAAAATACAAAAAAACGTCTCTTACCGATAAATGGTGTTTGGTTTGATGGATGGATGTGTCTCTCTGCTGCTCTCCTCCAGAACCGCAGCTCGATGCCTGATCGTTTGCCGCAGACCACGCCCCCTCTCTACACTGATTGGTCCAATGAACGTCTGCCAAAGAGTATGAACGTGAAACGAAATAGTTCCTTGTTCCTGTTTCCGTCTTTGCTTTAGCGAACGATCAATAGTTTGCCCTTATCTTTTAAATAGTTGCTAAAAGTTACCTTCCCTTTCTTCGTTGTTATATAGATGTGTTGAAAAATCATTTGATTTTTTCAATTGCTCATTTCATTTCACATACCTCAATTTCTATGGATTCTAGCTAGGCCTAACATGTCCCTTCTACCACGGTTAGCCTAGGTTGTTTTGAGAAAATAAGCAGTTCTATTTTTAAATTAATAAAGTTCGAAAAGGTTTTTAAGAATTCCCGTTAATAATGTAAAAACCGAGGAGTTTTGATGTAAAGTATAAAGTTGGAAGTAGTTGACATGGGAAGATAACTATCTTGTCCCACAGTGCGGCAGTTAATTTCGGGTCGTTCTTGCTATTTTTACTCCAAATAAATACACCACCCTACCGAGGACAGAAGAGCCTTGTTGTTCGCTTTTTTAAGAAGTGGAAAAGGTAGTGCGTAGCTATGTCAACGCAACATCTGGTTAAAACACCCCACCTGTACACACTTTAGGGATTTGTAGTCTTTTTTGGTGGTCATTACAACGGCAACCGACGCAGCAGACTCGCCGAAAGAACTACAAACGGCCGACTCTGCGATACCAACTGACAGCTCGCGACACCGCCCACCCCGGCTCTCGCTGCAGCTTTGTCAGGCAGAAAACTTCCTGAATGAGACACAAACCACAACAAGAAGAAGGGAGATTGAAACAACGAATCAGTCATTTATTCTTATATATATTTGTGTACATTTCCGTTCTTTTATCACAGACATTAGCTAGCTAGGTTAGCTAACCACGGTATTGATCACCTGTTCTTATCCCAACGGCTAATCTCATGTTAACGCTACCTGGCTGTAGATATTATTAGCTTTTTAACATCACCTACAGCCTGTTCATTGGCACGCTGCTTGTCTTCTCTTCATTAAAAATACATCTCAACACAGGTAAGTGTCTTGCTCTCTCAGTCAGCGACATGTTTATTTATTTACCTGTTAGTTAAACTGACAAACGTGTGGGGGTAAATAGGAGTTGTTCAGTAGTTAAGGTGGCGATGAGGCACTTTACCTGTGCTTAACGTATAATGGGAACCGCGGTGCATTCTGGGTCGTCGCAGCTGTCAATATGTATCAGCATTTATATATTTGGTGTACAGTGGTGTAAAGTAACTAAGTAGATTTACTCAAGTAATGTAGTGAAGTACCATTTTGAGAGACTTTACTGGAGTATTTCAATGTGTACTTCTACCCCACTACAAATCAGAATTAATTCATCTACTTCAAATCCACTAAATGTATTTAATACATTGACTTACTTTGTAGATTTGTATAAATGATATGAAATATAATAAACACTAAAATAATCTTTAGTTACACCTGGAGTAACATTCACAAGCTACCCTGCAGCATACAAAGTAATTAACAGCTTTGATAAACACATTAATGCATCAACAATTATGATCAAAACATATTCAATTATTGTGAAATGGACCAATTTGCATGAGTACTTTAAGTATATTTTGATGCTAATATTTTTGTGCTTTTACTTGTAACAGAGTAACTACACTCTGGTACTTCTACTTTTACTTAAAGGTCACCTATCATGCTAGTTTTAGGCAATATCATAGGTCTCAGATATATACAAATATATAAAAAACATGTCTATGAAGTGTTTTGCTCAAAATACCAAACAGATCACCCATTCTAGCCATGCCTCATATCCCTCTATTTCACTTCCTGTTTCAAAAGTGCTGATTTGGGGAATAAAGCTTAAAAAAATAATAAAAAATAAAAAAGGAGGGGGCTGAGCTCATGCTAAATACTAAATACTGCGGTGATGAAACGCCATATCATGGATTATCAAGGATTCTCTCTGAAACAGTATGGAGCTCAAAGGCTTTCTCTCTTGCCGGTTACACCACAAGGAGAGTTCCTTTTTATTTCCTGCTTCTTCACACACATGCTCTCCAGTACAGGTTAGCTCTGAGTGTTAGCGATGCTAATGTAAACACCGACCATATTACGTCCAAAACAGTCGGGCATTGTTTCTGATAGCAACGTTTCTGATTGGGCCGTGGGTGTAAAGCCAGCCTACATTTCAGATATTACGTCATATCGGACGCAAATCTGGATCAGCTCCGTTTTTAGAGATTTGGGTACGGAGGAAAAGAGAGAGGGTTTTATTTTCTGACGCTGCGTGAGTTCCCCGACGCACCGGGGACACATGTTTACGTATAAATGACATCAAAAAGTTTGTGGGATCTAAGATTATGAATGAAAGATGTGATGTTTATTTAATGTGTATTTTTTAACGTTATTTGATCAGCTATGATAATGGTGGTCTTACATGAACACATTACTATTCATCTTAAAGCACCCAACTTAGATGCAATATATTATAATTAAATATGATAATATTTATAAAAATTGTCCAAGATTAGCACTGATTTATCTGGTTTCAGCAAACATTCAGTAATGTAGACTAACTTGTATTTGTACTGTTTTGTTGTACGGGGAAAAATGACACAATAGCTGAACTGAATGTTTTAAAACATTTATATTACATATTACAATGTATTGATGTCTTAGTGAAATTGAGTCTTGAGATGGGGTTATGTCTTATATTTGTAAACTTTGAAGGCACTTATTTCCTGAATCGTGCTTTATTCCAGTTTATCTACCACTCTCATTCCGCATAGGTTTAACTGCAGGAAAAAGGGATGAGGTCAGAAAGTGAAAGAGCCATTTAATGTAGGTGTATTATTATTTATGGTAAATATTTATGTTTGGTGAGACAGTTACATATTCTTTGAATTTAACATTTTTAATCTTGATTTAAAATGATACTGTTTTTGTATTGTTTTGTTTGTTTACGACCCAGTTCCATGCGGTAAAACGCTGACGATAATGCGCATTTAAATGACGCTTCGTACGTGAAATCTCTTCAGCTTATTAACCACAGGCCTCTTACCACAAATACATAGAAAAAACAGTTGAGTTCAAACGAGGGAACCAGAAGTAGTAAAAGGACTCATTCCTGCACCACTCTATTCATATTAGCAAACACTGCCATTCTGGACCTGTTTCTTAACCCTTTACTTTGTGTAATAGTGGTTAGTGTGTTGCAGTGTCTCTGTGTAAGAAATTGGAATAATGTTAGGACATTCTCCACAATTAATAACTTGTTAGCTGGTTAGCACTTTAATCTTTGAGTTAACAAACAACATCTTTTGGTTGAACAGTTTAGTTGTCTCTCTTTTTCCCAGGGTGTCATCTTTTTATTCTTCCCTTATCCCGTAGAATTGTGGGGAACATAAAAATGGGGCAAAATGAAACACCTCAATTAAATGAGTTCAAGGGAGGACTATACATTCACTAACAGGTCTTCACATGGTTTCTTCAAGACGCACTTTTTATATAAGCTACAGTAATTCCCTACCTTCCATTAAATGATCACACACCTGTTGTATGATGAATATAAATAAGAATAGCCTTATATTTAAGTGCCATGCAAAAATGCAAAACGGCCTAATAAAATGAGGATATTATAGATATTTTTCTCTGAATTTAACCAATGGGATTCACTGGTTCATCATGCCAAAATGTAGTCATACAAATCCCTCAATATGAATGCCTCGGTTCTACATTTATCACTGACATTTTATTGCAGCAGTATAATTGGATAGGGTGTACCTTATTCAGGTATGACTCATGCCAGTTTTGTCACCATTGCACCCGGTGGAACAGTAAAGCTCGCAGCCCTCGGCGATGTGGCTGTTATGTGATAATTATGTCAGTGACTAAAAGGCTTTCTGGGAAGCGGTGAACGTCACATTTTATGACATCTAATCGAAAATAATAAAGTTGGAATTATTACCAAATGGATTGTTTGAATGTATTCCATCTTTGATTAAGAAGATTTTCTGTCCCCCATGTTCAATGCAGAAACATTTAGACACAACTAAATTGATTTGTAATTGTAATCATAGAGAGATGGATGATATGACAGATCTTAAAACCTTAAAGAAAGCATCTTAACTTCCCCCTGGTGGCTGGCTGCAGTACAAATCTGAACCACCCCCCCCCCCTATGTTAGCCGATGGGACATTAGGAAAGTCAAACTACAAGTCAAATACTTGTTTTCCCATTTAAGTTCTTATGATGTTGATGGACTTTCGGTTATTGTGTTTTCGGATTAGTTGGTTTTAATGTGTTATTGAATGCCATGGGGTATTCATACTTAACAGCCGAAGGATTGGGAACGGTACAATGGAGGTGGTGTAGCTTAACGAATCATAACTGTCACAAGGCTGTGTCATAAAACCACGGTTGCTAACAAGTCACAAAATAAGACGAACAAATGTCACCACGCTGGACATTAGCCACCTTTAGCTTAGCGGTGGTGACGTGAAGTCATGCTAGCACGATGTGGTTCCTTTATAGCCTAATGTTAACTTTTTACTTCTGGTGATTGCATTTACACTTAAAAAATCACAAAGTGGTGTTAATATGTGGAGATTATCCTACTGAACAAAACGTTCTACAATATACTGAAATCAAAAGGAAAAATCCCATTGCTTTTTGTTGAGGGAGCCTTTCCGATGAGGACTTCGGGCCTACAAAAGCTTCACTTTACAGACAAATAGTCATCACTGCACCACTCTTTTATGGTAACTTTTTGTACATCTTGCCAGCCAAAAAGCTACCGTGGTGCTAATCTAGCTGCTAAAAGGCAATGCTAGTAGTAATGTGTACGGGCCCCGAAATCCCCCTGATCACAACTGCATAAACCCTGGCTCAAAGTGACGTCAACGTATCAAGATGGCCGCTCCCATATTCAGAATAATTTGGTTTTCTCTTTTTGGGCAGAGGTCGAGGCACGTCGTCCATCTTTGTATACAGCCCATCATTGTAACCATGGGACAGTTTTTGAAACCTTTTATTTGATGAAATCCCATACTCTTGTCCACTGCACCCGCCACCATTCATCTCTGCCTGCAGCTTGTTTACCTGCCCTTGTGTTCCTTTTCATCTCCTTCAGGTTCTTGTCAGCCTCCTTGAGCGATTGAATGAGGTGAAACTGGCAACAGTGGACAACCGCGCACACAAAGGGCCATCGATCAGTCAAGGATGATCATGGAAGACATGAAGAATGAAGCCGACGCTGCCTCGATAGTTTCTATGGCTGTGTACACTGTGATGTTCCCCGTCTTTAACCAGGTAAAGAATGCAGAGTTTCAGTTCAAAGGAAATAAAGGCATTTTGATTAGACTTGTGGTAAATACTCATGTGGAGTAGAGGAGGTTGTGATGTGTGTGTGTTGAAATGCTGCGAGGTTAACTCTAAATGGGATTCTATTCAACATTCTTCTGCTGTGTTTACTTCCTGTCTGTCTTCTTCTGCTGTTCCCGTTAGTGTTTACTTCCTGTCTGTCTTGTACTGCTGATTTCTCTGACATCTAGCACTGGCTATTCACTTCCTATATACTGTTGTGCCATTTTCTTGTTGATGTTCTCTTTTTCTTATCTTTGAAATATCTCAACAGCTATTGGATGATTTGTTCCCCTGAGTGTGAATTATGAAAGCTTTGCTTATCATAAAATCTGCTTCTGTTCCACTTTGTTGTTAGTGCTAATCAGCTAATGTTAGTATGAGAACATGCTAAACAAAGATAGTCAACGTTATACAAGCTAAACCTTAGCATGTTAGCTGATGTTGTTGCTGATTGTTCCCAGTCTAAGTACAGCCTACAAGTTTAACATGACAATAAGGAGATGGTAAGCAAGTCCTGTTTTCAATTTTCTAGCTAAACATTCAAAATGATGTACAAATATACTTGAAACATGGCACAAATACAGGTATTCATACAACACAAAAGGTGCAAAAGTTACATAAAAAGGGACAAGATAATAAACAGACCATACTCCTCGTGACAGCAAACACTTAAAGTGCACCTATCATGCTATTTTTAGGCAATAGCATAGGTCTCAGATATATACAAATATATAAAGAACATGTCTTAAGTGTTTTGCTCAAAATACCAAACAGATCACCCATTCTAGCCATGCCTCATATCCCTCTATTTCACTTCCTGTTTCAAAAGGGCTGATTTGGGATATAAAGCTTTAAAAAAAATAAAGGAGGGGTCTGAGCTCATGCAGGGACCCGGCAGCTACTGTCTAAACTAAATGCTGCCGTGATGAAACGCCATATCATGGATTATTTCTGAAACAGTATGGAGCTCAAAGGCTTTCTCTCTTGCCGGTTATACCACAGGGTAGGGCTGCTCGATTATGGCAAAAATCATAATCTCGATTATTTGGGTCAATAATTGTAATTGCGATTATTCATTGACTTTGAAAACATCCATTTATTGGAGAAACAAATGTGAACAGTATGTTTTTAACAGTTGATTACCCTGAACTTTAAGTATAATTCAACAAAAAAAAAAGTAATAATAATAATAAAAAACGTTGTCGTAATCGTTGTAAGCCATAATCGTAATCGCGATTAAAATACAATTAATTGAGCAGCCCTACCACATGGTGAGTTCCTTTTTATTTCCTGCTTCTTCACACACATGTTCTCCAGTACAGGTTAGCTGTGAGTGTTAGCGATGCTAATGTAAACATGCACCGACCATATTACGTCCAAAAGAGTCGGGCAAATTTGGATCAGCTCCGTTGTAGCCCCGTTTTTAGAGATTTGGGTACGGAGGAAAAGAGAGAGGGTTTTATTTTCTGACGCTGCGTGAGTTCCCCGACACACCGGGGACACATGTTTACGTATAAATGACATCAAAAAGTGCATTTTGCATGATAGGTCCCCTTTAAAACAAAAACAATTAGCTGTATTTATCAAATCGATAACATACCAATGTGATTTGAAAACAATTTGACTCAATTCCATTTACAATTTGTTTCTCTGTACCACAAAGAGAATAGTGTTTAAGTATTGCTAAACACTATTCATTTGGCATACATTTTCTGAGGAGGCCAATTTCTCTCTTATTTATTGTCTGTCTACACAAATATAGACATAGAAAGAAAACGTTCAAACAGCAGTTTCCCCAAATGATATCCAAAGGCATTCTGTCAGCTTTCATCTGAAGTCTTTACTTTTATTTTTGTGTTTTTACCATATTTATATTTCAGTCAGACAACTCACGTGTTCCTTAATATGTTTATTAGAAGCAGCATATAGTTTGAGTTTGGCGTCTAGGCTCGGGCCTCATCACTCCACAGATTTACAAAGAACATTGAGTGATGATTAGATAACTATCCCCCGAGCCTACAGGTGGAAGCTGGGGGGGTGGGTGGGGCAGGCGAGCAGCAGCAACATGAAACACAGCAGCAGGAACATGAACGCAGCAACAGGAACATGAACGCAGCAACAGGAACATGAACGCAGCAATAGCAAGTGAACACAGCAGCAGCAGCAGCAGCATAGCGAGGCAGAGGCAGGAAGACCTGGCAGCTTAAATAGAGCGGCATGTTTAGGAGAATGCGTTGGTTGGTTGTAAGAGGGTTAGGGTTAATGTATGATTGGTGCTCGAGTTGACTGAACTAGCTTGCAGGCTTCGCCCCATTTTTTTTTGTAGGAGGATTAAAATACTTGAAAGCCATTTATGTGAAGTGTCAGAAGAATGAAACGGGCTTGAATTTGAAACCATTATTCTTTCCAATGTGTTAATACTGCAGTTATTTTTATTGGCGAAAATGAAGCTTTGTAATTTGTGAAGAGATTTTAAAATGTTGGCTTTATAATCTATGAATCTGTGGCTTTCAGTGTGCATCTGTTACCTCTCTTTTATGTTATTTCATCAGATTTGAGGTCGACATGTCTTTGTTTCTTTATATTTTGTGAGGTGTAGTTCAGAAAAAGTTTCAGAAATTGTGATTCATTCACACGATTAATTCAAGTCCTGACAGGCTCTGTAATACCACAATATCAGCCCAGAGGAATGAAAAAGACTTTTCTGCAGATGGAGAGACTCAACACGGCTTTACACAATACAATAACACTCTGGCATTGCAGGATGTCAGGCTTGTATGTACTTTCTGCAGAATTACATTTCAGGACAGAAGAGAGGCCATGATAAGACTAGAGTGTGTGTGTGTGTGTGTGTGTGTGTGTGTGTGTGTGTGTGTGTGTGTGTGTGTGTGTGTGTGTGTGTGTGTGTGTGTGTGTGATAAAGGAGGTGAAGCTATCCACATAATTCACACAATGGTTAATTATAAAATGGAGCTGGAATAACATTAAATTAATGTATTTTTGTCCTTGTCAACAACATGGAGCCTAATTTACCCACAATGCAACTTAGCTGCCATCATTTCAGTGGACAAGCAGAGTTAAGAAGCCGGATACAGAGGTCTGGTAAGCAAACAATTGCGATTATAGTATAGGCTACATAGTGTGTTGGTAATTTTGGGGTCTAGGCTTTCTGAATATCAAACTTTAATTTGCCATATTTAGACAATAAATACATTTTTGAAGCTTGTAAAGACTGAGTGACAACTTTAGCAATCACCGCCGCCTCTCACTAAAAAACGTGAAGGATATCATTGGAAAGCTTAGAATTTACTCTTTCCAATGGTGTTTACAACTCAAATGTATTTAGGGGTCAGAGTGACTAAAAGCATGTCACATAGACATAACCAAGAGAAACCTCCAAAAGGTTTTATTTAACTTTCCCCTTTAGCTCACTAACTTGAAAATAATGAAATATATAAATCAGATTATCTTCTGCTTGAACAAAGTTGTCATTCAATGTTTCCAATTTCTATGCTGGCATTTCCATTTCTTAAAACATATTTGGCAACCCATCAAAGTTCAGAGGAGTTGGTCTCTTGGAAGGTGTTCAGCCATGGAGGATTAACGGATCCAAGGAGAGTAGTGAAAAGAAGGGGGGGGTAGTGACTGAGGACCCCTGTGTACAAGTACCCTGCTGTGTGTGTGTGTGTGGTTTTGCTACTGGCTTATGTTTGTGTGTCTGTGTATTACTACTTGCAGTTGGAGAAAGTCAACTTATCAGCAGCACAGACCTTGAGAGCAGCCATTATAAAGGTAAAAACATAAGCTTTATTTTGTTTGAAATGAACAAACAAAATAAAACCTATAGCTCATACCCTCATCTACGGTGGCCGACCGATGTGTTACAATGGCCCAAAACACAAATGAAGAAACATCCTGTGCAGCGTTTACTAAAAGTGCTGCATTAATGAAACGCAGCTCAACACACAACAGAAACGCACACAGCTGGGAATTATAAAGCTGGACGACTGTCACTGTTGTTGGAAAGATACCTTAAGTGTTTTAACGGCTTATTTTAAAGGTGGGGTAGGTAATTCACTTCAGAAACACTTCTTGTTATATTCCATGGAATGCTATTAACATCCCGATAGCAATGAATATATTAAATGCTTTGACAATAAATACATAAACAAAATTCATCTGTGGAAGCCGTAGTACTGTAAAAAGCACGATCACCTGAGCCAACACACCAACAATCTAGCACACTGGAGCTGGTTTCTCCATTCTTACCTACCCTACCTTTTAACAATGTGATCGGATGATTCCTTCTGATTTTATTGCAGATCTGCTGTAAGCTAGCTACAATTATGAAACAGACTAACTCTGCCAACAGTGACAGTTGGACAACTTTATAATCCCTGCATGTCAACAAGCGCTCCGATCCCAGCTGTGTGCCGTTCTTATTATACATCCATGCTGTGTGCGTCACTTTTTAGTGTCCCCGTTTCTGTTGTGTTTTGAATTGTTTTGGGCGCGTTTTGCACCTGTCGGCCACCGTACGTAACCTCCCGTGTACATGTTGCACTATTGACTTTCTGTTTATTTGTACAGAGGACTGAGATAACTTTCACACCTGTGTGTTTGTGTTTCTCAAGGCAGAGAAGGAGAGCCCAGGTGTAACACAGGATATTGTTCTGAAAATACTGGAGAAGAAGAACATAAAAATCGACTACCATGAGTCTCTGCTTCGTATGGCTGCAGACGATGTGGAAGGTAGGATGCATAGTGAACGGAGGGTGCAATATAATGCTTCACATAGAACAACATTCACAAAACTGACTGTGTTGCTCAAGGACAGTTCAAAACGCTGCAGAATGATTACCAATTCAGCCCCGTTTCTATTCCTGTTATTCCCTGCCTTTGTTCCATGAGCTCAGTCCTCCACTGGGGGGAGCTGTTTCCCCACAAATCAACTGCTCTCCGTGTTCTTAAATGTTCCATCTTCCTGCCTGTAATTTATTTCTTTGTGCCGTGTACAGTGATTGATGGACGGTAGTAATGAATTCACACACACACACACACACACACACACACACACACACACACACACACACACACACACACACACACACACACACACACACACACACACACACACACACACACACACACACACACACACACACACACACACACACACACACACACACACACACACACACACTTTGGATGACTTTTAAATGTACCTCCTGCATGGCACAGCTTTAATCCTACTGTCACTTTAAGGTGTGCACACAATTGTGTATTACATTTGATACATTTTCACTGTTATGAATTGCTTTGTTTCAATGTGCCCTGCAGCTATGTGCAGCTGTGTTGATGTGATGCTGATGAGGTGTGTGTGATCTGTGTTTTTTTCATTTTCTTCCTCTTGATGTTTCCAGAGTTCATGATTGACAGGCGGGAGCCGGAGTTCCAGGAGCTGAACGAGAGGGCCCGAGCTCTGAAACACATCCTCAGCACTATTCCTGATGAGATCAATGACAGAGTAGGCTTCCTACAGACCATCAAGTAAGACAGCTCAGTGTGTGGGTGCATTATAAACCAGATTTAAGTCAATCTAAAAGCTTTCCCTCTTGTATTAGTTCTGTACATTTCCAGAAATTGCCTCTTCAAATCGTTTTTTTTTGTATCAGTTAAAAGAACGATTGTGATGAAACAAGTAATTGCATATAAACACAGACATAAAAAATGATTTATTTCTTTATGAAGTGAATTTTGGAAGACACACAATTGAATGCAAAGTCAAAGGAAAGACGTGAGTGGGCATTAAAATAGATGCAAATGCTCTTTCTGTGCAGCGTAATGGGACTAAGGAGATTTGAAAATCTTTCAATAGAGTGGGGCTCAGTCGAAACAAAAAGAACACACATGCAAACTCCGAACAACTCACTGCATGTGTTACTAATTACAGCTAACATCAGCGGTTGGGAGAGAACAGTCCAGGGTTCCTATTCATGTGATTACAATTCACCCTCAAAACTGATGTTTGATTTTGGGGCTTTCCCTTTCCTGTAGTGTGTTATTTAGGTTTTAATGAATTCCCACCCAAAGACTAGTCACTGGTCACACACTGACATCCATGGAGCCCAGAGGAGTAGAGAAGAGCTGCTGCAGCTTCCTCAGCCTGTTGTGCCTGATTAGTGAATGGGAGGTTGCACCTGGAGGGAGATAATCACGGGGAGAGGGGGAGACACACAACATGGCACGTAACACTTGGGGAAAAATACAACACTTTAAAACATGGGAGTTCATATGTAACCTTGGAAACAGCGGCATGACAAACTAATGTAGATGCAAAAGGTTTCGCTGGAGCTTTTAGATCTATCTCAGTCTTCATCAACCAATGAAAAGGACTACACTGCTGTCACATGACCTGAAGTTTAAACACATAAAAATGTAAACATGCAACAAAATGGATGTCTGTTTTGAAAGAGTGGTGAAAAAACTATAAGGCACGCCAGTTTCTACTTTTTACGCACGCACGCACGCACGCACGCACGCACACACACACACACACACAGCTACTTAAGAGTGAAAGACATTTCATTTCCTTGGCCCACTTTGCCATTATTTCTGATCGAATTCAATACTCTTAGTGAGTCACTGCTTAAGTAACTTACCCAGCGGAGAGCTTAGAAATGAATTCAATTCAAAAGAAATGCTGAAAAATTATTGTTAAGAAATGGCAGATTTCAAGTGCATTCAAGGGGACCAAAAGTTGAAGGAGAAAGCACGTCTGTCAAGAGAAGGGGAAGAAACAGGAAACAACACTCAGTACTGTGGGGGAACCTCTGAAGCAATTGGGAGTCAGGACTCAGAGAGAGACACGAGGAGAGCTGGAGCTTTGATGGCAAACACTGACGGTTTATTTGGAGCTTCGGCCGGAGAATTCACCAGACATGTCACGGGCCACGAGTTGACCACACGGTTGAGATGCCACAATCAATTCTGAAGAACTCTTCTGCAGCTCCAGGTTTTACTACCTAAGCAAATGATTCCCTAACAAGTATAGTTGGTTTTCATAAGACTGATTGGAGATTGGCACTCCCTCTGAATAGAAGGGAACATAAAAACATATATAACACACTACAGGAAAGGGAAAAGCATGATCAGTCCTCTTTAACCTACACTTACTTGTGTGTGTCATCCGCAGAGACATCGCCAGTGCCATAAAGGAGCTGCTAGACACGGTTAATACGGTCTTCAGGAAATACCAGTATCAGAATAGACGGGTAAGTAGGAGGATACATGAAAAAGACAACATTAGTTTTACTCAAATGTAGTGTTTGTGGGATAAGTGGAGCTGAAAGGCTGTCTGTATTTATTGTTTAGGTGCTGGAACAGCAGAAGAAAGAGTTTGTGAAATACTCCAAGAGCTTCAGTGTCACGCTGAAAACCTACTTCAGAGACGGAAAGTATGAACCCGTTTCCTTTTTCTGCCTATTCACACACTCGTTCTGCCTTTTTACGACACATTTAATAGCTTTTATAGCAGCACACACACTTTCACACACACACTGTCACCATCATGCAAATGGTTTGTCGTTTGATCACAGCCCCGCTTCTATCAAATCCACCATTGCTGAATAATTCCCTTGACCCATTTCCCGTGGATTCACTCTGAAGCCTGACATCCTCTCCGTTTCCCCCCCGCCAGATCAAAGTGTTTCCTGGATCAATCCTAATATTGTTGCCATGGTTTCTCTGCTCTGCTCTGATTGACACGTGTGTCCTTGTGTCTCTGTCACGCTTGTTTCCAGAGTGATAAACGTGTTTGTCAGCGCCAACCGGCTCACGCACCAGACCAACATGATCCTGCAGGCCTTCAAGACGTCGGTGTAGCGGCGCTGGAAGACACACACACACACACACACACACACACACACACACACACACACACACACACACACACACACACACACACACACACACACACACACACACACACATCTTTATTAGAGAACAGGTAACATGAGGCTTTGTAATTTGTAAAGAGTTTTATTATTTTGGGCCGTATTATTTATAATTCTGCGGCTTTGGGGGGAGATCAGGTAGTTTGAGGCTCAAAGGGAATCAGGTTGACGGTAATTGTCCAGGATTTCTAACTCTCTTTTATGTTGTTCTTTTATCAAGATCTTGAGTCGATATTTCTTTATATATATATTAGCCTCTCTGTTCAGTGCTGTGCAAAACAAAGTTTAGGAAAGAACAATCATTACACATCCCTTACACATTCCCACATTTCTGCACTTTAACTCTCATTTTATTGTTTATTCTTCTGTTTGTAAAACACCATTCCTGTGTTTATTGTGGAATATAATGTAGATATACCTGTAAATGGTTGTATCATGTACTTTCAGCATTCATCATATTGAACTTATATCTGTCAAGAAACCAAAACCTGTTTCCAATGTTTGCTTTTTTTGTCCCGTAATATTCACCCAGTGCATCATAAACACAACCTCTCAAGGGGAACTCACCCGCTGGTCTGTCTTTCCTTTTACTTTAGTTACACAAATATTAGTCTTTGTGTTCTCTGTCTATTAACTAGAAAATAACTCATGGCGTTTTTAATGAAAGGTGATCAGAGTTGCGATTAAAAATGTATTTCTGAGGAGTTTACTTACTGTGGATGTGTATGCACCCTGTCTCTGCATTTCAGTTGGTTTATAACCCTTTTTCTTTCTTGGGAGAAATAATTGTGACATGAGTTTCCTTTTCGTCTAAAGCAGGGGTCGGCAACCCCTGGCACCGGAACCAGTGGCACACTAGGAATAAGTGGAATAAGTGTGCAAAATATTTAAATTGTATTTTCGGATCCTGAACGAGACCGCCGCCAGATCGCGTCTCCCCGTTACCCGCAGAAGGAAGCCATGCACGCAGCGCAGCCCCGCTCTCTTTAACTCCAGCAGGGGCCTCATTTATAAAGCCGTGCGTAGGATTCACGTGGGAAGGTTGCTTACGTAGAAATCCAAAAAATAGGTACAGAAATGTTCCGACATTTTCCGATTCACCAAACATTGCGTACCGGCGAGGAAAGTGCGTACAGCACTTTCTACGCCGGTTTCCCTTTATAAATCACAACCGACTCGAAATGCGGTGCAGCTTTTGCGGACTTCACGTAGCGCCCATATTTGCCTATAAATAGTCAAAGAAACGCCCATTCATTCATTCATTCTGACTGACTGCATGAAGAAGATCGCAGGAAATGACGACAGAACAGCTAAAAAAGACATCTCACACCGTGTCAGATTTTGGTTATTTTGGGGAGGTCGAGATAAATCATATTTATTTATCGATCTCATCTCACTCTGCATGACCCTAATATCATAACATGTGTGCTCTGGAGAATCACAGAACGGACGATCGTCCTTATTATTATGCCGTTTAAACCAATTATTTAAATGTATTGTTAAATTCGGCATCATGTAAGTTGTGCTGACAGGTCCACACACTGCTTCCCCGCAGCGAGGCTCCCCCGCCCTCCTGCTCCTCAGTCAACCCCCCCGTTGATAATTCTCGATCGTTGGCACGCTGATAACAATTTTTTTTTTAAATGGCACTTCATATCAAAAAGGTTGCCGAAGCCCTGGTCTAAAGTTGAAACTCTTTGAAGCTAACATATTATTTTATTTCTGCTGGTGATGTGTTTCCCATTGTAAACGTGGCATACATAACCAACGATGGCAGGATGTCACACTGAGATGTATTCAGCAAAGCTTTCAAGGTTTTTGATCCGAAAATCCACTGTTTCAATGTCGGATACTTCACATCAATGAGCAAATCCCTAGTTTTTATTTTGTACCTCAATCTTACACGGGGAAGTGTGAGGAGGCAACAGTGGGAACCACCGAGTTTTTGGAAACAGGCTGGGCTGTAGAGTCCATATTCAAAAGGAGTTGAAGGTCATTGCAGCACGCTGAAGGACACTTGGTTTGGGAAAAGAGGAAGTAACACAACTGTAAATGTGTTATGTAAGACAACAGAACAATGACATTAAAGAAGAAACCCAGATATTTAGAATGAAACATGTCCTCTGCTCAGAGACTTTATTGATAGAAAAACCTGCCTTTCATTAAGCATATTCAGACAGTAGCCTTTACAGCAACACTGAAACACATGAGCATACTACAGTTTAAAAAAGCAGAAATAAAATCTGAGCTCATAGAAAAATAAGTATAAAGTAGTATAAAATAAAAATACTCAGGTAAAGTACAGGTACCTATTGAGTAAATGTACTGTACATCTTGGTGCCAGGGTAACAACCTCCATCTCAACGTCAGCAAAACCAAAGAGCTGATTGTGGATTACAGGAAGCAGCAGAGAGAGGGACACGCCCCCATCGCCATCAATGGGACTACGGTGGAGAGAATCAGCAGCTTCAGGTTCCTCGGTGTCCACATCACTGAGGACCTGACGTGGACTCTTCACACCACCACCATAACCAAGAAAGCTTGACTGCGGCTCTTCTTCCTCCGCAGGCTGAGGAGGTTCAACATGGACCCCAGAATACTCTGCAACTTCTACAGGTGCACCATAGAGAGGATCCTGACCTTCTACAGGTGCACCATGGAGAGCATCCTGACCTTCTACAGGTGCACCATGGAGAGCATCCTGACTGGCTGCATCACGGCCTGGTACGGCAGCTGCACCGCCCTCAATCGTAAGGCTTTACAGAGGGTGGTGAAAACTACACAGCACATCACCAGGACGGAGCTACCATCCATGGAGGACCTTTACTCCCAGCGGCTCAGGAAGAAATCCCTCAGGATTATAAAAGACCCCCATCACCCCAGCCACAAACTGTTCAGTCTGCTGCCGTCTGGCAGGCGCTACCGCAGCATCCAGACTAAAGGTACCAGACTCAGGGACAGTTTCATCCCACAGGCAATAAGACTGTTAAACACCTGAACTGTTCAAACAACATTCATCTGCTACTTAGTAATTATTTATGTATTTATCTAATATATCATATTCCAATAACTTGCATATAGACTCTTATTGCACTATTGCACTATTTCACTTTTTGAAACTATTTTTGTATTTACTATTTACTTGCACTATATTTCTGTTTATCTGTGTTATTGTGTTGCTCTGTTGGAGGACCCTGTGACCTAAGATTTTCATCGTCATAACTACACTGCAGCTATGTTCGTATGACAAAATAAAAACCTTGAACCTTACTTTCCACCACTGCCTGTATCTATTGCGAGATATTCCTTTGAATACTTATCCACATTTAAAGTACTTTGAAGCAGCAAATCTTCTATTATGCTTGATTTAATCTTAACTAAGTCTGCGCAAATATATGTGAACCTTAATTATTTCTCTTTCTCGCCATGATGGCACATTCCTTGAACCAAATGTGAAAAGAATATTGAAGAGGCGTTTTTCTTTTTTATTAATAATTAAATAGTTCTGTCACTTGAGAAAGATTTTCAGAAGTGGGTCTGTTGTATAAAAGTGTTTCATTTCCACTCAGATGCCCTTGCGTTTTTCTTTCTCTGCATGCACCTCCTTTTTCCTAAAATCCGTACCAATCCCCCCCCCCTTCATATTCCAGCGTCTTCATTCTTCTCCCTGTATAATAGTGGATTTTCCACGGTGGATTTGTGGTGGGGCTATTTTTGGGCTCCCATACATGCACCACTGTAATCCAATTGTGATAGTGTTCATTTTTAAAGCTTTATTATTGAAATTGCTGAGACCTAATTTTCTGATCCTATCACCACTGAAGACGGCCGTAATCAGCTAATTCAAGTTATTCCAGGCCATTAAGTCACTCGCATGGATTGGGTCGTGGTCACTGAAGCAGCAGGGGGCGAGGGGAATGATCATATCTGCGTTGGATATATATACAACCTTTGAGTGCACTCATGCTTAAAGTCAATCTATTTGAAAAATGCAGAGACTATTTTCCTACTGTTTGCAGTGTTGGAAGAAGTAGCTGCTCATGTATTTGATTTACGGTGACCGACAGGTGAAAACATTGCAACAGAAACAACAAATGAAGAACCATCTTCACCAACTTGACAACACATGAAGCTCAGCACAAGTTCAACCAGGAAGACCTTCTTTACTCATTCATTTACTATTTCCATGTTACTACTCTCTCTCCTCTCAATAAGTGATCGGGGCGTCACTCCCAATCACTTCAACCTTTTAAATCTGCTCTCCCCTCCGACAGCTGTCATTTCAGGTGACTCAACGCGACCCTCCTCCACCCTTTTTCACCTCCTGTCCCTCTGAATCCAGGGTCAAGCTAAGCCACTCCCCTTCAGACCGAACCCAACTATCCATTCACCACCACCAGTGTCTAGACCCCAGGGGGGTTTCATCGGATCGGTTCTCCCCTCCCGAATGATACTCCTGCTTAAGTGCACAATAGAAATAAAATAACTGAGAGAAGAAAAAGAGATATGTTATCTATCAAAACCCAGTTAGATTAACATTCATTGGATTGCACACTTTGTTTGTTTGTTTGGATTGTAGCACATTAACATTTTAATAGCACTTAATGACTGACTGAATGGAAATGACAATAAATGAAAATGTAAAACCAAAAAAGCGATCATGAAAATGTTTCTAATACATGAATAAAATGATTTTTGACCACTTTGTTGTTCAGATATATCACATATTTGTAACTAAATGAAACATGAATTGAAACAAAACACGGTATAAACTGAGGAGTGATGAAACCATAAAGGAAAATGCGCATGCGTGGAAGTTGTGTGTGAAGTCTGAGAGCGTGTAGCTCCCGTAGCAAACTTTTTGACAAATCAGGTTATGATCAGATGGGCAAGTTGATCACTCAAAGTTTATAGCGAAATACGATGTGGGGAATGTAATGCCACCGAAGAAACCAAACAAAAAGGCTAAAGTGCCATTGAATGAGAGCAGCGGCCTTTCGGGAGTGAGTGACAAACAAGCAGCAGAGGAGAACGCCATGGAGAGCGGGGCCGCACAGGTGAACCTCTCGGAGCTGTCGGTACTAATACGCTCCATAATAAGAGAGGAGATAGGGGCTGCTTTCGAGAAATTCCAGCCGCAGCTTGATGCTTTAAAGGGAGAACTTGACTCATGTTGTCAGAAGCTCGGTGATATGGAGGAGGGGATAACCGACATGGATTGTAGGGTTGCTATACTCGAAACCGCAAATGGCAATCTAATGAATGAAAACAAAGAGTTCAAAGACAAAATAGAGAGGATGGAGATTCAAAGCAGAAAGTTTAATCTACGTGTGATTGGACTGAAAACGGACATTGAGAAGAGCGACCCCATTGCCTTTGTGACAAACTTTTTAAAGGAGGTGTTCGGTAGTGAGCTCTCATGTGAACCGGCAGTCGAGATTGCATACAGGATTGGGCAGGGGACTGATTTGAGACCCAGACCTATGATTGTTACTATGCAGAGATATCGAGCTAAGGAAGCTATCTTGAAGCTGGCAAGAAGCAAGGGAGAGATTATTTTCCGTGACATGCGAGTGAAGATATTTCCTGATATTACTCCGGATATTGCCAGGAAGAGAGCCCTATTCAATGACGTCAGGATGAAGCTGCGCAAGGCTGAGGTGAGGCATGGACTATTGTTCCCCACAACGCTCATCGTAACCTTCAATGGACAAACCAAACTTTATCGGGACTGTAGTGAAGCTGAGCATTTCTATAAAACAGTGATAAGCCCGGTTTCAGTTCAAACCAGAAATGAAGGTGGGCAATGACTGATTGATATGACCTGATAGATGGTATGACTATACATATAGGAGAAGAAATTAATTGTATTGTGAAAATGAGAATTGTTGCAGTTTTGGTGATCTCCACAATTGTTTTATTTTCTTGTAGGCCAATATTCACTGGTCTATGAGTTATATACTCATGTATTTGAAGTTATTTACTTCATCATCTGCGAGTATGAATTTATGTTTATTAGATTTTGAATAGAGACAAATTTCAACTTGTCTCTATTGTTGTTTATTCCTCCTAAAAATATAATTTTGATGTATTGATTAGATCTAGTGTTGTGAGACATTTCCATGAATCTATTTCATACTATTATTTAAAAATGTTTGGGAGCTACCGGGAGGCTCGTCTAATTGAGCGAGTGAGTATGCACATTTATAGCAATCTATGTGCAGATAAATGTTGGGTTATGTATGTGATGGTGTGTGTGGTTGAAATTGTGTTAGATGTATGTTTTAGTTCAGCTCTCAATTTGATAGGAAGTGAAAAGGAGATAACATTCAAATTGTCATCTTAATGTTGAATAAGTTACCAAGTAAAGGGTTTAAATTGGCTCACATAAATATATGTAGTCTAAGAAATAAAGTGTCTGAGATAGAGGAAATATTATCATGTGGTATTCATTTGTTAGCAATATCTGAAACTCACTTAGATGACACATTTAATGACGCTGCTGTGGACATTGATGGATATAGAATATTTAGAAAGGACAGGAATGCATATGGAGGTGGGGTGGCAGTATACATTCAAAAGCAAATACCAGCTAAAGTGAGATATGATTTGATGTCTGCTGATATTGAAGTACTTTGGTTGCAAATTAATTTACCTCACTTGAAACCTTTGTTGGTAGGATGTTGTTACAGACCTCCAAATGCAAACTTAATTTATTTAGACAAATTATGTGAAATGTTAGACAACGTTTGTGATCTTGACAGAGAGATTTATTTTATTGGAGATTTAAATATTGACTGGAATATGTTGGACTGTGCCCTTAAAAACAAGCTGCAGACAATAATTAATACATGTAACTTGGTACAAATGGTGACTAAACCTACTAGGATATGCATAAAGAAAGATGGGTCAAAAAGTGCAACTTGTATTGATCATATATTTACTAATTTTAGCCATGTATGCTCTCAGGCATTATCGATTCCAGTAGGGTGTTCTGATCATAATTTAATAATTATCGTGAGAAAGACAAAGGTGCCAAAGGCTGGACCAAAAGTAATTGTGAGGAGATCAATGAAATATTTTAGTGAAGCGTCATTTATACAGGATGTTCAAAAGATATGTTGGAAACATGTTTTTGAGAAAGTCGATCCAGATGATGCTCTTGATGTCTTTAATTTGTTATTCATGCAGGTGATTGATAAACATGCTCCACTTAGAAAACAGACTGTAAGGAACTTTAGAGCACCCTGGTTAGATGAGGAATTAAGGGATCTAATGAAACAAAGAGATGATGCAAAAAATGTAGCTCTCTCATCAAGTTATGAGTCAGATGGGCAAATTTATAGAAGGTTAAGGAATTATGTTACAGCATTAAATAAAAAGAAAAAACAGTTGTATTATGGAAATAAAATTAAAGAGATAAAGGATGACAAGAAAAAACTGTGGAGTTTAGTGAATGGCATGATGGGCCGTAAGCCGAAATCCACCTCAACATATCTTGAGGTGGATGGGACATTTTTGACAAAACCAGTACAAATTGCGAATCATCTGAATGATTATTTTCTTGATAAAGTAAAACATTTGAGGAGAAATATGAATCAAACTATAAATAGTAACTCCACATTTCTAATAAAGGATTTAATTATGAAAAATAAGAAGTGTACATTTAAAATAGAAAAAGTGACAATTACAGATGTTGAATGTCTACTCGGTAAATGTAATGATAAACCACCAGGAGTGGATAATTTAGTCGGTACATTTCTTAGATATGTTGCTAATTTTGTTGCAGAGCCGATCTGTCATATTATAAATTTGAGTATTGATAAATGTGTTTGCCCACAGGCATGGAAAATAGCAAAAATTATTCCACTTGCAAAAAATCCAGCTGGACCATTTTCTGGTACAAATAGCCGTCCAATAAGTTTATTACCAGCATTAGCAAAGATAATGGAGAGAATAATTTTCAATCAAATACAAAAATACTTTGAAGGTAACAAACTTAATACTGTGTATCAACATGCTTACAGACCTGGCCATTCCACATGCACCGCTTTAATACAAATGACAGATGACTGGAAGGGCGAACTAGATAATAGGAAGTTAGTGGGAGCAGTACTACTCGATTTTAGTTCTGCTTTTGATGTCATTGACCATTCTTTGTTGTTACACAAGCTGGAACAATATTTTTTTCTTTTTGAAACACTGAAGTGGTTAGAAAGTTACCTGACAAATCGAAGTCAAACTGTTTTTTTTAATGGAAGTCTCTCAAAGATGAAAACAGTCACTTGTGGAGTACCTCAGGGTAGTTGTTTGGGACCACTTTTATTTTCTATTTTTACAAATGACCTACCATTAGTGTTAGAAAAAGCTAAAATTGTAATGTATGCAGATGACTCAACAATATATTATGCAGCATCCACTACAAGAGAGTTGACAAATGTTATGAATAAAGATCTACTACTGATATCAGAGTGGGTCATAAATAATAAGTTGGTACTTAATGCGGGAAAAACAAAATCGTTATTAATAGGATCAAATCATCAGTTAAAAGGTGAACCAAAATTGCAACTACATTTAAACCATATTGAAATTGAACAGGTCAAGGAGACAAAATTGCTAGGTATAACCCTGGATCATAAATTATCTTGGTCTAAACAAATTGATAATGTTGTATGTAAAATGGGAAGGGGTGTGTTACTTGTAAAAAGAATTGTAAAATATTTGTCTATGGATGTCTGTAGACAAGTTTTGGATGCTCTGGTTCTGTCGCAGCTTGATTATTGTTTGGTTATATGGTCTAGTGCTGCTGAAAAAGACTTAAACAAACTACAAGTAGCACAAAATAAGGCAGCACGATGTGCACTGCAGTGCTCCTACAGAATCAGAGTCACTGAAATGCTGGAGACACTGAAATGGTTAACTGTCAGACAGAGGTCAACTTATATCTTATTAAATGTTGTCAGAAATATTACAGTGACTCACTCACCAGATATATTATCACAAAGGTTTATAGCGCAATATGCACAACATAACTATCAAACACGACATACAATAGAAGGAAGGTTTGTATTACCCAAATCTAAATCAAATATGGGACAGAAAACAGTCATGTACAGAGCCATGATCAGCTGGAACTCTTTACCGGTTCACATCACTCAGGAAAATTGTCAAGTACAATTCAAAAGGTTGCTAAAAAATTATTTAAGTATTACAAAGTAAATTTGAACTGTGGCTATGTATGCATATATTATTATGTACACTTATTTGTATTTACTTTTGTTTGGCCTTAGGATTGCGATAATTGGATGACCATTTTAGTTTTCACTTCATTTCACTGTAAATTGCATGAAATTATGAGCTGTTTTGTTTTAATTTTGTTGTATGTATGTTTATGTATGTTTTGAGTGTGTGAGGACCCCAGGAAGAATAGCCAATGCTCATGCTAGTGCTAATGGGGATCCTAATAAAGAAATGAAATGAAAAAAAGGAGTGACTCCTGTGAGGTTCATGTATTTTCTTCACTCCACTGCTAAACTGCTCTCATGTCAAGAAGCATCAGATCAGGGCATGCACTGCATCGTCCAATCAGTGAGCGATACACAGTAAGGGGGCGGGGCGAGTGTCTGAGGATTTCATCGGAGGATGGTCTGGTGGTTCCTCGATTATAGCTCCTCCGTTATCGCTCCTCGCTTCTCGCTCCTCGCTCCTCGCTCCTCCGGCAGAAATAAGGCCATTGGGACGCTACTCAAGATGGCGCAGACAAATCAACTTCTGGTGACACAAGGAAATGAGCAAGGAAATGAAAAATAAGAGAAGTGAGAAGGGCCCTATGGTCACTACCCGATCTGCAGCTCCGCCCGATCTGCAGTGCGCATGTGCGAGATGGTCCGCCATATTGGACAACAATAAGTGAGGAATTAATTTAGCTTCTGTTAGACAGCTATATGCCATACATTTGCGCACACATTCACAGTAAATATGTATTCAGTATGATAGCTGTCTAACAGAAGTTAAATTCATTCCTCACTTATTCTGACAATGTACTTAACCCCAAATAAAAGAACCCAATAAAAAGAGTTGTTAAATAATAGTGAAGTCACGTTGTAATAACAATAACTCATCTCTCTCGAGTTTTATTTTTGAGCTTTGCCAAAAGCCACTGTGTCAATGTTGTCCTACTTGGGTTGCCGTCCGGAGTTGTCCAATATGGCGGACCACATGCGCACTGCAGATCGGGCAGAGCTGCAGATCGGGTAGTGACACCATTGCTCTTAAAACTCATTCCCCTGCTTCTCGTGGTTTCCTTGCGTCTCTCTATGCTTCCCTGGTGGGAGGGACTAGTCGCAGGGAAACGACGCAAGTGAGGGACGCAAGGAATCCATTTAACCGAAGTGAGAAGGACCCCCGGTGTCTACTGCGCGTGGACGGAAGCCTTTTTTGCGATTGCGTATGCGTTTTACCGTTATCGTGGGGCCTAATCTGTTTCTTAATTGTAGGTGTTTGTCAGTATATTCAAAATGACCAGGTTAGCTACGTTAGCTTGCTAGCTTACAGCAGATCTACAACAATATCTGAATTATCACAATTTTAAATAAAGACAATAAGTGTGTGTTGCACCTGTCAGCCACCATATTAAAGGTAGGGTAGGTAAGAATGGAGAAACCAGCTCGAGTGCGCTAGAATTTGAAAGTACGCAGACAAAAAAATCTGCCCCTTCCTCAGACTTCCCTACAGAGCCCCTCCTCCAACACACACGAACGCGCACATGACCAATGAGGGCATGAGATAAGTTTGTGCACAGATGGAAGGCTGACAGGCAGGTAGGCCATCCAGTTACTTTAGCCGGCCGGCTCAGATGATTGGTCGTGCTTTTTACAGCGCTACGGCTTCCACAGTTGACATTTTTTGATGTATTTATTACCGACCCCGCCTTTAACTTGAGTAAGAATACAAAAAATGATGGTCTTCAAATAAACAATTACAAGTAAAAGTCCAAATTTCAGAATTGTATTTATGCAAACATACAAAAGTATGCGATTTAAGTAAAAAAAAAGTACAAATTCTTATAATATTATAATAAAATATTTTAGTATCATCAGCTAAATGTACTTCAAGTATATATATAGTATATAGTTTCAAAAGTAAAAGTACTTGTGATGCAGAATGGATCTTTTCACAGCATTATTATTGTTCTTTATAAATGTATAAGTATTGTAGTTTGTCAAGAGTGGACAACATGTAAATACTGTGTAGAGTACAATACTGCATTAATATAAAAAACACAACCGAGTGCCAAAATATATGTAGTGGAGTTGAGTTACTTTCAACCACATCTTTGCTGTAGTGTGTGTGACCCACAGGAAGTCGTCTGGAAGGCTTTTTAACGGCACTGTAAAGCTCTGCTGTTGTGTTTTATTTTTGTTCAGATCACCACTTGTGTTCTCGCCACAATGCACGAACACTTTTATGAGTGGCAGTAGAATACTAATGTTCCTGTGAATTGTGTTTCCGCAGCAATGGAGTGCATGTGTAATTATACCTCACACAGATTATCTTCTCTCCAGTGCCTAATCTGTGAATAGAAGACACACACACACACACACACACACACACACACACACACACACACACACACACACACACGGCACAAACAACTCCTTTTGACTAGTTGGTTGCCAGGAAACTTCGCCTGAGTCTTTGAGAGTGAGGGATAATAAAATAAGTGTGTGTGTGTGTGTGTGTGTGTGTGTGTGTGTGTGTGTGCGTGCATGGCCTCCGCCACTGTCTGGGCTGCTGGGGGCAGTTGGTTAACTCTATGTGTGTGTGTGTGTGTGTGTGTGTGTGTGTGTGTGTGTGTGTGTGTGTGTGTGTGTGTGTGTGTGTGTGTGTGTGTGTGTGTGTGTGTGTGTGTGTGTGTGTGTGTGTGTGTGTGTGTGTGTGTGTGTGTGTGTGTGTGTGTGTGTGTGTGTGTGTGTGTGTGTGTGTGTGTGTGTGTGTGTGTAAGTGTTGATTGCTTCTCGCTGGCTTTAGACAAAACTCCGGATACACAAAGACTCTCCTACGGTCCGGACCCAGGCTCGGCCAGCCTCGACCAATCAGAAGCCGGGGATTTGTTTGAAATGTCATACAATTAAGAAAGGATGTTTTAACACCTCAGAGCTAGGGGAAGTTTTTCCTCGACACCCGTTGTGGACCGAGAGGGTGAAATTGGTCGTCTTGGTAAGTTTAGATTGTCTTTACTCTCTCTTCAGCTTCAAGATAAGATACGATTTGGTAGTTTGTGTCTGTTGTGTTTGTTATATATATATATATATATATATATACATTGTAATGGAGAAAATATGACAGCATTTTACTCTGAGATATAAAAGTATAGAGTGGCAGATAATGGGAAGTACTTAAGTAAAGTGTACCATAAAATGATAGTTAAGTACAGTAATTGAGTTAATTAACTTAGTTACTTTCCACCACTGCACATTTACAGATATTAGAGAAGATATTGAAGGTCAAAAGGACAGAGGGTGTCGTATTGTCATACTGATATTCTGTACAAACTGTGAAGACCACTGAGACAAATGTAACATTTGTGATATTGGGCTATATAAATAAACATTGATTGATTGATAGATATTGAAGGGCCCTATTACAGTATGCTTTTTGGGGGTTTCTCTTTCCTGTAGTGTCTAATATAGGTTTTTGTGCATGTAAATGGTCTGCAAACGTTAAAATCCCGAATATCCCTCCAGAGGGAGTGTCTCACCCACACTCTCCCCCCCTGCCTAAAATGCCTACATTGTTTACTTCCTGAACATAGTGACATCACTATGTAACATTCACACTTCTATTGGCTAGCCTCCAACACATTTTATGTGATCAGATCAGATTTACTCACGACTGTTTCCACTCAGGCTTTAATACAGCTACACCATTGTTTGATTTCCATGGTAGCGCGTCTCTTTAGTAGCGCGCGCAACTGAAAGTCTGAGAGGGTGTTCAGCATGGTGAGGGAGATAGTCACAGAAAACAGAACAAGAATGGACAACTCTACCCTCTGCTCACTCCTTTCCTGTAAAATACAGGTCCAGCCCACACAGAACTAAAAGGCAGTTGCCCCACTGCGAGGCTCCGGGCGCTAGCAGTTCTAACATCTCCGGCGATCCACCCCCCCCTCGTGGTGGTTTTGAAATGCTCCCGATTTCTGAGGTCTCAATGTTGGCAAGTGTGCAGGCAGATAAATAAAGAGCTTTTTGAACATTAAAGCATGGAGACATGTCACAGTAGAGGCACACAATTCTAATATGAACCTGACAATTAGCATAATCTGTCCTCTTTAACATGTATAATAATAATTTATTCATTTATTTTATATAGGCGCCTTTCAAGGCTCTCAAGGTCGCCGTACAAACACATAAAAAACAAGATACACAATACATAACACCAGCATAAGAGACATAAACAATGCAGTAAATAAATCAATCAAATAACCAAATAAATAAAAACAGAGGATGTGTGATGGATAATGATCAGGGTGGATATGCGAGTGTGAAGAGATATGTTATACCTGCAAAGCAACATCTATTTCCTGATTCATAACCTGCTAGTCTGAAGCATGTGTACACACTGAGGGCTGAACAGATACAGCTACTTGACAGCGATGTTGAGACGCCAGAAGCCCATCATTGCAGCTTTTTTGGACAGTTTGACTGCACTGGATGATACTTTGTGCAACTTTAATAAACCCTAGACAGAAATCCAGCAGTGACAGTTTGGGTAGAGTTGACTGGACGTCAAGGAGATAGCCAGTGTGTTTTATTTGCTAACTGTCTTCAACCTATTGTGATTTCCCCCCCGTTGGGTAAAGTACACACAACCAAACAGCAGTTGCATGTGAATGACAGTAAGCAGCATTTATATTAATACCAGGGTTGGGAGGGTTATTTTAAAAATGTAGTGTCAATGAAGAAATGCGACAAGCAGCTGGCATCAGTCTTTATCTGAATGTAAACATATCTGTTGCTGCATGTCTTACATTTGCTGACACTGTAAATAACGCTAGATCATGACAGGATCCACTGCAGATAATCAGCAGTGTAAAAAAGATAATAGCAGCAGCAAAGTGTTGTTTTTTCCTTTCACTCCACGCCCTGTCATCTGAGTCTCCGCTCAGTTTGATGCCACTTCCAGTGAATTTGTCTCGTAAAGGTTTTTGTCAGGCTGAAAATAAAAAAGGACAGATTGGCGTCCCCCCGTTTTCATCATCTCACTTTTATTACATTGACTTACATGCATTTCCTGGAGACCATCAATCAATCAATCAATGTTTATTTATATAGCCCAATATCACAAATGTTACATTTTGTCTCAGTGGACTTCACAGTGTGTACAGAATATCAGTATGACAATACGACACCCTCTGTCCTTAGACCCTCACATCGTACAAGGAAAAACTTCCGAAGAAAACCCACAGTTTAAAGGGAACATGGGAGAAACCTCAGGGAGAGCAACAGAGGAGGGATCCCTCTCCCAGGACGGACAGACGTGCAATAGATGCCGTGTGTAAATTGAAAAGATAATACATTTGCAACATAGGTAGTCCAAATGTTTGGAAATGCATGTGTGTATAATAGGAAGATAGATCCACGAGGATATCCATCCAGGACCTATGATCCAGGACCACAGCCACGACTCAAGATCCAGGTCTCGCGATGCAGGACACAGGACCGCAGGATCATCCATGACTCCGGATCCCGGCGTATATAGACACCAAAAAGAAAGACATGTGGGGAAGCTGGGTTAATCGGAACATGAGAGTACACAGGTATAGACAGAGAGAAGGAAGAAGTAAGATGTCCCCCGACAAACTAAGCCTATATCAGCAAAACTAGGGGCTGAATCTAATCAGCCCTAACTATAAGCTTTATCAAAAAGGAAGGTCTTAAGCGCACTCTTAAAAACGGATAGGGTGTCTGCCGCCCGAACACAAACTGGAAGCTGATTCCACAAATGTGGAGCTTGATAAGAAAAGGCTCTGGCTCCCATTGTACTTTTAGAGACTTATCCTAACCTTAACCATAACCAACACATGCCTAACCCTAACCAAGTCTTCACCCTAAAATGAATGATTCCCCTCATGGGGACCTCCAATTTGTCCCCATAAGGGCGGCGAGTCCCCACACGTGACTGTGTAAACAGATTTAGGTCCCCACAAGTATAGTAATGCTAGGCCACACACACACACACACACACACACACACACACACACACACACACACACACACCACACACACACACACACACACACACACACACACACACACACACACACACACACACACACACACACACACACACACACACACACTATTTCACATTACCTGACATAACAGAGACTTGACGTGCTTTGGCAACCTGCCTCCTCCTCTTCGGGGGAACTCACTCACCCCTCTTTGAAAGCCACTGAGCTGAGGGGAAATGTATGTTGAAAATGAAAAGACCTTATTCAACACAGACATGTTTGGGTAGAGTGAAAAAGAGCCAACAAAAGAGCTGCTGCCGCTGAGCTGCATGATTATGGTGACATGACAACCCGCTGAGAAACAGCTATAGACGGTATAGGAGTGGTATGGGATAACTCCAGCAGGGAACATCTTCTTTCATCGTGTGACACCTCGAGATGCGGGGAATCTATTATTTTCTATTGAGTCCTTTATTACTGTCCTTGATTGGTGTGTTGGCGATTCATTGACAGGTCTGAGGTGTAACCATGGGAACGAGGATGGAGGTGACACAGCTGGAGGAAAGGATGAACATTGAGGACTACAGAAAGCTACAGGGACTGTTCCTGGTGAGGGTTATTATGTCAGTTTTAAAGACTTATATTATGCTCTTACCTATGGTGGCCCACAGGTGCAAACACACAACAACTGTCCAACACATTTCCATTAGGAGAAGCGCACATGCACATGAAGAACCATGCCCAGCGTTGATCTGCTATAAGCTAACTAGCTTATGTGGCTAATCCTCAACAAGCGCTTCGTTCCAAGCTGTGCACATCACTATGTAGTGTCCCCGTTTCCGTTGTGGAATGCTCTTAACATCCTGATAGCAATGAATATCTGAAGGGCTTTGACAACAAATCCATAAAAATGTCATCTGTGGAAGCCGTGGTGCTGTAAAAAGCACGACCAATCATCTGAGCTTACTACATTACCTCAAGGTCTCATATGACATTTTGTACAAACAAGAGAAGAGCTTGTTGTGTTCGAATGCTAACAAGAGTTTTGTATATGATTGTGTGAAGACATCATGCAATATCTCCAGTGGTGAAGTAACATGTATGTTTAAAATAGAAAGAAATACTAAATGTACTTCATCTCATCCCACCACTAATCTGCTCCTCTCTCCTTCAGGACTCCTCGGGCTCTCCTCGCTCTATGTCCAGAACTGAATTTGTCGATCTGGCTTGGTCATCGGTCGGTCGTGGCTCTAAAGAGGAATACGGCCTCCTGTTTGACAGCGTGGTCTTCACTCAGGAGCACAGCAGCCTCCTTCTGGACGTCGATGCGATAAAGGAAGAGGAATGCGTCGATTGGGGAGGCCTGTCATCCTTTTTGCTACAAGAGCTTTCTGATAAAGTGAAGAACAGCAGAACCAGAAGTGGGCCTCGCTGGAAGCCAGTGCGCACTTTGACCTGTCCACATCGAGACCCGGTTCAAAAGGTAAGAGGTCACTGATGAGAAGAGTTTGTTTTACGCTGCAATAGATAAAAAAATGGGCAACATGTGATAACCCTCGAGTTATCTGAAAAACATTCAGACAATGACTGACTGGACAATCCAACGTTTTGCTGACTGTGTGAAAATCCCCATTATTAAACATTGTGCGAGAAAGGTATTAGGGTCTTGCTCATCAAAATGGCTCACCTCTTTTTGAGATAAATGGCTCTGGACTCCTTTAAGTTTAATATCTATCAATTAATATGGAAATGAAGCAGGCCGGTAAAAAGCGCCGACTGCTGTGGATAAAGTGATGGCTCACCACATGCTGAGAATGTCAAAATGTCACAATGTTGTGTAAGTTGTTTTTCAAATGGTTTGAAGGTTTTGAGCACTCGAGCTCAGACCAGTTTTTAAAGAAGTGGGCTCACTTATTGGGCTTAAGGCAAGGCAAGTGTATTTATATAGCACCTTTAAACACAAGGCAATTCAAAGTGCTTTCCAAAAAACGAAAGACATTAAGAAAATGGCATTTAAAATCAGTCATTAAAAGAAAAGATAATAAAATAAACATTAAAAGAAAAAATACATGGATAAATAGTTCAATTAAAAGCAGCGGCAAAAAGAAAAGTCTTTAGTCTGGATATAGACTTAAAGGACTCTTCAGTATGTTGCGTCAGTAAAGCGTGGCACAAAAGGAGCAGGGTAGTGCAAAACAGATTTAAGGTTGCACTCATTCATATTTTTGTACATAACATGTAATGCCCCCTTCACACCAACGCGGTTCCAGGGCCGGTTCGGAGCTTGAAAAGCACCGTTTTTTCCTGTTCACATCGCAGCGGAGCCGCCTCTAAGCTCCGGAATCCGGTTCTTTTCAAGCACCAAAAAGTTGTCGGTCTAGAAAGCAAGCACCGCACACGTCACGCTTACGTCGGAGGCGGGGGCAGGGGCAGGGGCAGGGGCAGGGGCAGGGGCAGGGGCAGGGGCAGGGGCAGGGGCAGGGGCAGGGGCAGGGGCAGGGGCAGGGGCAGGGGCAGGGGCATCAGTTTTAATGTTATACCATATGCTGCAAAGCTGGGTATTCTGAGCTTGGCGCATGCAGAGGCTAACAACATCTAGCTCTAACGCCATCGAATAGGACGTATATTTACCTTCTTTCTCCTACGGAATCGTCGTTCAAGTTGATGATAATGATTGTAAAGAGTTGGTAGTAAAGTCGTCCCATTTCTTCCATTTCGTTTCGACAGAGAAAAACCAAAACGAGTAGCGCTTCAATCGGTCATTGTTGTTGTCGATGTGAGGGGTTTCCGCGCGGTTCGGCTTTATGAAGCAGGCACGCAAACGGTTACGTCATGACAGAGCAGGAGCTGAACCGAAGAACCGGTTCCGAACCGGAAAAGCTCTAGCACGGAGCTAGACGGGAAAAGCCTTGGTGTGAAAGGGGCATAATATGGAAGGTGTTGCTTGTAGTGAACCACTTCAGTTGGTGGAGACTAACACTGAATTAAAATGAAAGGGAATATTTGACTTTTATGTGTCAGGGCTAGAAACACCAAATTAACAATAACATTTTGCCAAGATATTGAAGTCTTTGCTAACATGGTGCAAGCTAAATAAGAACCACAGTGCCATTTTAACTGCGATATAACAATTTATCATTTTGAATGGCATATGCACAATGTCAGGTTTGAGAGATATTTGTATTTATTTATTAAAGCAATAAACAGCAGGCAAACTGTCAGTGCCCCATTTGGTTGATGTGAGAACAAAAGCCGCCCGAAACTCATACCATTATGTAAACCAATGTTGATTCATATGTAATTAGAACAATTAGAGATAAATACATGACACGCCAATCTGAGAGATCCTATCAAGCCTGCAGTCGGCTGTGGGAACTGACTCTGCAGTAATTACATTGATAGTATATCTCAGCCCTGACCTCTTTTCTTAAGTATTAATAAACCCTTCTTCCATTAAAGATATTCAATGTGTCTTTCTCTCATACACTCTCAGCTCAAGCCCTTTTTCTGCTGCTCTTAGTTCTTTTATTCTCATAGCTTAGCCAATAAAATGGCATCATTCATTAAGTCTTTGTGTAGCACAGAAGAACATGCACTCACTTACACTAAGAGGAAGATTTAAGATGAAGAAGTTATTGAAGTGAAGCAGGAACTTCTTCAAATTGATATATATTTTGAAGAGGCTCTACAATGTTTGGGGTTTTCCCTCTCCTGTAGTGTGTTATTTAGGATTGTGCGCACGTAAATAGTCCAGCCTGTCCTCCTACAAAAAACGACCATATAGGCCGATTGTTCATGCCCTTATAACGACCCAGAGACACGTTTTAAAGTGCATGTTGTTTCTTACACGACCACTAGAGGTGCTCTAGTGGTCGTGTAAGAAACAACATTCTCCCGGCCCGTTCATTGCAAACGCTCCGGAGGGACGTTTATTCACAAATAACCCTCTCTGGACAATCCTAAATTGTGGAATAGTTTGGCCATTAAAATGCTTTTTGATTTGATTTCTAGCGAGAAGTGTATATTGTACTCTGAGAATCCACGTCCAGTCGATGTGTAAGATCTATAGGTTGATAGATATTACGAAGATGATTTGAGGTCTCGCCAGGATAACGTGTACGCAGCTTCCATGTAAAGTTAGCGTGGGTGAAAACAGTTTTTCCGGTCTCGGTATTGATTGGTTTAAATTGTGTACAATGCTTTTGTGTTTTTAACCTTCGATTCAGAGAAACAAATAGTTTGGGACTACAACATCCGCCTTGCTTTACAAACCCCGTGATTAGTCATCAAGCCCTGTGATTGGATGTTGGAGTGGCAGTGCGACAAAGTTACGCTGAGCGTCAAACAGCTTTATGAAATGGAATGGAACCACGTGTAGTGATCACTTATTAATACACTGGGTTACATAATTCAATCATGGAACTACAGGTTGGGGGTATTGTTCCGCACGGACACTTTTGCTTATTGTACCTCTTGTGTATATACTGTGTCCTCCTCCTTTTCTCTCCCTCTTGTTGTCCCGGGCTGCGACCCGACAACACCTCCGCAATAAAGTACCCTTCTGCACCTTCGATGCACCGCCTCCGACTCCCATATCTCCTGGCACTATATTGGTGACTCTGACACGTCTGGGGAAGTTTCCGAGACGAAGCCGAACACGGCAAAAGGAACTCAGGTTCCTTTCTCGAAATGCCGGGGATTTTTTGGAGACGTCCGTGGCTGCCACCGGCACGCGGACTGAGGCTCGGTGCGCGCTCCGCAGAAGGCTGGAGACGTTGCTCGCCGTTCCCGCATCGGGGAGACGATGCACGACCTGCTGGGTCGACCAGCAACCCCATGGCTACCTCATGGGGCTGTTTCTCCGGGGCGTGCAGCTGCACGTCCCAGCGGCGCTAGCTAACCACGACTAGCAGCTATCCACGTGGGGCTAACGACGGCTAGCAGCTACCGATGGCTGCCAGCTAACGGCCTCAGCTAACGGCTAGCTGCTAACGGCTAGCTGCTAACGGCTATCGACCTTACCGAGCTTTTCCTGGAGCCTGAGAGGAGGTTTGACCATGTCTGGTTGGCCTCGTGTGAATCCTCTCGCTATTTCGCCCACCTGTTTTTGACCGTGGACAGTACGGCCCTTTTTTGAGCATTTTCTGGTGCCTGAGAGGAGGTTCGACCATGTCTGGTCGGCCTCGTGTGAACACTCTCACCTGTTTCACCACCTCGACGGCGGCTTCAGACGCCACTCACGCTCATCGACGCCTGGGTGGTGCACTCCTGGACCCCGTCTCGCCTCGGCGGTTTCGGACGTCCCCATGCCTTCACCGGCCCGTGGGTGGCGCGCTTCGGGACCCTGCCTGGCCTCTTCCCTCGCCTCGACGGTTTCGGACGTCGCCTATGCGGCCATCGGCCCGTGGGTGGCGCGCTCCGGAGCCTGTCTGGCCTCTTTCTTCGCCTCGGCGGTTTCGGACGTCCCCATGTCTTCATCGGCCCGTGGGTGGCGCGCTCCGGGACCCTGCCTGGCCTCTCCTCTTACCGCGGCTCACGGTTCATTTCGACGGCGGCTCCGGACGGCGCCCCGTCTGGCCTCTCCCCTGTCCACGGCTCCTTCCTCCCGGGGATGCTGCTCCTGCCCCCCGGGGACCCTGCTCCTGCCCCCCGGGGACCCGGCTCTTTCCTCCCGGGGATGCTGCTCCTGCCCCCCGGGGACCCGGCTCTTTCCCCCCGAGGACTTTGTGCCCGCTGCCGTTGTGCCCTCGCCTGCGGCCGGGCAGCGCTCCTCCCTGCTGGGGACCACCGGGATGTTCGCGCCGTCCCCACGTCGCAGCGCTGCGGCCCCCTTACGACGCCTACTGCGGCCCCGTTCCGGCCCGTCTTCCACCCCCGGTGAGGATACCTCTCACCTGCAACCCCACCCTCCCTCCTGCGGCCCCCTTCCGACGGCCCGTTCCATGGCCCGGCCCTCACCTGCAACCCCACCCTCCTCGACCCCTGTGGTGTTTCCTCCCAGACGCGGGGATTGTGCCATGTTTGAATTCTGGGGGGGCTTGTGTAGTGATCACTTATTAATACACTGGGTTACATAATTCAATCATGGAACTACAGGTTGGGGGTATTGTTCCGCACGGACACTTTTGCTTATTGTACCTCTTGTGTATATACTGTGTCCTCCTCCTTTTCTCTCCCTCTTGTTGTCCCGGGCTGCGACCCGACAACACCTCCGCAATAAAGTACCCTTCTGCACCTTCGATGCACCGCCTCCGACTCCCATATCTCCTGGCACTATACACGGCAGACTTTCCAAAACTGGAATTGGACGGGTCCAGCGCAGACCCCCCCCCCCCCCCAGAACTACACATGCTATTTCCCACAATTAGAAGTTGCCAGTATGAAACTGTGTACACCTTGGAGGTTTAGGGGATACGAAACACAGTGGTGTTATCAAATTTAAAACATAATTAATAAATGGGTGAATTAATATACCCACATAACACCTAAGGTCAGAAGAGCTTTATTTAACTGCTGGTCTTATGTCTGTGACCCCTCCCGTTGTTCATTGATAAGCCTGAAACATGCACTTGTCAAGGTTCAGAGGCACATTTTGCAAATATGGCAGTAGCCATCGATCATCTTAAGATAAGATAAGATAAGATAAGATACTTTATTGATCCCAAGTTGGGAAATGCTTTTGTTACATCAGCATGTACTACTTTGTTCTACTCCACTACACTTCAGAGGTTAACCTGGTATTTTTACTCCACTACATTTATTTTAGTTACTTTGCAGATTCTGATTAATGATGTGAAATATGAACAACCCTTAAATCAGGCTTTAGTTACACCTGAGTCAAATTCAGGGAAGGTGATTGTCAAGTGCCAAAATAAACTATGCAATATATTGGACGTTAAGTACTTTGTCAGACTTCATATTTATCTGTGGATAACCACAACGTTTCTTTCTTATTCAATAGAAGACCTTAACTTAAAGTATTCTTTAATGTTTAAATAAAGCCTTATTAGTTTGTCTGTTTTGCACATCCTCCTATTAATATCTTTGGACGTCCTGCACTAAACTGTTTTATTGTAGAGATCACTACAGTATCTTGATATTTTATATTCTATATTTCTATCATGCCTTCTACTTTCCCCCAATTTTGTATGTAGGCTACTCTTAATATTTAAATGTTTCCATGAACAAAATGCAATAACGTGCTTTAACCACTAGGCGGTGCGGGTTAAAAAAACAGTGGTCTAGTTAATACAACATAATAATATCAAACATATGACTATTAACTTTATTGTGAAATTAAAACAGAACGGTAAAGGAAAATACAGTTTCAGTCTCTCGATTTGAAGCTTATGCATTGTACCATGAACCTGTATAGACCTGTAACAGTCAACTGCATGAGGAGTTGGAAAGGTAGTAAATAATATCTTTAAAAAAAACTACAAACAAATCCCTTTCTATCAGCTGTGCACCGTTATGTTGTAAATACAGCCTATCTACCAATTAGATCAAATATAAAAGTCAGCCGAATTAGTGTTGATACTGCAAGGAGACGTATTGTGGGAAAAGAAATTGAAGATGTTGTTTAATTGCTAATATATTTATGATCCACGTCACGTATTCAGTTTTGACGGCATTTCTTACAGTTTGTCAAACGGTCTTCTGATCAGGGCTCTATAAATAAATATCTACGGCAGATCTGTAATATTTAAAGCAGCCGAACCGTGTATTACAATGCCGTTATGTGATGACTTCCAAGGAGAAAAGCAAGAGCACTCGGAATAAAGTATTAATTTATTTAATAGGATAAACTGATGATTTATGGTGGATGAGTACTGCAGATATCTCTGTTAAATCATTTGACCATTGGTTTTATTATGAAACTTCGAGACCGGAAATACTGTTTTCAACCCGTAACTTTACATGGAGGCCGCCGCATACCTCAAATCATCTTCGTAATATCTATCAAACTATAGATCCTACATATCGACTGGACGTGGAATCTAAAAGTACAATATACACTTCTCGCTAGAAATCTAATGAAAAAGCGTTTTAATGGCCAAACTATCCTACAATTTAGGATTTTACAGAGAGGATTATTTGTGAATAAACGACCATCTGTAACGTTTGCATTCAACGTAATTATAGGACATATTAAGCGCTTGAACAAACGACACCTTTGGTCGTAATAAGGGCCTGAACAATCGGCCCATTTGGTCGTATGAGTTGGAGGAATTGTTGAAATAGTCTGAAAACACTAAAATCTCACCCGATGCTGTTGTTTTGCGATGTCTCTCCAGGTGTTGTACCTGCACAGTTTAGGTCAGTATCTGACTGTGAGTAAAGGAGGAACTGTGTGTCTGCGGGACAGAGAGGACATGTCCCTCCTGCACACACATCGACTGCAAAACAGCACGGTCACACCCAAAGACCTCTGGGTAACGGACATGGTGCTGCTGCACAACGTACACAAGGTAACTTTCACTCATGATCACTTGGTACAAACACTTCCTGTTTTCCTGGTTATGTTGTGACATAGTTTAAAACAACGGTTTTGGTAAGAATTGAATAACATCAATTATTGATAAGTTGTCTGTAGTAGTTACTGGGGCAGATATTGTACGGTACAGACGCAAACAAGCATTCCTCTCAATCAATGAATTATTGATCAGTAGTTTTGGTTAATGACATTGCAGATATGAAGCCACTGCATAATGCTTAGAGAAATACACAATCAGTAATAAGACCATCAATTATTCAACATATTTCACTAGCAATTCTTTATCCCGCAGATTTCCTGGTGACAGAAATAATTTAGTTGCATAAATAACTCACATGAAGACCTTCCAGTTTTGCATGAATTATTAGTCAGAGGAATTGCTATTTTATATATCTATTGATACATTTATTTACTGTTTTTCCTAATGTATCTTTGTTTCCAATACATTTTTTAGATAGCTGTGTCTTTCACAAGTAAGGAGGTTTGTTTCTATGACATTCTGTCACACCAGGACTTCAGCTGCAAGTACAAACTCCAGGTGACTATACCCTGATGTTTCTGTTGGTTTGCTCAGTTTCTACCGTTGTATCACACTTTGGATATTGATTATCCAAAGTGTATATACCTGAGAAAAGTGTGTATTGACACGAAATATAATTGCACACACATTTCTTCTCTTCTCGAGGGTTTGATTTTTACTCCCTGGTGTTTGGATTACTGGGTGGATCCCTCTGACCCGGACCAGGCCGTCCTCACCATAGGAGACATCGGAGGACAGGTAATGCACGGAATAATAAACGGTGGACCAACCTCAACAGAGCAGATAGTCCGTTATTCCATAAGTGTGTGTGTGTGTGTTCCCAGGTTAGTGCTTTATATTTCACCTCAGCTCAGATCTCTTTGTTTGAGAGACTTAATGTGAGGATGGACTCAGATTCAGCAGACATCATCCAATGGGACGAGCTGGTGAGAGGAAAGCATCGCTCCTGTTACACTGTGACACACCGAGCACACACACCTGCCTGGGTCAGGAAAGGTAAGAACACACACACACATAAAGAAACATCTCTTTAATGAGCCAGATCAACTTGGTCAAATGCACATAAGAATGTCGTGAAGTTTAAAATACTAGCATTTACTTGTATTTCTCATCTCGTCCCAAAATGGTGGGCAAGCAACTCATGGATTTAAGGACAGCAAAATGTCTACAAATCTTCGTCGCAAACTGAAAACCCACCTGTTTCTAGTACCTTAATAAAAAAGAAAATAAATATCACTTAGCCCATTTGATACCAATCACTTGAACTTTGGGTTATTTAAAGTGAATACATATGCATTTTTGTTGTTGTTCTGGGTTTGTATATTTATGTTTTATTGCACTATTGTAAATCACTTTCGATAAGGCGTCAGTTAAATGAAATGCAATGTAAAACAACATGCCAAAATATCCTAAAGTCTGGGTTTCAAAATGAGTTTCATGCCGGCTAAAGGAACCCTAAACCCTACACTTTTATTTTCAATTAGTTAGCGCGGCACTCTTTTGGGGCCTTGGGTCAAAATACGTTTTTATTCGTGGGACAGAATGAAAGCAAGGATACAAAATCATTGGGTCAGACGAAGGAGAACCGACTCTGGGCATCACAAACACAAACTCTCACCTTCACACCTGGGAGGAGAGCCACTGTCTTTGATCGCTTGCATTTTTTTTTCAGTATCTCTCACAAGAGGCTTATGCAACAGCATGAAAACGCTTGGGAGGGACGCACAGACACACATGCAGAGTCCTGAGTCATCCACTTTATAGTCTTGCATAGCCAGGCTTTCGACTATTGGCATAAAGTCACAGGCTGGAGGTCATGCCTCCTGAGACTCGAACGCCGTCGCTTTAGTTGTATCTGGATTGCATCATTCGCACGGAGCCCCTCTGAACAGTCATTGGGCTGTTTGATAATGACTCAGCGCTCTTAGACTAGCTTGGCTGAGAGCGGGATCCTGATAAAAGGAGGGGAAAACACCTTTAAATAAGCACGACAAATGGGGAAACAATAAAAGGGGGAAACAGAGGAGACAGTCCCAGAACATTAAAAAGCACTGCTTAATTGAAATTTGCAGGCTGTGTGTTTGAAACAACAAGGAAGTGTGTTAAGGTCTGCTGTGTGTGTTTGGGTAGGGGAATGAGGGAGTTTGTGTGATTGTATGTGTGTGTTTGAATACCTCTGGGTGCTGGGGCAGTTCTTTTGAAGTTGTCCGCCCTGCAGTAGGCTGTGTACTATTAGACATGGCTGGTTATTTAGACCTCCAAACCTTCAGGCTCACAGGCCACCTGAGAGAAAGTGGGGGGAAGGAAACAGAGAGGAAATTAGGAGGAAATTGGGACAGACACAGATCAGTAAAGATAAGGAAGTAGAGCTCTGAATGTGTGTCTGTGCATATGTATTCACGTTAACATCCACATATGTTGTAACCAAAGAAATGATCTCCAAGGACAGGATTTTAAAGCGTAGTCTCAGGAGGCGGTTTGGTGGGCTATGGATTGCATGCTTTTTGCAGATGATGTCCTTCTTATATAGCGTCATCGGTCTGCAACCTTCAGCACTCATTGGATCGGTTCACAGCCAAGTCTGAAGCGGACGGGATGAGGATCAGCACCTCCTAATCTCTGAGACTATGGTTCTCAGCAGGAAAACGAAGGACTGTCCACTCCGAGTAGGGAATGAGTCCTTATCCCAAGTGAAGGAGTTCAACTATCTCTGCATCTTGTTCTCGAGTGAGGGCACAATGGAGTATGAGATGGGCTTGGAGAATCGGAGCAGCTGGAGTCTTACGATGAAGAGAGGCAGAAGGCAAAGCAGAAGCAAAGCTCTCAATCTACCGACCCATTTTGGTTCCTACTCTCACCTAGGGTCATGAACGATGGATCATGACCGAAAGATTGTGGAAACAAGCGGCCACAATTGGTTCCCTCCAGAGGGGGGCTGGAATCTGGGAGGGACTCGGAGTAGAGCTGACTTTGTGTAGAAAGGAGACAGTTGGATGGATGGATGGATGGTTTGATGGATGGATGGATGGTTTGATGGATGGTTTGATGGATGGATGGTTTGATGGATGGATGGTTTGATGGATGGATGGATGGATGGATGGATGGATGGATGTTTGGATGGATGGTTTGATGGATGGATGGTTTGATGGATGGATGTTTGGATGGATGGTTGGATGGATGGATGGATGGTTTGATGGATGGATGGTTTGATGGATGGATGGATGGATGGTCGGATTAAGCCCTGTGTTGGTAAAATCTCCCGAAATGTGCCACAATTTGATGCAGAACAAAAGAGGCTTGCTTTGATTAAGTGCTGCCCTTTTTTAAATTACACATTCACAGCAATACAAATGTGCCGTTACATACAAACCTGGCTCTAGCAGATGTTCTGTATGCCGGCCTGGTTCACAAATAACTGGATGGATGATTGGTATGTATCGGTGAAAGAGAGGAGGCCTCATTAATCAATGATAAGTCAGCGAGAAAATCCACTGATCTTTAATTTTCACAGGCCGGAGGGAAGACGTGGAGTATGAAATGTAATCAGTCGTAATTATTTGCCCCAGCAAGGCGGCCGATCCTTTGACCTGCGACTGTCACATGCCGTCTCACAAACCGCTCTTATTTGTGCAGTATTTGAAAGCCAAGCAGCCTCTAATGGAGACGTGCAGCATCCAATTGAGCTGTTTTCACTCAGTGTTAATTGAGACAGATGGTGATGCAAGATCCATTACATTTTCTGTAATACCAGCGAGCAAATCAAACTAATTATATGCTGTGCTGAGCGCCTGACAATTGGTTGGTTTACTATATTACAGAAGGGCTGCGGTCAATGCACATTTAGCACAGAGTAAATGTCCTTCAGACGTCTGCTAATGAAAAACATTTTGGCATCAGAAGGGTGAAGTAACTAATGGACGGCGTGTCATCATCAAAATATGTTGCAATGTTGTTTTGCATTGAATTTGTTGCAGTTAAAACTAATTTATTCCCTCTGCTGGCAACGTCTGCTGCATTATTGCTCCACAGAGAGGGGCTGCTTGGAAGACCCAGTTTTAATTTTCATCTCTTAAAATGAGTTAATTCGGAGATTGTGGAGATTAAATATGTGCGGATCATTATTTACATACTGAATTTAAGTCAATTTATACTATAATAGGCTAATTTACAACTAACAAAATGTAAACATATGGAGTGTGCAAAATAATTGCAGTTTCAGATTGAATTTAAATGCACAACCACAAACAATATATGTGAATATTCGTGTGAGACTTGATTGTTATTCTGTAACTCCTAATTTCCTTTCGCTTTCCATCTCTCTCCTGCAGTGCGTTACTTGGGCTCGCTGGAGGCCTTTGTGTCGTGCAGCACGCAGCCGCAGAGCAGCGTGGTGATTGGCTGGAGGGAGAAGGAGAGCAGGAGTCTACGAGTCACTTCCTTCTTCACAAAGAGAGGTGTGTGGGACATGGACCACCACCGTGAACTCAATCTGATAGGTGAGGACCAATGTGCAGTCAGACTTATAACCCTTTTTAAATAAAAGGTTATGTTTGTCCACTCAAGTTAATTTCCATACTGAATCCCCAACTGTTTTGTTACGGTGTGTGTAAGAAGCAGGACCCAAATGCAGATTAAAGTGACAAAAATAACTCCTTTATTTCAAGGCTAGACTATTAACAGAGACTGAACAGAACACTCACCGCAGACCAAGTCATTACACAAGACGAACCGACCAAGACAGAAAAACCAGAACTTAAATACACACAAGACTAATCATACAAACCAGACACAGGTGAGAAGGGAGGAGAAAACACAGGGACACCAGGTGAACACAATCGGGTAAATTAGACACACTAGGGAAACTAACGACAGGGAACCGCAGACAGATCTAGACGAGACAAGACAAAACACAACACAGACAGATCGTGACATGTTTCTTAGAGAGTAACGAAAGAGCAAATTGGAATCCACTAAAAGAAAGAATCAATGCTTAATGAAGGATTTGATGGCTGCAAAGAATCTCTATGCTTTATAATAAATGTGTGTATGCATAAAAAAGGCTTTGGTTTTGAGACTATATTCAACACATAGACATACTGCAATGAATTAGATTCTCTGCTAATTTGGGACGTTCTGATTGGTTGTGACCAGAGGTGGGAAGTAGTGGAGTACAAATACTTCGTTGCTGTACTTAAGTACATTTTTCTGGTATCAGTACTTTACTCCACTACTTATTTTTCTGACGACTTTTTACTCTTTACTTCTTACATTTTGAACCCAAATACCTGTACTTTCTACTTCTTACATGTTGAACTCAAATACCTGTACTTTCTACTTCTTACATGTTGAACCCAAATACCTGTACTTTCTACTTCTTACATGTTGAACCCAAATACCTGTACTTTCTACTTCTTACATGTTGAACCCAAATACCTGTACCTTCTACTTCTTACATGTTGAACCCAAATACCTGTACTTTCTACTTCTTACATGTTGAACACAAATACCTGTACTTTCTTCTTCTTACATGTTGAACCCAAATACCTGAACTTTCTACTTCTTACATGTTGAACTCAAATACCTGTACTTTCTACTTCTTACATGTTGAACTCAAATACCTGTACTTTCTACTTCTTACATGTTGAACCCAAATACCTGAACTTTCTACTTCTTACATGTTGAACCCAAATACCTGTACTTTCTACTTCTTACATGTTGAACCCAAATACCTGTACTTTCTACTTCTTACATGTTGAACACAAATACCTGTACTTTCTTCTTCTTACATGTTGAACCCAAATACCTGTACTTTCTACTTCTTACATGTTGAACCCAAATACCTGTACTTTCTACTTCTCACATGTTGAACACAAATACCTGTACTTTCTACTTCTTACATGTTGAACACAAATACCTGTACTTTCTTCTTCTTACATGTTGAACCCAAATACCTGTACTTTCTACTTCTTACATGTTGAACCCAAATACCTGTACTTTCTACTTCTTACATGTTGAACCCAAATACCTGTACTTTCTACTTCTTACATGTTGAACCCAAATACCTGTACTTTCTACTTCTTACATGTTGAACCCAAATACCTGAACTTTCTACTTCTTACATGTTGAACACAAATACCTGTACTTTCTACTTCTTACATGTTGAACCCAAATACCTGTACTTTCTACTTCTCTCATTTCCCAAACAGCTGGTTCCTTTAGTCTGAATGTGTGTTTGATGCGTGATCATTATTCTTTAGAGTCATTGCGTGCCTATTGATTTGAACACGATCCGTGTATCCATCATTTCCTGGTCTTCTCTAAAGAAGAGGGACCAATGGAAACGTTGTCATGTTGCCGTTGTTCAGCATGGAAACATTCATTAGCTAACAATGACATTATTGTTCTATTCATATAAAGGGAGGTCAGGTACTCTTTAAAACAGCTGCTAGTTATGGGCACTTTTGACTTAAGTACATTTTAAAGCCCTCTTTCCTGAAGTTTAGTCAGTACTTCTACTTTTAAACACGAATATCTGTACTTCTGCTCGAGTAAAGGATGTGTGTACTTTTGCTATCTCTGGTTGCAGCCACAGCAGGTGTGGATCATCAGGTGTTGCTGTGGAACCCATGTGTGACCTCGGGGCCGGTGTGTGTGCTCAGCGGACACACCGGCCCCGTCACTGCAGTCCGCTTCATGCAGGCCGAGCAACAACTGATCAGCTACTCCAAAGATAAGGTGTGTGTCTTTCTGCTAGAACAGATAATGATGAAGAGCGCTGTAATATTAATTGTGATACCTGGCTATAATTACTGCAGAGGAAGGACGCCATGGTGCAGATGATTGGAAGCCTATTTCACACTGTTGCTGTTATAAGAGCTATCACTTTTTCTTTCTTCTCTCTGATGCAGAGAGGATGTTGCTGCTGTTCCTCGCCCCGCTTGTAGCTTTCTCTTTTGATTTTCATGAGATGATGAATATTTCACAAGCAATTTATGTTCCACCTGCCTTCTGCTCAAACACCATCTGCCATTGCGAGAAACTCTAAAAGCTTTAACTCAGTTTCTTCCGGAAGATTTCCCGGAACAGCGACAGTTCTCTTGTTTTGTGTCCTCAAGCAAAATGGCAGAGTTCTTGTGAGTTGTGACTAAATGGCACTGCTTGAGTTCTTCTTGTCAATTATTGTATTTTTTCTGTAATTACTATAAGTTATCCACCAGAGACCCACCCATTAATTGTTGTCCTCTGTAGAGGACATTGGGTTTTGGCCCATTACTTTGAGGTTACACATGCCACAGCATTAAGTCCAGTTGTACTCCACAGAGGACATCCTGGGCTTTTCAGACATGTGACATATGTGGGGGTGTGGCTTTGAAAAAGATAATTTCATTGTATTTCAAAATAGCGTCCATTAACACAAGCACTATTTATAGAAAGAGGTACGTTTGTACGTTTGTAATTACCAGTGTTGTGAGGTCAATAGTTTTATTAATTATAGTAAGGGAACTTCTTAGGAGTTTATTGAGTTTCAGAGCAGTGTAATCATTATTTGACCTAAACTAAATGTTTTTATGAATGTCCTCTGAGGAGGACATTGGGATTTGCTAACTTTGTATTTCCCCCATTTTACAGAACACAAATGGAGTCCACTATGGGCCAACACTAACACGTAGGTTTCTGTAGGGTTCCTGGTGGATGCAGTGGGAAGACATACATCAAGTGTCAGATGTATCTCTGCATTTAAAAAAGGATGGAGCGCTACAAATGAGGGCTCAGTATTTGTTGCATTGAGTTGTTAATTAATGTTGTCTAAATGTACTTGTATGTTAATGTTGCTTGTATACTATGCTTCGCATAACTAACACCCGATGTCCTCTACAAAGGACAAAACAAATTAAAATATATTTTTTTAGTTTTTGTTAGTCATTATGTTAATACCACCCTAAAGACTTGTGCGATAAAACAAGGACATGTGAAACCTATTTCTTTCTGGGTCTCAGGAGGAAAATGTCTTGTGATAAATATAGTCTTTTATAGTAGATTCATATAGCTTCTACCACTACAGCACACGTGGAAACCCACCAGTTACAATAACATGTAGATCTTACAAACATTTCAGAATTCTGAGAAAAAAGTCTGAATTCTAAGAAACAAGTAAAAAACATCTCAGAAAATATCTCACTTCATATTTCGGACAAAATAAATGTTGGTCGGATCTAAAAACAAAAACGGCACATGTTCTTTCTGTCCATTCTCCAGGTCCTGTGTCTGTGGGATATTTCTCGTCAGCTGTGTGTTCAGCGTCTGGCCGGAGTCTTCCCAAAGACGCAGGAGGACACACACACACTCCTGTTTCTCCACAAGGAGCAGCACCTCCTCTTTCTCTCCTTCAACAGCCTGCTTCTCCTGCTGGAGAGGAAGGAGGAGGAGAGCAGCAGCAGCCATGAGCACCCTGTCACCTGTGTGCTGTACAACAGTCTGTTCAGACAGGTATGCAGCTGAACTGAGACTTTCTATTTCTATTTCCCTCTCTCTGTTCATCTGTATTCCGAGACATAAGGCAGGAAATTGTAAGCAGGATATTTGAGAGCTCAATTTTGACCTTCGCAACAGCAGTTTTAAAATAGTCCATTTGGTAGAAGTTCCTGAGCTTTTAGTTATTTCCCCTGCTCCTCATCATAACAGGACACTGCAACATATCAGGTTCGTATGTTGTGCGTCTACTGTGACATGTTTACGTGCTTCAATGTTCAAAAAGGTCTTTCTTTTTCTCATACGACCTTTGACTTGGCTGTGTTTGTGGAGCATATAATATGTTGAAATCAAATGCCTCGAAATACTTCATGATACTGTTTGACAGAAAGTTTTTCTTATATTATTATTGGAGGAGCAGAGGTTTTACAGAGCATCAAAGCTTCATACGTTTTATTTTGTTGTCGTTATTATGTATTATTGTATGTTTTAGATAAGTTATGATCCCTTTACCCCACTCCATGAAACACTTGATATCAGTGTCCCTGCCAGTACACCAATAAAAGAAATAGCTCTTGCATTCAATATAACATTTTCACTCTTGATACCCCTGCTTTTATTCCCACTTGACAGCAGCATTAGTCGCATACTTTCATTAGTGGCTTAGCACTAAAATAAGAGTGTAACGAAGCGCGATGAATTGTTCTGCTTTACAGAGAACATCAGTGAAGCCCGGCTCTCTCACGCAGCATGGAGAGGATCAAACTCTCTCTGATGATGGATGTCCTCTCTCTCTCTCTCCCTCTCTCTCTGCAGGCCGTCAGCAGCGACTCTGCCTCCTCTGTGATCTGCTGGCGCGTCGACACGGGCCAAAAGGTCAAGCAGTTTCGCCGCTGCCATGGAAACGCAGAGATCTCTACGATGGCCCTGGACGGTACGCAGACCCGGCTGTTTACTGCGGGCGCTGATGGAGAGGTCAAAGTAGGTGGACACACACGTACACCCACACACACTCAAGTTAAGACCGTATAGCCGCAGGTCAGTTGTCATATAAAAACTGAAACTCTGAAATGTAAATTCGTAAAAAACAATGTCAAGGAGTTGGTAATTTTTTAAGAATAGTTTAGGAATTTTAAAAGTAAGTGAGTTTTTCGTGCTTTGATGATGCTACAATGTCTATGGGCAAACACAAGGTCACGTCCTCTAACTGTGAATGCACATCCGTTTTGCCATCATCTAAGTATTGAAAGGGTTGTAAAAATAAACAAACAAACATTTGGGGGTTGTTACTCTTGTACGTTATTTTGTTAGATGTTTTGTTTAAGAGGACATAGGGAGAGAAACCCCCTCTGGAGGGAACTTTGGGATTTTAGCCTTAGCAGACCATTTACATGCACAAAAACCTAAATAACACATTACAGGAAAAGGAAAACCCCAGAACAGATAATAGGGCCTCTCTCATTTCCTTTGTAGCCATAGCTAGCATTACAGCTTGACCTAACGCACCTTACGTGGCTGCAGCTAGCCTAGCCACTGTAGCGAGTTTGACTGATTGATAACATTTTTGGATCTTTTTTATGCCTTTGCACGAGAGATGCATATTAATGATAATTTTTTGTATTTTAGAAAAAATATAAGCCTCATCTGTCGTCCTAATTACAACAAGCGTGTGTGTGTGTGTGTGTGTGTGTGTGTGTGCGTGTGCGTGTGTGTGTTCTATTGGCAGAATCGTTTCTTGCGTTTTTTTCCTTGAATTCTCTAATTTGGTAGTAATTTCAAACGTGTGGTGCTCTGTGAGTTATTCCACATTCAAGCACTGACTCGACGCTCAGTGTAATTGTTCTCAACAGTTGAGTGCAGTAATTATACACATGGTAATCAATATAATCAACCACATCAGCTCTCTGACCGTGAGCCCTCGTGAGGATGCAGCCTTGTGCATCCTGTGCATGAGAAGCAGCCTCAGGTAGGCCTTTTGGGCAAATAGCAACTCCATGCATCGACTCTCCAATTTTCATCAACGCTGAACCTGCGGCGTTGCAGTTCAGCCGGTTCCCTTTAAGACAGAGTTCCCATCGGGGCCAATCAGCTGTTTTCTTTGTTAGATGCCACAACACAACATTGAACAAACTGGTGTGAAATATTACCTGAGCTGCCATGTTTGATGGATGTGTGGTAGGATGGGGGATTTATATCCAAACAACATTTTAAATATGTTCTTCTTGAAATAAAAGCCCTTAGACATTGTTTAAGAAAATACTGATCCTATTTCTGTTACCTCTTGGTTTGACAGACAAGATAATAAAGTGAATTTTGCAAAAGGGAGTGACATGCAGAGTTGGGCCTATTTGTATGCCTTTGTGTTGCTTATGGAGTGCTATGTGTGTTGCAGGTGTGGGACTTCAACGGCCGCTGCCTCCACAGAATGAACGCCGGCCTGGGTCGATCTGTGGACATCTCACAGGTGCTGCTGCTGAGGAGGAGTGTGCTGGTGATGGGCTGGGACAGGTACTGTGGTGCGTTTTGATGCCTTTACGTTTTAGTATTGTGAGCTTACTAATACAAGAAACACATGACAAACTGGAAAGAGACATTTTTTACTGTAACATGATTTCTGAATGATTGGAATGAAGTAACACTGTTATTGCCCTCTGTATAATGTGTGCTCGACCGAGCATATTATCTCTACTGCAGCACTATCTGTTCCTACAGTGGTGACTCCATTTTCACCTAAAGAACCAGTAGATACCAAAAGTGGTTCTGACTGATGTCCACTGGTCTCCAGTCAGTGTAACACATGTCTCTTGTGCTGATTCCTCTGCTTTCTTTGCCTTGTCACTGTCATTTGATCCATGGTAAACATCCATGCTGGAATTACAGGAGGACATTTGGTTCAAACTTGGTCATGTAATTAATCTGCACAATTTTTTTCAATCACATGTTAAGTTTTAAATATGAATTGCAAGCATTAACGCATTAAAGGTGGGGTAGGTAAGTTTGAGGAACCGGCTCGAGATACACTTTGTGTTATATTCCATGGAATGCTCTTAACATCCCGATAGCAATGAATATCTGAAGTGCTTTGACAAAAAATCCATAAAAAAAATAAATGTCATCTCTGGAAGCTGTAGTACTGTAAAAAGCACGACCAATCATCTGAGCCGGCCCGGCTAAAGTAACTGGATGGCCTACCTGCCTGTCAGCCTTCCATCTGGGCACAAACTTATCTTGTGCCCTCATTGGTCATGTGCGCGTTCGTGTGTGTTGGAGGAGGGGCTCTGTGAGGAAGGGGCCGGTTTTTCCCAGCTGTGTATTTTCAAATTCTAGCGCACTCGAGCTGGTTTCTCCAAAATTACCTACCCCACCTTTAACGTAGACCGCCCCTATTTACAACACACCAAACTTCTGAAAAAAGAAGGTGCAAAGAGGAGCAAACACTATTGGCAAAGTTACTTGTTTGTCAGTCGCCGGGTCGGCTTTTTTTGCGTGTGTGTGTGTGTTTATGTTTGCCCTCTCCTGCTCCGTCTGCCTACGACTCAAAGCCATAAGACATCTGGACCCAGTGAGCTGATCTCAGCAGTGTGCCATCATCAAGTTATATGACTCTTCTTTCTCTGTCCTCCCCACACACACACACACACACACCCACACACACACACACACACACACACCCACACACACCACACACACATACACACACACACACACACACACACACACACACCCACACACACACACACACACACACACACACACACATACACACACACACACACATACCATGCATACATCACTTCAGGGGACATTACATTGACTTACATGCATTTCCTGGAGACTTAACCATAACCAACACATGCCTATCCCTATCCCCGACCCACACACACACACACACACACACACACCCACACACACACACACACACACACACACACACACCCACACACACACACACACACACACACACACACACACACACACACACACACACACACCACAACACACACACACACACGCAGTGGTACAGCCGTAATGACTTTCATCAATCATATTATTTCCTGTTTCTTTCACACACCTCAAGCTCAGTTTAATCCGTGCTGCGCTGTGTGTCTCGTGGCGTCGTATCAAAGACCTCTGCTGACCCTCGGTTGCTCACACCATCTCACACAGGCTGAAAACACAGCATCCCACTGTTTCACATATTCTTCAGAATGATACATGTTTTACTTTTTTCATTTAATGTACCTGCACTTCCTTAGCAACTGTCTTCAAGCAGACTTCTGAATGTCCAAATTGATCAATTACAATTCAGTATTCAACTAAGCCGTGTTATAAGGCTTTTTAAAGTGTGTGTGGCTACAGGTGATGCGTCCTTTCTGGTGCATCTTGCTCTTTATGCTGTGGTAGAAATAGGATGTACAGTGTTTGTGTGTCCATGTTGTTCACCACAAATATACAGCAAAGAAAGTCTTTAAGAGGTTTCTATTGAAAACACAAACCTCTGAACCTTACCTTCTCCTTCTTTCTCTCTGCAGGATGTTCACAGTTTTCCGTCTGCATTCCTTCTCTCAGTCTTACGTTGAGCCGTCAGAGTGGAAGGGAGGTGTTCAGCATCGCAGCGACGTGCTTTGTGCCGCCTTCCAGCCTCCACAGACGCTGGTCACAGGTGTGTGTGTGTGTCTGTGTGTGTGTGTGTGTGTGTGTGCATTGCTAGCACTTGAAGAAGGATATTTTATTGAAATAAACCCAAAAGCTAGCGTAGTTGTTGGCAATGAACATCTGAAGTCCCATACCTCCTATGAGAATACAATATATTTAAAGAGTAAATATTTTGCTCATTTTCAGGTATTTTGTGTCTCTATGTGACATGTTTACATGCTTTAATGTTCAAAAGGGTCTTTATTCTTTCATACTGCCTGCACACACACACACGCACGCACGCACGCACACACACACACGTCTCATTTCCCCTCACTCCCACTGAGAGAGCGCTAATAAACATAATTTAAATTGGACATGTGGATTAAATTGGTAGTGGAGGCTGCAGCGCGGGGCAATGTGTGTGTGTGTGTGTGTGTGTGTGTGTGGGAGGAAGAAATGCATCAGTCTAACTAGTGGTGAAGAATAACTGGGAGTGTCAGTTGGAGGAAGCTGGCGGAGAGGAGCTGAACACACTGACAGAGAAATTGGGGAGTTCGCTCTTTGCTCCAGCTATTCATTTCTTTCCGAACCATTTCTCCCTCCAGCTTAGAAAAACACCCACTCTTATCTACCTTCCCACCTCCATTTCTCACTCTCTATACTTATCTCTAATGTTGACACGTCCCAGAAGGCCAGAGGAGGTCTGCAGTTTATACACTGGCACACACACTGGTAAACTCAAACTGAACTTCCAGAGCGTGAGGTGAAGTGATACAACTTTTTAAACTAAAGAGTAAATACGGTTCAGAGTGTTTGTGGTTTGATGGTTATGGAAGTGGACAGTTACTGGAGGACTGTCAGTTCAATCTCTCTGGCAGAAAAATCTTTGACAAGCTGTGGCGCCTTCCTGGCATTTTAAAGTATGTTTACGTACTAAAGTAAGTTAAAATGGTGGCAGCAGTGATCGAGGTTTTCTGTAACTGTCCAAGTCTGTTCATTTTCTTTTCCATGAACCAGTCTTTAAACACACCAGAGCCAATACTGTGTTCCTGTTAGTGTTTACTTCCTGTATGTCTTCTTCTGCTGTTCCCTTTAGTGTTTACTTCCTGTATGTCTTCTTCTGCTGTTCCCTTTAGTGTTTACTTCCTGTATGTCTTCTTCTGCTGTTCCCTTTAGTGTTTACTTCCTGTCTGTCTTCTTCTGTCTACACTACAGGCATCGAAAAATGCTTTCAACGCTTCGCCCATTCATTTGAATGGGGTGACGTAGAAGATTTTGAATCTTCGCCGAACTGCATTGTGGGGAGCATGGCATGGCTTTGCAAGCGGGAGATTCCTGATTGGTTGTTGGTCGCCTTGGGCGCGAGAAATTGCCAAGCCTCAGACACGCCCAGCTTCAAGATTTTGTGATGCCTGTAGTGTAGACGGGCCATTAGACTCGTGCAGAGTACTGTATGTCGTTTAAAAAAAGATATATCATATATACTGCTTGACCTTTCCACTTCACCTGCTCTTAATACGTCTCTAATTAAGAACTTAATTAGGACGGAGCATGCTAATTAATGGGCTCTGACAAGTAAAGGATTCGGCCTGTGGTGAGGCAAAATGTAATTAAATTAATGAAGCTATTGTTGCTCTAAGGAATGAATATAATATAATTTCAAAAGCACATTTGTCTTTCAGCAGCGTGACAAAGGACAAAAGCAAACCTGCCAGTTTTTAATTGGATCATTTTCAATTCAATTATACCTGTATCACCTTGTTTTATTGTGCCTATTTAATGAAAATTGCCTGTCATTTAAGGATCAACGCTAAAATCCACTACTGTCAATTGTGAAATCTTAAAATAAAAGTTTTTTTCAAAGTTCCCATCACACATAAAAGATTTCCGGCAGAGCAGAGAGCAACGTGTGAAGCTCATTCCTGTGACAACAACACCACTTACTTTAATCAGCAGAGTTATATTTCATTTCACTGAAGATTTTATATCTCTTTCATTTTTATATCCAAGGCTTTGTTATTTTTTCCCTTCTTCCATCTCTCTTCTCTGCATGAGCCCTCATTCTTAATTTAAGTCATGAAAGTGTCTTTTTCTGTTATTATTGTAGAACAGAGAATACACAGAAACTCTCATCACATTTTGTTTTAAATGAAAGCAGACTTCACAATAGGTCAAATGTATTATCAAAGTGTGTTGGTGAAATGGAATCCTTAGATCAACACAGTCTTTTTTTATATTAGTATTATTATTTGAGTGAGTAATTCAGTTTTCACATCCAAGCGTGCATGCTGCCAAACGCAAGACCACCAGGGAAAACATTCAATTTAAAGTTATTTTGGACTCACACACACACTCAGGACCAAGTGTGTGTGTGTGTGTGTGTGTGTGTGTGTGTGTGTGTGTGTGTGTGTGTGTGTGTGTGTGTGTGTGTATGCATATGCATCTGTCCCAAATGTAATGAAGTTGCAGAAGTAGTAGCGTTTGGCTGATGTGGGACTGACGCCTCCTCATCCATATTCAGAGTCTGAGCTAGGTTCCGCTTGGCTTCTCACACACAGACACTGTCTCACTCACACACACACACACACACACACACACACACACACACACACACACACACACACACACACACACACACACACACACACACACACACACACACACACACACACACACACACACACACACACACACACACACACACACACACACACACACACACACACACACACACACACACACACACACACACACAGCAGGGTTTGTACACAGGGGTCCTGTGTACCTCACTCAGTTACTACCCCCCCCTTCTTTTCACTACTCTCCTTGGATCCGTTAATCCTCCATGGCTGAACACCTTCCAAGAGACCAACTCCTCTGAACTTTGATGGGTTGCCAAATATGTTTTAAGAAATGGAAATGTCAGCATAGAAATTGGAAAAATTGATTGACAACTTTGTTCAAGCAGAAGATAATCTGATTTATATATTTCATTCTTTTCAAGTTAGTGAGCTAAAGGGGAAAGTTAAATAAAACCTTTTGGAGGTTTCTCTTGGTTATGTGTATGTGACATGCTTTTAGTCACTCTGACCCCTAAATACATTTGAGTTGTAAACACCATTGGAAAGAGTAAATTCTAAGCTTTCCAATGATATCCTTCACGTTTTTTAGTGAGAGGCGGCGGTGATTGCTAAAGTTGTCACTCAGTCTTTACAAGCTTCAAACATTTATTTATTGTCTAAATATGGCAAATTAAAGTTTGATATTCAGAAAGCCTAGACCCCAAAATTACCAACACACTATGTAGCCTACACTATAATGCAATTGTTTGCTTACCAGACCTCTGTATCCGGCTTCTTAACTCTGCTTGTCCACTGAAATGATGGCAGCTAAGTTGCATTGTGGGTAAATTAGGCTCCATGTTGTTCCACATTAATGTAATGTTATTCCAGCTCCATTTTATAATTAACCATTGTGTGAATTATGTGGATAGCTTCACCTCCTTTATCCCTCTCAATCTCTATCATACAAACACACACACGGCATGATAAAGTCATTTGAAATACAGATGCTGGCCGTGGGCTGCATGAATAATGCAGAAGACCCACACACTCGTAAACTTTATACCTCCTATTGCTCACACACACATACACATCTTCAATTGCTAACCCACTCCTCACATATCTCATTAACTCCTGCTGTTCAACTGCAGCCACCTGATGAGATTCCTGCCTCATATAATAAACACACACTGGCTTATATATAATGTAGATTATTTGAAAAGCACTTTCTCACAAGGTGAGTGTGGTGGTATAGATGATGGTGGGGGCGGGCGTTCAGCTTCTTTTAAAGTGGTTTATATGTGGTGTTTTGTATTATTCAACAGCACGAGGAAAGCAAAAGGAGAATGGTTGTTGATGTACATTTTGCATGAAATATAATGTTACATTATATAGTAGTACGTAATCAGAATGTGATCATTAAGGTATGTTAAAAGTAGATTGTCTGTGATCTAGGTTTAAAAAAACTTGTCCAAATGAACTGTGGAATCAAGAGTGTCATGGTTGAACGAAAAGCAACTTTTAGTGGATTCAGGTAAACTGTCCTTCACCTTTCGAAAGTTAATGGAGTACGAAGTTATGATAGTAAAGTGGAAAACAGTAAAACTCCCTTCTAATATGCTAGAAAACAAAGTCAAGTGTCAGTTGAAGTAGTGAAAACATGGCCATGGACACCTGTAGGAAACATGACCATGGACACATATAAGGAAACTTATGTGAAAAAGTGTTTACAACAAATACAATTGGATATGGAACGTCATTGTCTGCCAAGGTGAACCGATGACAAACAGGGATGTTTTATCTACAAAAATAATAATTACTGTTGTTTAACAATGTGATCCCGGCCTGGCTGTTTTTGCTGTGTTTTTACTGCTGTAAGGGAAACTTCTGCAGCAATGGAGAGTCAGGACTCAGAGAGACACGAGGAGAGTTGGAGCTTTGATGTCAAACACTGGTAGTTTATTACAAGCATTGGCCGGAGAATTCATATCACAAGTCATAGCAGCAAAAGGTTCTGACTGCACGGGTGGGTTGTCATGTCAATTCTGCTCAGCCTATCTCTCTGTAGACCTTTAAACTAGTTTACAGAGAGTCAACTCACATATTGGGGGAAGGTATACGTGAACACCTGGAGACACTGAATCACTTATCTGACTCATTGGCTCTGTGACCGGTCGTAAAACGTCAACAGGCAATAGAGTTAAATATTTTAGGAATAAGGAAGAATTATTATTTGACACTTAGGGAGAGAGAAGAAATATTCTCTAAAAACCGCTATAAAAATACTTTAAATATGTATCATAAGCTTTTGCACAATGTTTTGCTTCGTGTGCAGGAAGCTATGATGGAGAGATTATCGAGTGGAACAGCAGCACAGAAAATGCTTTGAAGAAACTGCGGCCACTTACTGAACACAGAGAAGGCAAGGAGGCTCAATTTCACACACAAATGCAACATTTTTTATTTTGAAACCTTTAAGTAAATTCTTTTCTGCCTGTATTTCTCAATGCTTTGCTATACTGATTTCCCAGATACTCATCTTGGTGCGAATGGAAAAGAAGATGCTGATAACTCCATCGCCGTCACTAGACTGTTCTTTATACCGGGACGCATACCTAAAGGTGAAATATTGAAAACTAAAAATGAACTGAATAATCCTACCGAAGAGGATTCGGGCCACATGGAAACATTTTCTTTGAGTTCTCAATTTAATCTCCGAATTCTGAGATTAAATGTAGGATTCTGAGATTCATTCTGCATTTTTTCCTCAGGAATCTGTCTTTTTTCACATAATTTTCACATATCTGTGTCTCGTTTGTTAAAATAGGTTCTGTAATATGTGGGATATGGCATATTGTTTGTGTAAAAATGCAAGTACCACACAGGAGCTCCTCCAAAATAAAGGCAGTATATACAAACCAAATTCCTTTTTACTAGAATCACTTCAAGTCCAAAAAATGATTGTGCCTTAATATTTTAAAGCAGAAGCCTATTTAAACGTATATTCTTCCACAAAATAGTATAATGTAATTTGAGATATTTTGTTATAGCCTTCAATTCGAAGAGTTATTGTTGATGAACACATCAACACAGCACTCTGTGTTTGCACGTTACTAAGACAGTAAGGCTTCGGGTATGTTGAGCTTTGTTACCGCGTAGAGTAGCTTCACATCAATGATTGTTGGATTTGCTGAAATTGCTTCAAGTTTTCCAATTATTTATTTTGTACTTCTGTTCATATGCAATCCTCAAAACTCTCTTTTCTCTCTGGCTCTATTTTAAATATACTGTGGATGCTTGAGTTTTGTATTTCAGTGTGATTGATGCATTTCTCTCTGCAGCTGCTAGGTAAACAATCAGCATCTAGACCCTGTTCCTCACACTGATTGAGTATACAATGTGTGTTTGTATTGTAAAGCATTCATTTAACTACTGTATATCCCCATATTTCCAACAGGCAGTGCAGACTTGGTGTCCTGTGGAGGTTCAGGTGTGGTCAGACTCTGGAACAGCGCCCACAGCCGTCTGGTGGGACAGTTCACAGCTCACAACAGCGACCTGGGGTCTATTGTTATGACCGTCAGTCCCTGCGGGAAATATTTAGTCACAGCTGATAGAGAGGGGACACTCAAGACCTGGGACATACAGGTGGGTCTCCGTCACAATCACTTGTGTTATTGTGTCCAAGCTGCATGACACCATGACATTAAAAGGGAATTATGTCAAAATGACAGACAGTGCTTGTATTTTGACATCTATAGCTCGCTTGAGCAGGTCAGTCAATCATGTAGAAAACCTCTATTGGTATATTATCATCTTCCTTGATATTTTATTTTGAGTTGAAGAAGCTGTTGAAATAAATGGGAGGAGTATTGTTTGAAATTAGCATTCCCCTTTTAACATATTGAAGTGGATGTGTAAAAGAATGACACGTTTTGGAGGATTACATCGTTATTGCATGATAATTGAGCTGTTTGGAGATTCCCTTCAGCACATGAACTCTTTAAATAAACACATGTTTGATAGCTGAAGAGTTTCTGATACCTCAGAGAGGCCTTCTGACTTTTTCACCCTGATTATGGAGACTTGGATCGTATCATTGGTAGGCTATAAGGCGTAGCTTCATCACTGTCATGCTTATAATCGCAGTAAAAGAACACCCTCACGGGTATTATTGCCACAATATTCAGAGCTCAACTCTCTGTCACAGTTTATAAGAGGGGATGAATTCAGATGGGTGCGTCTCATTTGGCTCCCAGTTTAATTTATGGAGATTTATGTATATATGTAGCATAGTTGAAGTTAGACAAGCTCAGTGCTCGAGTAGAGATCCTGTCCTGTGGCAAGTTTGTAATCAGCTGGATGACTAACATGATTGCGCGCTACAGTGCTCTCAGACGTGATATTTCTGCAGTTCAGAACCAGGTCTCGCCCTAACACGATATATCTCAGTAGTTTGTGTTAACTTCACATCTTACATAACATGCCAAAGTATTAGTGTTGATAACATATGTCAACCCAGTCTCACAGCATTTCGTGTTATAGTCACGAAATTCATTTCATCTATTGATTCTTGTTCACCAACACGATTTTCGCATTTTTTTCGTGTCACACAGAACAATGTGTAAAAGTAACTTATTTCTATTGGTAGCATGTTTCGTGCCTGCACCACGTCTTTTTGTCCGGTCGGGCCTTGGAAGACCGGAAGCTGTGTGGTTCATAAAAACATTTTCTGACTCAATATCTTACCCTAAGCCTAACCCTATCCCTTTTATTTTAAATTGTATAATGTCTGAGTTTTTTTGCCGTCCGCGAGGAAAATAAATGGCACAGAGCCTCAGAATACTGAGATTTGTTATTATTTGGTGCAGGCACGAAACATACCAATAGAAATACATTGCTTCTAAAATCGTTCTGTGTCAGAATACTGAAATCTGTATTTTTTTAAATCTGTTTTTCCTTCTAATTTGTTATTATTTACATTGCTTTTAAAATCGTTTTGTGTGACATGAAAAAACTGGCGAAATCGTGTTGGTGAAAACGAATCAATAGATTACTTTGTGACTATAACACGAAATGCCGTGAGACTAGGTTGCATATGTACTGCATACTTCTCTTTCAGAAAAACAAACAAGGTCGTATCTTTTTTTTAATGTAGATTTATTAACTGTTGACTTCCCCTCTTCCCAGAATGGGAATATTAATCTTTGCTTATATAATGTTGGACTTGTTTTACTATAATGTGTGTATCAGACACATATTACATTTTAAACAACAAACAATCACTTGGTGGCCCCAGTGTAGAACCTCTTCGACCCCCTCTTATATCTGTCTGCTTGACTCTGAAACTCCTTTTTATAATATTTCTCCAGGTAGTGTAGTTAGTGACAACAACAAAACAAAGTAGCTTTTACAACTTGAAGTACCAAGGAGTGGGCCTTAGCAAAGAGTCCAACAAGCTAGCTGGCTGATACATCTATTATATTTGAGAAAGAGAATTGTTTTTATTTCAGCTGGTAAAACAGTGTTGCTTTTAGTTACTTCTATCTGGATCTAAGGACTCATCGGTTTCTAAAACGATGTAGCTAGCTAGCCAAGGTTCAATTAGCTAGCTAGCTTGCTACAGCTAATCAGCTATTTTTTATCTCAGCAAAACATTGCCGTTTTTGGACGTTTGTATTGTAAACCTTTGACATACATAGGAACGGTAGCTTAACTGAGGGGGGCATAGCTTATTTCACTCTTATTTATAAAAGTAAAATGCATTTTTATGTATCCAGCCTGAACAGTAAAAGCAACTTGCTGCTTTGCCTCTCTGTCCCTCAGCATTATTATCTTGAGCTACATGATGGAATAACTGACGAACCTCCGAAACTACTGAGCAGTTTCCGTCCTCACCTTGATCGTGTGATGCACTTGGAGACGTGTCTCCATGGCAACAGACTCCTCGTTCTCTCGGCGTCATCAGACTGCAGTGTTGCACTTAGCTACCTGCGTGGAGATAACGTGGGTCTGTTCGGACAGGTACACACACACACACACACACACACACACACACACACACACACACACACACACACACACACACACACACACACACACACACACACACACACACACACACACACACACACACACACACACACACACACACACACACACACACACACACACACACACACACACACACACACACACACACACACACACACACACACACACACACACACACACACACACACACAATTACATCAGGTCATTTAAGTACCCTGCAGCAGCTTCAGTTACACAACATTACCTGATTGTGAGATTTTCTTTTTTTAAAGCAGTGATATTGTTTCACACTGTCAAGGTAATGGTGTCAGATCTCCTCGGTTCAAACAAACAGCGGTGCAGGCAGTCTCTAATAAAGACTTTACCTCCCACTCTGCTGCACGCTGGTGGGTGGCTTCCAGTTGACGAAATGGATGTGAAACCCAGCATCAAGCTTTGGTTAGGCGTGTGTGTGTTTGTGTTAAAGGACACTCATATTAAGTTAGCCCGGGGCAGTGTAGGCTCAGTGTTGCTTCATTTCAGATTGCCTTAGGCTCACAGAGATACACACAAGGCCCACACGCAGACCTATAAATCACCACAACTTAAAGAAAAACATGCATTAATAGAAGGCAATCATGCATGTACACCCACATACATACAGCATGGCACATTTCACTAGATATTGTTGGATTCATACACTATCGGAGGTTAATGATGAAAATAAAAGACTACATCCATATTCAGCAACAGGTTATCAAAGGATACACTATTCATTATGAATATGTTACAGAAGATACAGAGACAGTGACTCGCATTAAACAGATTTCCACTCCAGTTTGATGAGAGTTCCTCAGGGAGATGAGGCTGCATGTTTTAGTCCTTACATCTACATGACCCCAGCAATTCAATCACAGATTCAAAGGAGCAATATTGATGTAATCTTGCGCTGATCCCAAATGTTCCTTTGTCTTACAATACGATAACACTTAATTGTCAGATCAAGTCTGAAATTGTTCTCACAGTAGCTCCATACACAACATCAACAAGGACACATGTTGAGACAGGAAACAAGGAAACAGACATTTGACATATAATCATAATCACTAAAGAGAAACATGTTCAAGACTTAACGTACTTATGACTTGTGATTTAACTCTGTATTTATTTAAGGATTAATTGGTGCACAAAAGAGTACGTCAGTCTATTAACATGATTATGTCGGGGGCACCTGTAACTTGAATTTAATGGTAATAAGTCTTATTCCGAGTTCAGGACACGGTTTGAGTCAGAGACAATCTTTATATATCTTGTATATGTTTGATTGGTGGAGCAGTTTTAACTTTAAAGCGGTTGACAGACACTTGTAACATGCAGTATTGCAATACACTCAAAAACACAGAAAAATAAAAGAAGAAGATTTTGTCTACTTGCCCCAAAGACCTAATGCTGCAGAGAAAATACATTATTTGTATTCAATGTGGTTGTTCTGGGATAGAAGATGGTCTATCAACACACACAAGTATTTATACAAGAGTACCAGCTTTCTTATAAATGATATGAAGTCTTCACTGCTCTATGTAGGAGGAGCAATGGTGCTTGGAGAGAACTGGACCTTTGCACCCTCAGCAGGAAGCAGAGCGGAAACCGAGAGAGGAGGGAGGTGAGAGGTCACCTCCCAACGAGACACTCCCTGACCCAGGACCCTCTGCAGGGGGGGGAGAGGGGGGGGTAAAAGACGAAAGAGAGGACTGTGGCAGCATCGCGGGAGACAGCAGGAAATATTTATCCCGGTGAAGAGTTGAGTCTTCAGTGTTCCATTTTCACCGCGCTGTTTCAAGGTTTCAAGGCTTTTATTGTCATGTGTGCATTACTACAGTGTAGTTATGACAGTGAACATCTTAGGTTGTCTCCCCAAAAACAAAATAACTGTATACAATTCTGGAAAACTTAAGATAATGGAGACAGGAGATGTACGTTTTTTACTTGCATGAAAAACTATAATATAGACGTTTTGCACAGACAAAACACACACACACACACACACACACACACATGCACGCACGCACACACGCCTACACAATCCATTCACCTCTCTCAGAAAGAACTATTTCTTTCTTTCACACATTCACAATAGACGTTACATGACTTACCGTCGCAGAAGGAGTCAATAATAGGAAATGTACGAGATAGGTCTTCTATTTTTCTCAGAATTTAAACAATGGTTATATAACTGTGCTGTTTTGTGTTTCAACCATATTCTTGAGCTTTCCTGGAAAGTAAGCTATCGTTCCAAAGTACAAGGTTACTTCATACAGACTGAAAAACTGAGACATATGTTTACTCAATATAATATATATTCATATGCTCTAAAAGCTGCACAGTCATGTTAACTGTCCTGTACAGTATGCATGTGTAATGATCTTCCATTATTTTTAAATGGCTTTCAGAGGAACAGAAACATTTGATCTTGAAAAAAGTATTTATCAAGTTTCTCTTGATATAATGAACTCTTGCTTCTTATTTAGTTATAGTACTGAGACAAATGAGCCATTGGCTATCTTATATACTGGACAGTGAAGCAGTGAATAGTCATGGCTGCCTTTCACAACCACAAAGAAAAAAATGGCTTTGTGACACGGCCGATTCTTACTCAGAAAGAGATCACATAAAACATGATTTTTCCTGGGAAGTATGTATGTGCATTGTGGTTGGAAAGTGAAAATAATTCTCAAAGTCAGTCCTCTACTCCCATTCGTTGCCAATGGAGTAGCTCCAGGCTACATTTGGCACCATGAATCTTATTCTCTGGTTTTTCTAAATTAGTGGGAATAATTTGCATGCCACAAATACTAATGAGGCTGTTTTTGTATGAATGCGAACTCATTAAAGTCATCACTGTAATCATTAAACTCAACTTTAAAAGGGGTCTCTGAGTGTTACTTAGTGTTTTTTCTGGACTTTTTAGTGTCTCTATACGAAGAGACACGGTGGCCCTAATGCCATCTTGCCAATTCTGTATCTTGCTTCATTGAGCTTTAGTTGATATACAGTATACTCGTTTCTGACAAAAAACAGTCCTTTTTCACAAAGACTGCTGTTATTTGATGGTTTTGTGGCAATACTTTCCACCAGTTTGAGCTGATCTGGAAGAAGCCTGAGAACCACTTCCAAACCACAAAGTTAAACATAATATTGACTTGGAGAAACCAATCTCACATGTATGTCTGCAAAGTCAAAATGCCTTTTAAATTAGGAATAAATGCCTTTTTGACCAGCAAATAAGTTTCAAGTAAAATTGTCCAATAAACCAACTGAAGCCTGCAGGCATTACATTATCATTTCAATCAGGAGAGACGTGATGTATGAAATACATGTTTATTACCGGACATATAATATGAAGGAATAATGATTGACAGTTTACAACAAGTAAATGAAATGATGTTTGGTGATTAGGCCCCGGTTTGCAGGATGATCATTCAGGAGGGAAAAACCGCTCCGATGAACCCCCCGGGGTCTAGACACTGGTGGTGGTGATAAGTAGTTTGGTCCGGTCTGAAGGGAGAAGGTTTTAGCTTGGCCCAGTATTAGGAGACAGGAGGCGAAGGGGTGGAGGAGGGTTGCGCGTTGACACCTGAAATGACAACTGACGAGAGGGAAGAGCAGATTTAAAGGGGTTAGCGGGTGCGATGATTGGCTAGCCGGGGAGTTACACCCCTGATCACTTAATGAGAGAGGAGAGAGTATTGAAGTGACGTGTAACACCAGAGGATATTGGTCTTCCTGGTTGAAGTTGCGCTAAGCAACATAGAGTCTGACATACTGAAATCTGCCCTAATGGAAGTAACCCAGTTGAAAGATGTTTCATATTCACTCCAGCTGGTTTCTGAATTAGGAAGCAAATAAGTGTGAAAAAGGCTTTAAGAGCCGAGTTTCTGTCAATATCTGCTAAAATGAGTTGTGCACTAAACCGAAGAAGAAACAAAATGACCTGACTGCAGATCTCTGCCTCTCTTAAGCCCTAATAAAAGAGTGGCTTAACAACTGATTGGCTGAGAGAGGAAATGCACCAAGCTGCTCTCAATAATTAATTAGCAGTAACTCCACACACCCTGGTGCAACAGGTGATCTACATAACCTCCAATCAACTCAGAGGAATTTAAATGTTCAGCTAAAATTAATTGGGAAAAGGAAAAAAGTAATATATACCAAAGATTCAGGGACTGCCATTGTTCATAGGTGATGTGAAGGGGTCTTTAAAAGAGGCCTTATTATGCTTTTTTGCATGTAAATGGTAATTGGGACTCCATCAAAGTCCACTATGAGATATTTCTGTCGGGACCAAAGTGGTGGATTGATGGACTGACCGACATTGTCATGCTTAGAGCCACCTAGCTATTAAAATAATCTATTCAAGACTATCATCAAAATGAAATGCCGGTGTAATATTTAGCTATAATCAGAGGTAATCATATGACATGGAACAAGCTCAAGGGAAGATACAATCCAAACCAATCAAGAGAACCATTTAATATGAATTAGGTATGAATATGAAAAGGTATTACTACATTGTAATACCTTTTTCAGGATAATGAAAACAGTGGATATGGAGAGGAGACAGAATGTAAGTGTTTAAGGCAGCTGGAGGGCAGGTCAAATGATAGAGGACCCCACATTTTAAAGGAATAACTAACTTTAGAAACGGCTGAAAAGTGTGAACTGGAGGGGAGGTGCCCACCAGGGAGAATCAATACTGACTGCAAGTGTGTGTGTGTGTGTGTGTGTGTGTGTGTGTGTGTGTGTGTGTGTGTGAGAGTGTGTGTGGCCTAGCATTACTATACTTGTGGGGACCTAAATCTGTTTACACAGTCACGTGTGGGGACTCGCCACCCTTATGGGGACAAATTGGAGGTCCCCATGAGGGGAATCATTACTTTTAGGGTGAAGACTTGGTTAGGTTTAGGATTAGGGTTAGGGTAAGGGTAAGGGTTAGGTATGTGTGGGTTATGGTTAAGGTTAGGATAAGTCTCCAGGAAATGCAGTTCCCATCAGCAAAAACACGTGGGTTTGCTATCCTGGCTCCAAAATGGTGGAATGAGCTCCCCATTGACATCAGGACAGCAGATAGCCTGCACACCTTCCGGCGCAGACTGAAAACTCATCTCTTTCGACTCCACTTCGAGCCATATAATTACTAACAATGAACTGCTAACAGAGCACTTATATACTAATAAAGGACTGGCTTATCTATAGCCAGTTGAGTAACA
>CADEHL010001198.1:139421-316921 GCA_902827135.1 Harpagifer antarcticus | reverse complement strand
ATGTACTGTCAAGTCGCCGGAGCCTTGCAGTGGGGCTAAACTGCGGAGTGCATAAAGCAGACTCTTCACGCTAACGAAGGATCACTTCTTCTTCTCTCTCTTATCTTTCTTACAGTGCAGACGCTTTTCTGCTTGCTCCTGCCTCTGCTTACTTTTTATGCTGATTTTCCTATTCTTATTCTCTGAAAACTTCGAGCAGCGGCTCCTGGACATTAACTTATCACTGGGACAGTTCATCTTCGTAAATTGACGGAGGGTTTCAGCCATATTTCAACATTTTTACGACGACCTCAGTCTTACAGTAGCGTGGCCTAGCAACAGCTAAAGCCTGGTAGGCTACTGCATGCTAGTTGGTAGCAAAATGCCTCCGTTCTCTACAGATGACTTCCACAAACTTATACAGAAGATGGCTGTGTTGGAAATGAAAATGCAACGGTTGGAAGTTAACGTGGAAGTGAATGGACTATGTCGTGGGAATGACACCACTTTACCAGTGTTGCAAAATAATGGAGAAGGGTATGCTAACTCACAGCTAGTTAGCAGCTACAAGGATTCCAAGGAACAGGAGGGCTGTGTACTGGGTAATAAATCTACAAGTGGTAGTCCTCCCTGGAACTCTCTGGGTGCAAAGCCGAAGAGTAAATCATTTCCATGGGATTTGGGAGGACGGATAACAGGCAGAGCCCAGCGCTCTGAAATCTGTGATGCGACCGGCTGGCCTGCATTGTTATCACCCAGGAAGAGCGCCTCTTCAACCCCTGTCCCAACCAGGAAAACGCAGTGGAGAGCTGCTAAAGGGAGAATTACAAACAATCCTCCTAAACCACCAAGTGTGCCAATCCAGAACAGATACGCTCCGCTGACCGAGAACCGGAGATCTCTTTCTGATGACCTGTCCTCTTCACACAGCAGGGTAAGAACCAATAGCTCCAAAAGTAAAAGGCTAGAGGGAAAGCTAACGACTGGGCCTGAAACTCTGATTGTGGGTGACTCTGCTGTAAGAGATGTAAAAGGTCTGTGTAATAAGAACAACACCAAAGTACTCTGTTTTCCCAAGGATATGGTCTCTGACTTGGCTGAGAAGATCCTGCATATTGGGGCAAAACATCCGAATGTGAAGAATGTGGTACTACACATTGGAACAAATGATGTTGTGAAACAAGAGTCAGAAGTGCTGAAAGAAGACTTTAAATGTTTGTTGGAAACTGTCAGCTCTCTAAATGCGGAGGTGTTCATCAGTGGCCCTCTACCGCCAGTCAGAAGAGGAGTGGAGAGATTCAGCAGATTGTTTGCACTGAACACCTGGCTTTCCAATGCCTGTACTGACCATTCTGTCCATTTTATTGACAATTTTAACTTTTTCTGGGATCGCAGACATCTTTTCAAGGCAAATAGAGTTTGCTTGAACAAGTCAGGAGTGAAATTGTTTATCTCTAACATTTTCAACTGCCTGCGTCATCAATCTGTTCCCTCTGCCAAGGACAAGCAACAAGAGGAATCAAAACAGGAGAAAGACACAACACATGGCGCAGAAAACCCTGAAGAATTATCACTGCACCCGCCTGAGGAATGTTCTGATTATGGGAGACCTATGACACACATGGAGGACTCTCCGCTGCCCGTCACCCCCCCCCCTGACAACGCCTTTGAACACATGAAGGCGATACAGAGGGTTGGCACCGATTCCTTCCTGGATCTCAATAACCAAACAAAGGCGATACGCAGGGCTGGCAGCATGTCCTTTACCCCCGCTCCTCAACGACGCCCACCAAAATCACCGCGGAGACGGGCACCATCTCCCCCGTCTGCATCACGGAGCCTACGTCAACCACCTCCCCCCCCTGGCAGCATGTCTTCTACCCCCGCACCATCTCCCACGTCTCCATCACCGTGCCTACGTCAACCACCTCCCGTTCCTTCTAGAAAGCATCTGCAGTCTCCGAAGCCTGATAAGGATGTGTGTGTACAAAATGCTTACTGATGTGTGCTGGGTCCAGGCTCAAGGGCGTATGGCACTCTCAACTCTTTCCAGGACATGCCAGGGCCCTGCCTGCCTATAGCTTTGCCGATATCTGTGTTGATAGGTAATAGATTAAGAGCGGTGAATCATCTTAGATACAGGAAGCGCTCAAACGTTTGTGTGAGTTTATCACATTTAGCTGTGATTCCATGTCAGCCACAGCTTGTTACAAAAAACATGACTGATAGTGTGTTTAACAAACTTAAACTAGCTTTATTAAATGTCAGGTCTTTGGCAGGAAAAACATTTTTAATCAATGATTTTATCACTGAGCACAATCTCGATTTTATGTTTTTAACAGAAACTTGGATTGAACAAAATAACAGTGCAGCTGTTCTTATCGAATCAACCCCTCCCAACTTTAGTTTTATGAGTCAGGAAAGAATGCATAAGAAAGGGGGTGGAGTTGCTATTCTGTTCAATGATTCCCTTCAATGCAGGAAGACATCTTATGGGAACTTTGCTTCTTTTGAATATGTGGCCCTTCAGCTGAAATGCTCCTCTCGAGCTCTGTTCCTAAATATCTATAGACCACCCAAATACTGTGCAAGCTTTTATGATGACTTTACTGAACTGCTGTCTATAGTGTGTATTGACTTTGACCGTTTAGTCATTGTTGGTGATTTTAACATCCATGTTGACAACCCTCAGGACAGAGGGGCAAAAGAACTGTTTTGTATTCTTGATAGCCATGGACTGACTCAGCATGTGAAGGAGCCCACGCACAATAAGGGGCACACTCTGGACTTAATTATCTCAAAGGGTTTGAATATCTCTAAGGTTGTGGTGACTGATGTTGCGCTCTCTGATCATTCCTGTGTTTTCTTTGAGAGCTCTATTTCTGTTCACAAAAATGTTCAAAAAGAGGTAACCACAAAGCGATATTTAACTGAAAATACTAGGGAAATGTTTACTCAGAATTTTTCTTCCACACTTGCCCCTGCTAACATCTCAGTAAATGAGCTAGTAGATCATTTTAATTCAAAAATTAAAAATATTATAGATGCCATTGCTCCAACTAAGGTAAAGGAAGTGACTGGGAAGAAAATACCTCCATGGAGAAAGGCCATGACCGTGAGAGCAGAAAAAAGAGAGTGTCGAAAAGCTGAACGCAGGTGGCGAAAAACAAATCTCCAGGTTCACTTTGAAATCTATAAAGAGAGACTTGGCCTTTATAATTTGGAATTGAAAAACGCACGACAATCGTTCTTCTCTGACATCATTACCAAAAACAAAAACAACGCACGTGCCTTGTTTGCTACCGTCGACAGACTAACTAACCCCCCAGTGTCAGTAGCCTCTGAATTTCTATCCACCAGGGCGTGCAATAATTTTGCCTCCTTCTTCACAGACAAAATTCAGAAAATAAGACAAGCAGTCAGTGCCTCTGCATCAGGAACAGCAAATGTGTTGTCTCTGTGTCCACTTAACATAAATTCAAACACCATGACACAATTCCATCAGATTAATGATAAAAACCTAGAGGACATTATTCAACTTCTGAAATCCTCCTCCTGCTGCCTTGATATTATTCCAACGGGATTTTTTAAAGATGTTTTGCCTTGCATGGCCTCAGATCTACTTCATATAGTAAACAAATCTCTTCACTCAGGTATTTTTCCACAGGCCCTGAAAACTGCAGTCATTAAACCACTCTTAAAAAAGAATAATCTAGATGCTTCAGTAATGAACAATTACAGGCCCATATCAAACCTGCCATTTCTAGGTAAAATCATTGAAAAAGTTGTTTTTCAACAGCTGAGTAATTTTTTGCATTTAAATGACTGTTTCGATGTGTTCCAGTCAGGCTTTCGTCCAAATCACAGTACTGAGACTGCTCTTGTAAAGGTCTTTAATGACATCCACTTAAACACAGACAGTGGCAGAACTTCAGTGTTAGTATTATTAGATCTCAGTGCTGCGTTTGACACTGTTGACCACAGCATATTACTAGACCGACTGGAAAACTGGGTGGGACTTTCGGAAACCGTCCTAAATTGGTTTGAATCCTACTTAAAGGACAGAAACAACTTTGTTTCTATTGGTAAATACACATCTGAGTTGACAAATATGACATGTGGGGTTCCTCAAGGCTCCATCTTGGGGCCTCTTCTCTTTAACATCTACATGCTACCACTGGCTCAGATAATGAAAAACAACAAAATAAGTTACCATAGCTATGCAGATGACACACAAATTTACGTAACAGTTTCAACAGGAGACTATGCTCCAATTCAAACACTGAGTAAGTGCATTGAACAAATCAATGACTGGATGGGTCAGAACTTTCTCCAATTAAACAAAGATAAAACTGAGGTAATGGTTTTTGGAGCCAAGGCAGAACGTATAAAAGTTAGCGCTGAGCTTCAGTCTGCAATGTTCAAAACAACAGATAAAGCCAGAAATCTAGGTGTAGTAATGGACTCTGACCTGAGTTTCAACAGCCACATTAAAACAGTTACTAAATCAGCCTACTATCACCTAAAGAACATATCTAGGATTAAAAGACTAATGTCACAGCAGGATTTGGAAAAACTTGTCCATGCTTTTATCTTCAGTAGACTCGACTACTGCAATGGTGTCTTCACAGGTCTCACTAAAAAATCTATTCGGAAGCTGCAGCTGATTCAGAACGCTGCTGCTCGAGTCCTCACTAACACTAAGAAAGTGGATCACATCACTCCTGTTCTGAAGTCTTTACACTGGCTTCCTGTGTGTCAAAGAATAGATTTCAAAATACTGCTGCTGGTTTATAAAGCTTTGAATGGTTTAGGCCCAAAATACATTTCTGATCTACTGCTAAATTATGAACCATCCAGATCTCTCAGGTCTTCAGGGACTGGTCAGCTTTCTGTCCCCAGAGTCAGAACTAAACATGGTAAAGCAGCGTTCAGTTATTATGCTCCAAATATCTGGAACAAACTCCCAGAAACCTGCAGGTCCGCTGCAACTCTGACTACTTTTAAATCCAGGCTGAAGACTTTTCTTTTTGTCGCTGCTTTTAATTGAATTATTCATATCTTAGACTGCACTGTAACTTTTATCCATGTATTTTTTCTTTTAATGTTTATCCATGTATTTCTTCTTTTAATGTTTATTTTATTAGCTTTTCTTTTTAATGACTGATTTTAAATGCCATGTTCTTAATGTCTTTCATTTGTTGTAAAGCACTTTGAATTGCCTTGTGTTGAAAAGTGCTCTATAAATAAACTTGCCTTGCCTTGCCTTCAGGGCAGGGAAGGCTACACAGTACGCAGGCTACTGTCCCGCAGCTGCTGCCTCTCTGTTGGACTTCGGTACTGCACATTACTCACGAGACGTTGTAAATAAAAAACCGAGTTGAGGGCGAACCATGGATGTATAATACGAAAAAAAATTATCCAACGATTTACAGACCACTCTTTCCCTATGTAAGTCAATGGGAAAAGGTGTTTCCGGGCCTGGCAACCAAACGGATGTGTAGTACCGCCGTTTGGCCACCACGAATATTTTCATCTGAGTCCGGCGCACTTCCTGGGTGCTTGGGGCGAATGCACTAATCACTCCTCCAGCGCCACAGCGCGTGCCGGATGAGAATGTCTGGCGTGCCAGATTTGGCCCGCGGGCCACCAGTTGATGATCACTGGTGTATATGGTCTAACCCAGTGGTTTTCAAACTGTGGGGCGCGACCCCTGGTGGGTGGCGGAGGTACTGCAGGGGGGGCGCGGGAAGATTTTTTTATTTTATTATTTTATCCTTTTAGCTTTGTGAAGCACCTTCAGATTACGTTGTTTTTAAAGTGTGCTATATCAATCAAATGTATTATTATTATTATTATTATTATTCAATTGTAAACAAACACTGCTCGGAAATATCTCATTGGTCAGAGAGCTGTGGGCATAATGCTGCCTTTTGCAACATCCTACTTGTGTGAATAGGCTTTTCTGCTGTTGCTGCCATCAAAACCAAATACAGATCAAAGCTGAACATTGAGAATGAACTGAGAGTGGCAGTCTCAAAACAACAGCCCCGGTTTGAGAAGATCTGCGAGGGAAAGCAAGCACACACAAGTCATTGGCTATGTGTGGAATAGGAATGGTAATGTGATGTGATCGTTTGCAACCTGCAGTAGAAATAGAAGTTTATTACAAGCACTTTTGTTCATGTGTAATCCATAATAAAATATAAAATTATAGTTGGATCTTTATATCTTCTTATTATCAGCAGAGAAAATGTAATGTTTTTACAACAATATACAATTTGGGGGGGGGGGTCCCAAAAATATTTCCAATTACCCAAGGGGGGGCCCGACTGAAAAAGTTTGGGAACCACTGGTCTAACCAGATGATGGCCTGACTCAATCCTTTTATTGTTTTAAACACGAGTTGTGTACTTTGCGAATGTGTAAAATGATGACAGCTGGCTATACTGACCACTTTTTTCTTTTATCAGAAACGTTTTACCTAAAAGCGGATACTTGCATTTTAATAGAGTTTTAACTCTTAACTAAAAAGTGAAGTGACAGGGCAAATTAAATTGAATGAACAGAACCAGGCCAGATCAGAAAGAGGGCTGTTGATTTCCTCTCGTTGCTGTGAGTATAAAGTGGACAAGGAGCTGTTCGAAGGTTTCTTCCCTGAACTGCCTCAAATCCCTGAAAAAACAAACTCACAGCTGGATAGGCCTCCAGATGCAGGAGCTTTACGCTGCTCTTTAGAGGGCGGAGGTCTCCTGGCATTGACAGACTGACTGACATTTGTCATCTTGTGTTCGTCTCCTTCTCATTTTCTTCTCGTTTTCTTCTTCTTGTTTTCATCTTCTACTTTCTTCTTCTTCTAATTGGGTAGTTCCTTATCCTTCTTCCCAAATAATGTAATTGCTTGGCCAGTGCAATTGCTAGGAAGTGGGCTGCTACTGCTGATACCAGCCCTCTGCTGCGTGCTCCTGAGCCTGTGGCAGTGTTAGCATTTCAAATTGAGTTACACGCTAAACAAGCAAAGCAGTGCGCGATTGCTAACTCATCTGTTTATTGCAGACGCCACCTTGTTTGTTCACCTTACGTGTGTGTTTGGGTACAGATTTGTGTGTGTATCTTCTTCTAATTCTTTGTCTTAGCAGTACGAAAACAAATTACGTTCCTCTGTTTGTGTGAATTTGTGTGAAGGTGTGTGTACTTTTCTTTTCTCCCTACTCGTTCCCCAGGAGTTAGTCTATGGGGCTACACACTCATCATGTACATCAGTGAGCTATTAGGAGCTGGCTCTCCTTCCTCTGCTTTTCTTATGAAGATAAATAAGAACCAGACCAGGAGTGAAGGAGAGAAGAGCAAATTAGATGAACTCTGGGATTTATGTGCACTGCTCCGGGGACATCTGAGGAAGTTATTGTGTGTTTTTATTTGCATCTCTTTCAGCTGAAGTTTATTTTAATGTGATGTCCTTCTGCTCAGTTTGTTGTATAGATTTCTTTGCAGACTGGGCTCTGGTTTCAGACAGAGGGTGAAAAGAGGTGCTGCAGCATGTAAACATGTCACAGTAGAGACATGAAACACTAATATGAATCTGAGAAAGAGCATAACATCTGCTCTTTAAATGTTGTGAGAATCAACTCGCACACATTTTGTTCACATTCCCGTAGTGAATGCATCTTAATGATTATTATGTCTATATATCAAAACGTGAATACAGTTTGGGAAACCATTAAGTTCCTGAGCAGATTGCCTCCAGAGATTCGGTTCACTTAATGGTGATTTTAACTCATAATTGAGGTTATGGTTATTGCAAATACACAGTATATAATATGCACACAGAGTGTATGCATGCTCCACACATTAATTGGGCTTAAGCTCCCAAGCTTGTAACATTGCCTTATCTGTTTGAATGGTGCATAAATCTCTGTGCATACACTATTTTAAAGATAGCTTCATTTGTATGTATGAGTTGGTGGCGGTGAATTAGTCTGCATGCACATTGCATCTCATTGCAGCACAATTACCATACATCAAATGTGCATTTGTCATGTGATTTAGAACTCATCTTGGTATAGGCTGGTTCATTTAAGCGTCCAGCACAGATAAGATTTATTGTCATACGGATTAATAACAGGAACCACATGCACACACAAACCTCCCAGACATGTCTCAAGGGAGCTATAATAATACCCCCAATGTGTGTGAACATTTGACACCTCAGATACAGCATTTCACCGCTCAGCGTTCATGCTGGCAACACAGCACTGCTTTACTGGTTGTCTCTTATGTGATTACCAGCCATGCTGAGAGCGCGCGATACGACTCAGATTGAATTTATGGTTTGGATGAACTGCAAGAAATCATCCTCACAGGAGAGACGTCACAACAACACCGAACTGAACATGCTCCCATTCTGGCTGTGAAATGTTTGAATTTTTAAATTAAAATCTATAGAATTTTATTACAGTATTTAATTACATACAATCAGCATTTGAAAACTCAATGCGATTTTTCTGCTATTTTACTAGTCGACCACGGCTAAGGAGGCCTACTGTATACGCTGTCTATAGCTTATTCTTGTCTCATTTTGTGGTCTAAAAAACCCAGTAAATCCATCTTATGAAGTACCTTATATCACACTGTTCCTAACTACTGTGGCTGTCATAGGGACTGTTTAGAAAAAACAAATACTATTTTCGCTCTAAGGGCCAGCCAGGTGGACAAATCCATAAATAAACATCTTAAAATAACCGCAGTCTGTCAAATAAATATGACAGAAATGAAAAGGAAGACATTGCGAACTGTGATCATTTTATTTTCCATTTGTTTGCTTTGGTTGGCGAACTAAAAAAGCACAATGGGCACTGCAGTGTTGTAGCCTGTCAGCGATAGAAAACAAACACTTTGTTGTTGTAGTGCAGAGAGAAGAATATATCAAACTGTATATATATGTATATCAAACCGTCCAACATTTGATTTACTAAGTCTTTTGTGTTTCCATAGCTCCTGTATCAGCTCTCTTAGATGTTGTCCAGTACTATTAGAAGATTCTAGTCGTGAGGAACCAAAACCAAGACAGATTCAGATGCAACACTTGTAATGTACGTTTGTTCCCTATTTGCTTGGAATCAGCTGCATTTTGGGTTATTTAATGACAATTACTCATGTATACACATAAAGAAAACACTAATCATTTAGTTTTTAAATGTTAAGAAGACATAATGATCCAATGGTGTACACATTAGGCCATTAGCACAAATGTTTCAGACACTTTGGCATTTAAAAAGTCACTTATTACTTGGGTCTAGTGAGCAAACAAGCCACACTCTTACAGTACGTGCATGTACCTGACATTTACTGCTTTATTTAACATGCACAACTCTTACTGAATAAAGTGTGCACGAGGAGCCTGATTTTCTTCTAAAATCTCAACTTTTCTCGATATTTAATAATTATCTAAAAGTGCACACGTGGTGATTCTAGTGAAGAAGTAGAGGCAGATGACCATGACACGCTTTGATCACCTTTTAAACAGTACATCCACAGAATCCTATACAACACATTAAATGAAAGGGAAAACCCGCAAAAGCACCAGCCTCTTCAAACCCTAAATATAAAACATATATCTTCATATGGAGAAGATAAAGCAACACAGAATATCCAACACAGTCTGTCATGGTTTTGGATTTGTGTTTTCATTTTCCACCTTTTTATTTTGAAATGTTTTCCTCCTTGTGTCTGATCCTACTTCCTGTGTTTGCCTTCCTGTCGTTAGTTTTCCTGGTTTGTCTGATTGTGTTCACCTGTTGCCCTTGTGTTTCTGCCTCCCCTGCCCAGCTGTGTCTTTCCCTGTGATTACCCTTCTACGTATTTAGTCTTCCCCTGTGCTCCATGTCTTTCCATGTCCATGCTACCTTGCCTCTTCATGTCCTTGTTCCCTGCCTCGCCTATCCTCGTCTTTGCTAGTCCATGTCTCCTGCCTGTTCCCGCCTGTAAGTGTGTTCCTGTCTGTCGTGCTCCCTAGTTTTGTTAATGTTAATTGGTATCGCTTTTTGTTACCTTACCTTTTTTAGTCCTTCAAACTGCACTTATCCTATTTTCCCCAAACCTGACACAGCCTCACAAAAAACGTGTAATAGCTACGTTGGTCGACAGGGCAAAACGTAGTGTATTCAAAAATAACCCTCTCAAGACGTGACATGGATACAATATTTTGTAAAACCATGGAGCTCAAATAATCTTCGTAATATCTATCAAACTATAGATTCTACACAATATATTACAAGTCACTTTTTAGACGCTTTATCCAAAGCGATTGACATACTCAATACTGTGGCCAATCCCCACAGGAGCAATTTGGGGTGAAGCCTTGTCTTGGGACACAACGACATGCTAACTGCAGTGGGGTTTGAACCTGATCCGAACGCCAACGCACAACCCACTGCACCACACGCCTCCCCACTGGATGTAGATTATAAAAGTACAATATAAACTTCTCGCTAGAAATGTAATCAAAGCATTATAACGGCCAAACTATCCTACAATTTAAGATTTTCCAGTAAAAATAAATCGGCTGTCAGTCATGTTTTTTTTCTCACTGGGAAAGTGTGCGATCTCGTGACATGGGCACTGCTCATTAGAAATGAATAGGACACACATTGTATCCATGTCACGTCTTGAGAGGGTTATTTGTGAATACACTACGTTCTGCCCTATCGACCAACGTAGCTATTACACGTTTTTGTGTGTGACTGGGCTCGAATATCATGTGCAGCACAAATCTAGCAGCATTTTCTTGTATTTTTATTAATCCTATTTCTTCCCAGCATTTAATCAAATAATTATTCTGATTTATTTATTTAATTTCCCATTTGCTTAGTTGCTAATGCAGACTGGGATGGCCCTGAAGTACAAAAAAAGAACATTGAATTACATTATTTTTGCAAAACATTCGTAACATGCTTTGCACTTCAGGGCCACCGTAGCTTACTCCATGAGAACTTAGTAATAACCTTGTGAGGATTGTCTGTAATTGATTGAAAACAACTGCATTGTTTTCCTCATTTCTGAATTTGTTTAAGCATATTTCTTTGCCTGTACATCCATCAGTAATGCTCCCTTCTCTACCTGAGTCTCTTTCCTCCCTATTTTCTCTAAGCAGGGGATTCAACACGGATATTGCCAGAATGAGTTTTTAATTGCATTATGATTACGGCCCGACTTGTAAAATATGTAAATGACCGGATATTATATTTTTTATGAGAGGGGAGCGTAGGGAATGGCGAGCGAGGCTGTTCAACCCATTCTAGCGTGTTATGTAGAGGAACTACAGCGATGAATATTGATCACTGAAATCAAGCTTATGTGCTGTGTTATTGTCCCCCTGAGAGGCAGGAATGTGTGTGTGGGTGTGTCCGTTCATGCATCTTGTTAGGACATTAAATTAAAGCAGGAAAAGAAACCCAAAACAGGAGATTTGATGAAAGCAATCCATCAGTGTGCTATTAAACTGTACCTAAGAGCATGACTAGTATATACATCCACTTTCTGTGTGTGTATCTGTTTTGCATCTGTGCAGGAGGGGCGTTTGACTTAAGATGCATGCTATGAGAATGCTAAGCAGCAGATTTAAACAGTCTTAATATTGAGAAGGGTGCAGGGCAATAAATTCCCTTTGACACTGTGTGCTGCTTCCCTCTGGGTAAGGCTGCAGCTGATCAGCGGGAGCACACACTTGGGTTGTAAATACCGATGCCCTCACGAGTCAAAACAGGTTTCTTTTTCGCTTTATCTACCCTAGTCGGCCTCAACAGTGGAGGAGGGAGGGGATGTAAAGAAGACGGGTGTAGACTGCCAGAAAAGGGCTGGAAATAAATAAGTAAAGGAATATACGATGAGAGAGGTAACAAGAGGGCAAAGATTGGAGAAAGATGAAGCAGTGAAAGACGAGGTTTGAGAGGTTGACCGGTGGAGATGGAGGAAATGAAGAGGCAAAGGAGAGGTTAGACATAGAGGGGCAAAACAGAAATTGTAGATACATATCAAAGTAAGATTAAGGTAGTGAGGTGAGGAAATACAGCCAGTGAGATGAATAGACAACGGAGGATAGAAGAGTGAAGGTGACGAAAGGGAAGTGTACCTGAAGTTCGTTAGCAAGCAGCCTTTCACACTTTTTTTGTAAGTGTGTGTTCGGTCTTCACACCAGATGTCATGTTTCGTGCGTTATTGAAGAAGACATCTTATTACATTTGATATAATCTACATAAGCTAATTATGATAACACCAATATGGGTTTTCTTACTCTTTTCCATCAGGCAGGGAGATGGTGTTGAGCTTCTCACCTTACTTGCAGAAACGTTTTTCAAACAGTTGGTGTGATCGGCTAATTGGACCCAACAGCAGTAGAAGATGGACATTATAATGATGTGCAAGCAGCCTATTGCAGTTGTTCCTGCTCGGGTTGTACTATTTTCAACCTTGTTGCTTTCTTATTTGATCTTAGGTGTTTTTTTCTGTTAGTAACTTGACATTTGGTTATGGCTGTCTTATTTTAACCAGGGAGATTCTACTCGTGAGGTCGGAACAACAGCTCTCCTAACCGAAATCTGGAGAAGGACACAGAGGATGCTGGGTAAACTGAAGAGACGAAGGAGGAGAGCAGGGTCCAGATTTATGGAAAAGGAGATATAAGCTGTGCCCCCCCCCTAACAGATTTAGCCAGGAGTCAGACAGAATATCTGGATTGTAGTTTAATGAGCTTTACGGAAACATGGCCGCACCAGGATTTATCTGACAACAACGTTTCCATCGATGGCTTACGGTATGTTTGGGCTGACTGAGATCGCACCGAGAGCTTCATCATGTCTTTACCATGAACCTGAGTCTTCATCATGTCTTCACCATGAGCCTGAGTCTTCATCATGTCTTCACCGTGAGCCTGAGTCTTCATCATGTCTTCACCGTGAGCCTGAGTCTTCATCATGTCTTCACCGTGAGCCTGAGTCTTCATCATGTCTTCACCATGAGCCTGAGTCTTCATCATCTCTTCACCATGAGCCTGAGTCTTCATCATGTCTTCACCATGAGCCTGAGTCTTCATCATCTCTTCACCATGAGCCTGAGTCTTCATCATGTCTTCACTGTGAGCCTGAGTCTTCATCATGTCTTCACTGTGAGCCTGAGTCTTCATCATGTCTTCACCGTGAGCCTGAGTCTTCATCATGTCTTCACCGTGAGCCTGAGTCTTCATCATGTCTTCACCGTGAGCCTGAGTCTTCATCATGTCTTCACCGTGAGCCTGAGTCTTCATCATTAGCCTGAGTCTTCATCATGAGCCTGAGTCTTCATCACGTCTTCACCATGAGCCTGAGTCTTCATCAGGTCTTCACCATGAGCCTGAGTCTTCATCATGTCTTCACCGTGAGCCTGAGTCTTCATCATGAGCCTGAGTCTTCATCATGTCTTCACCGTGAGTCTGAGTCTTCAGCGGGTCTCTGTGGCTCCAACTTTTATCGCATATTTTCCCGTTTATATAGATACTTAGTCATTTCATTCCAATATGTTGCAACTTTCACGTAACAGAATTTTCCCCTGACAGTGTCTCTATCTTCAGATCAGCGTCATTATTTCTGTCAACTCTCAGAACGTAAAGGCTCTAATATCCATATTCCTTCCACTATCCCTCTCTCCTCCATGTTTAAGTAGACGGCACTTAAGCAGCCAGCGGAAAAGGTCCCGTGCCATCTATAGGCAGTTCAAAGCGGAGAGTGTGGCATACATATTCATATATTATTACTATTCTGCTTCCATTCCTCAGTTCTCTTTAAGGCCACAGTGAGCTCTTCAAAGCAAATGGATTTCAGACACTTTAACATATACAGTATCACAAAGCCCTGCATTTGAAAAAGCCTGTTGTGTGTGTGTGTGTGTGTGTGTGTGTGTGTGTGTGTGTGTGAGAGAGAGAGTGAGTGTGTGTGTGTGTGACTGTGCCTGCACTTATAGCTCACATTGTCTTTTCTGAATGCTTAAAACCCCTTTGACTTAAACACTTGGAAATCCATAGAATAGCGTATATGAAATTGGACAAATGCTGCACGAACACACACACGCGCACGCACACACACACACACACACACACACACACACACACACACACACACACACACACACACACACACACACAATCCAGGATGGTGGCTTAACTCCTTTCAGTTGCTGTCCCGCTCTCTTGTGTGTCGGCTCAGAGCGTGGTGTGACAGTTTGGCCCTGTGGTCACATCCCCATCGCTGATATCCCCTAATAATCTCCCTCCTCTTTCCATTCAGTCGATAACTTGAAGCATGTGTGTGTCATGAAAGTATTATAGGGTGTGTGTGTGTGTGTGTTGTGGTATAAGAGAAGAAAGCATGTTGTGTGACAGAACAGATGACAAATCACATTGATGACAAAGTATTCCCAGATTTCAGTCGGGATTTGAATTTTTTATGAGTCTGAAATATTGAAGCCCTCCACCTGCCTGCAGCGTATATCTTTCCCAAACCTCTCCTCACCTTCTGTTCAAGGTTCTTTAAATTCTGGACAAGCTCTCAGATCTTTTTATCTCTCTCTCTCTCTCTCTCTCACTTTCTTTTTTTCTTATCTCCTTTCTCCGGTGCCCTTATACCCCTCCGTGTCCTTCTTCTCTCCCCATATCCATTTAAGTTATACCGTGTTTCTCTCTCTCTCTCTCTCTCTCTCTCTCTCTCTCTCTCTTCTCTCTCTCTCTCTCTCTCTCTCTCTCTCTCTCTCTCTCTTCTCTCTCTCTCTCTCTCTTCTCTCTCTCTCTCTCCTCTCCTCTCTCTCTCTCTCCTCACTCACTCACTCACTCACTCACTCACTCACTCACTCACTCACCACACACACACACACACACACACACACACACACACACACACACACACACCTACATCGCTCCCTCTCTCGCTGTCTGTTCTTCCATGAAATGAAAGCGCTCTAAGCTGCTGTTTAATCAAAGCCTGTTTGGGAAAGTGCCGCAATGACAGAAAATGTCCATCCCAAATGCTGTGTCTATGTATGCATGTATGTACTGTGCATGTGCATGATTATATAAGACTATAATTCGATACAATAAAAAGAAAAAAGGCTTTCCAAACTTTGTGTTTGTGTGCATGTGTATGTGTGGCTAAAGATGTGTTTAGCCATTAATCCACAGATAATCAGTATTAGGTGGTCTGGCCTGATACAGTGATGATTAACTAAAACTCTTGGCTGTTTACTGTTGGGGGCTGGATAAATGAACGCAGATCAACAAAGCTAATTAAATACCATTTGCAACCGCGAAACAGTAGTTAATGCCTCAGTGTTTGACATGGTGGAGGTGGAAAATCGTTAGCTTGTGAAAAAGAGGCTTTTCCCGTCAATAACGCATGCATTTCTCCACAATTTTTCCTACTGACACTGATTTGGGTGGTTCTTAAAGAAATAGTTGAACAATTTTGGGAAAAAACATACTTTTTAGAGATTAAAATTGTTACCACATTGTTTGTTTAGGCTCTGAAACTAGTGGCTGATTCGCTAGCTTAGCCTAGCTTAGCTTTGAGGCTGGAAGTAGCTAGCTTGGTGTACAACCTCTACCAAATAGAAGAGCTCACTGATTAGCTCATATATTGTTATCTTATCCATACAACAACAGACATGTAACAGGTTAGGTTATCAACGTATTAACAGGTCAGTATTAACAGGCGATGTGGCTGATACATTGATGATTAACACAAATCCTTGGTCTTTTATTGTTTGGGACTGGATAAATGAACGCAGATTGGCTTGTGAAAAAGTCTAACATTTGTTCGGTTGCTGTTGGCAATCGGCAGACATAAAAAGCTAACGTTAGCTGACGTGTTTGATGTCTTAGGACAAAACCTGAAAATCTCTTCAGCTTGTGTTAACCATAGAACCTATTTCAGACTTCTAGCCAAGGGAACTGGAAGTTGTAAATTGCTGAATCATTATCGTGTTTTAAGATTCATTCATCCTCTCTATGTAATGTAGTTTATTTACAAGGTCCCCTATTTGAAAAACCTCTCACACTTTCCACATTTTATCAGACTCAAAAACAAACAGGAATCACCACTGCAAACTGCTTATCCACCCAAAACACAAACTGGATGGTAAACAGTCATATCAGACAAAAGCAAACAATCAGAGGCATTAGATGGTGTTGATGTGTACACAGAGCTCACAGACCCACACACTGAACACTGTAATGGAGGCATATATGCATAGACAATACAAAAAGACTTGATTGTTTCGAACTGGTTTTTTGCTCCTCAAGCAGACAGTCATTTTGTGATCTTATGTAATTCACAACACTGATGCATTTAAGGCTTGCAGGTTATTAATGTGTGTATGACATGTAGCTATATTGTGCAGATCACATCCCTATGCATGTCTAATTATTTCCTCCCCTCCCCAATTTGTGTGTATACAATCACAATGATAGCTTGAGAGGTCAACAGTCATTTTTCTTAGCTTTCGTCACTCTGGTGCATTCAATCCATGATGTGTACCATATGAGCCCTAGGTGGCAGTAGAGGTGCAGCTCAACAATACACCACTGTGACTGTGTGCTTTAATGCAGGTGTGTGCGTGTACCTGCAAAAATGTGTCTGTGTGAGCAAGAGAAAGAGAGAGGGATCGCAAGACTGATCAAGCAGTAACAAAGAAAATCGCAGCAGTGAATGGTATTGGAGTTTTATTTTACCTGCGCACCCACGCACATTGTTTTACAGACATTTGAGGTCAAATTGTCGATTGTAAACCTTGTTCGTGCCACCATTTGTCACTATAATCCATGGCAGAACAATACGATGTGATCAAACAGTTTCATCTTGTTCCCTGGTTATTAAACGTCATGTCTGACCCAGATTCCAACACAGCGGTTATTGTCACTACATTTCCTAGAGTTGGATATAATAGATTGGGTTAAACTAAATAAAATAAGGATGATTTTATCTTTACGCAGCTTTAACAAGCCAAGTCAGTGCTGTGCTGCTGTCAACCCTTCCAGCCCAGCCAAAATTAGCAATAAATCACCGTCCAGTGGAGGATTGTGTTTCACTATCCTGCTTAACTGTACACTAATTGTGTCGTCTATCAACACACGTCCCTTTCCCTGATTTCATCCAAATGCATTTTAATAGGGGCCCTTTTATGCTTTTTGGGGTTTAACCTTTCCTGTAGTGTGTTATAGGTTTTGGTGCATGTAGATGGTCTGCAAAGGCTTAAATCCCTTCATCTCCCCTACACCCCCCCCCCCCCCTGACTGAAACACTCACACTTCTATTGGCTAGCGCTCCAACACATTGTACGTGATAGGCTAAGGGCGGGACATCTATAAGTGGTTGTCCAATCACAACAGTCAGCCAGCTACCCACTCAGAGCAGACAGGGCTCTGGTTTCAGACAGAGGGTGAAAAGAGGGGCTGCAGCACAGGTATATGAGAAAAATAAAGAGCTTTTTGAACATTAAAGCATGGAGACATGTCACAGTAGAGGCATTAGAATCATTGCCCACCATCAGGCAGTCCTAAGCCCCATTAACTGTCAGATACTCACCTGAGTTTTGATGGATCGGCCTCATCTCTACGTCGTGTGCTTGAATGTCTAAAGGATCACCACAGTGCCATCAGCATAAGCTTACTCACATGACGAAGAGTCAATAACGTGCAATCCTCTTTGGCCCCCAACCGCCTCCTTGCTCATCCATCTCTCCCTCCCTGCCTCCATCCTTCCCCTCCTCAACCCTTCAATTTCTGACTTGGCTGTTGTGTCCTCTCCTCTCCACCACCGCTCTCATTACCTCTCTGTCTCAGTGACATCCAATGACCAGTTCCTGACACCTCCATGTTCTCATCTCTCTGTCACGCTCTTTTTTCCCCCCTGTCACTCATACTGCAACTGTCTTTATCACTTATACCTTTACCTTCACTTTTAATTTCCTATCAGTCCATACACTCACCTCCTCAGTGTGTGTTGGTCTCTGTCTTTCCTTCCACCTCTGCTGCTGCCGCCATAATCAGTGGATTCTGCTTCGTCCGGACGTTTTTATTTTATTTCCGTGTCTCATATATCCAGTGTCAACGTCAATCCTATTCATGGCTTTTATACAGCAGAATAGTCTACTACAGCATATGTCGTTTATTTGACCATATTCCTTATTTTTGGAAAGTCAGCATCCATCTCTTTTTTATTTCTTTAATGCTCTTTTTATTCAATTGTTTTCATCTATCCTATGGCAGAAAACAGACACACACACAGTGGGAAGTATACGGAGACATCATTAGGAGAGTCAGCATACTGGACTCTGTTTGTGTCAAGGACTAGGACAAGTATTCCTGTCCATCGTCTCTTCCCGCTGTGGGGCGGTAATGGATCTGAAACTCATTGTCTGCTCCAGCCTCTCGAACCCTTGTCATCTTTTCAGACTGGCATATCCACTGAGTACCTCACAGTCATGAGAAGGGTTTCTTGGTGATGAGAACCTCAGCGAGAAGGAATGTCATTATTTTCCGAAGATGCGATCTGCTCGACACAGCACCCCTATGGTAGTGATGCAAACGTATGTAAGGGACATATGGGTGGTCATTAATGAAAAAAGAAAACCGACAGGGTGAGCAGGATCCTGAGGCAAAGTACATTTTCCCAGTTCTTACAAGCACTAAATAAACCAACGAGTTGACTCACAATATTGATTCTAAATTATTTTGTTGATTTGAAAATGATCGTATTGATTCTACTGCGTTCAACGGCTGAAACTGAAGAAAAAAAACAGGAAGTAAACACTAACGGGAACAGCAGAAGAAGACAGACAGGAAGTAAACACTAACGGGAACAGCAGAAGAAGACAGACATGAGTAAAGTTATTGGGTTCTTTAGTCATTAATGACTGGCTCGCTGCTTTTTGTGTGCATTTTAATGTTTTACTGTGTCTTGTTATCTTTTTTTCATTATGTTAGACTGGAACTGATCTTCCTTGCTATAAGCTTAAACAATTAGCACCAGCTCCGTTGCGTGGCATTATTAAAGTAATCTCCTACACCACACATTTCTTTCTATTCAAAGCACTTAAGTTTGATTTGGTAGGATAATTTCAGGTCAGGATACAATTACTATAAGGTTAAATGCTTTCCACATCATTAACTTTCAGCGGTTAATGTTGTTACCTGACAGTCACAGCGAGACAGTCCTGGATCATGGGCCAGCTCTATCTGTGATTGTTCTCCCTGTCTTTCTGTAGCCCCAAAGACAGATCAGGTGACCAAGAAGATTACAAATTGCCCGTTAAACCCAGATATCTATTGTTAATCCAATGATAGACAGGTGACCCGCTTGAAGCCATTTGTTCATGCAGGGATAGTCTCCACCCCACTGTGACTTTAAGTAGGTGTAAAGGATGAATGTGTACTACCTCTTTTTCAAGGTTGTTTAACAATTTCTCCATTATTCTGTCGCCCAGGATTATCTGCAACCCCCCTGTGCATACTAGGAGTCACACAAATGCTGGCGACTGTCCTTCCTCTGTCTCTGTCATTGTTAAAAAGGTTTCCAACCATTTCCAAACAGTCAATATATACAGTACATGCAGCATGAGGCCGCAGAGGAAGGTTTAACCCAGCAGATGACATTCAGCGCGGCGCCATAATCATTGCCTCCTAATGAATTAAATAGCCCTGACATTTCACAGCACAGCGCTTGTCCTTTTCCTGCAACTGCTCTGCTGTTGTACCCCTCCTTTCATGCACTCCGTCTCTTTCTCTCGCATTGCTTTTCCATGTGCCTCCTGGCCTGTTGCAATGCCCTCCTCTCTTTCCCTCCCCCTCTTTTTATATCCCTCTGTTACTCCTTCTCTCGCTTCTCCTCACTCGTCCGCTCATCGGTATGCTACTGCACGCCCAGCTGTCTATGCGGGCAGAGAAAGAGAGAGAGAGAGAGAGGGAGAAAGAGAGGAAGGGTGAGAGAGTCGCTGTTTAGCAGCACAGACAGAATCCAGCTGGAGGGTCACAACCCTAAATGACCATCCACGCTCACACACACACAGGCACGCTCAATAAGTCATACACTCACACTTCCCTGATGGCAGGAGCAATAGGTCATACGCCAACAATGTAAGAGAGAGACCAAAGGAGAGGAAGGGGAGAGCAGGATTGAGGGGGGAGGTGGAGGTGTGTTCGCGGCTAGCTGAGCCATAATTGTCCTGTGGTTTGGTAGGGAGGACAGCGAGGAAGGATCGAAACAAAAGAGCAATGGAAGGGGCATGGTCTGCAGGAGAGGAGGGGTTTTGCAGCAGTGTCAGAAAGTTTCCTTAGAATACAGATCAGGGCGGTATGGATGACTGCACGGCTGAACTGTAATGGGACAGATAGACTTATGTACAGAGCATCATAGGCATCTAGAACATAACAAAAAACTAAACTAAATAAATAATAATAATACAATTATATACAATAAAATACAAATTATATGAATGCTATTACTTTACTACTTCTACCGGTACTACCACGATAACGACAATGATAATAATGAAATAAAACAAAATGATACCACTACTACATGACTAATACAATTAAATTATAATAATACAAATACATTATTATTATTATGAATAATAACACAGATAAAATACAAATGATGAAAGAAGATAATAGATTTAAATGTTGTCTTAAGAAGAGAAAAAGCTAAATTAACTATTATTCATTTGTTTATTCTGCAAACCCCCTTTGTCCCCTGCAGTTACATATTTAGTCTCACATTTGAGTATTCTGCCTGCCTGTGCACACACTTGGTCCCTCTTCTAACTTGTACTTTCCAAAAAGAGTTTTTATTTATCCTTTTTACTGATTTCAATTCATTCATTTTTAGATTTAGGAGAAAACAAAACCAGCTTAGATTTGAAGAGTAAACATTGCTTTGTGTTGCGTTTGTTGTGTGCATTCATCAAGGGAAATGATGAACATTGGGCTAATTCATATTCTGATAAGAACACAGTCGTTTTATCTCTAAGACACAAACACTATGATATATATAATTGATGAAAGGACACAGGAAGTGTAAACAGTTAAATAACTTGTCAAAACCTTTTTTTTCTCTTTGTCCTTTTGCCCGTTGAACAACTTTGTTTTCCTTTTGTATATGTTTATATAATTAACAGATGGTGTCTGAGGTTTACTGTGGACAAACATACACATTTAGGCTATGGGCAAATGGGAAATCATTTTGCTTATGATCTCTGATGCCTGTTGTGAAGAATAATCTTCTGGGATACACTGCAGAGCCAATGTTGAAGAATGGAGACGGAGAACTTTCATCAAACACGGAGATTTATTGAAGTATCGGCCGGAGAGGGCACACTCAGTTTCACACATGAACAGTCTTCCACCGAGCGGCACTCTGAAGGTTACATAGAATAAACACACAATATATTGACCAAAGGCGGATCCCAAACTTACACGCCCTTTCTCTGCTAATTAATAACAGATGCAACAAACTGAACAAAGACCTTAGCCAGGACAGGATGCTCCCCCTTACTCCACAGAGCAAGGCATCTGACCTCTGAGTTGACCCTGAGAATGGCATGATCATATTTCACAGATTGAGGGAACAACACTTTAATTAGAAACAGAAGTTCGCAGATAAGTTCCCAATTCGATACATGGGAACAGACAGGATTAACATATTCTCTAACACCTGTCATCTTGAAAGTCTGTTAAACCATGGGTTCAAAGCTCTAAGCAGAGCGATAACACATTCATCTTGATGCTATGAGGATTTTAATTAAGCCTAGAAGGGAGTTCCCGCTGCAGGCGATGATCCAGCCTGCTGAAGCCAAGTGGGACTTGATGTCTTTGAATCTGATGTGTATTCCCTGAACAAACAAAGGCACACTATAATAAGTCTTTTTATGTATTTATTAATTGTACCTTTACTCAAAAAGATATTTCTAGACATTGACATTCTACACAGTTCAACTTTCACATAAGAACAATTTAAGATAAAACACATTAATAACAACAAGATGTTTCCACATTGACAGCTTCACATATTCTTGCACATTTGATCCTCTCATATAAGTGTATTTTATGTTTACAGTTAAAGTTGTAGCATAGTTTGGCTTATTGTGTATGAACTAATGAGATCAACAGTTTTCCATTTCAAAAGGATCATCTGCCATGGGGGATGAAGCAAACAAGATATAACATTATACGAACAGATAGTACTGAACAGGAAGTCTGATGTAATGTGTTTTAGTTTTACTTTTATATTGATAAAAACATATGTAGTCCAAGCAGATACAGTATATCAACCAAGTTTAGAGTTTGGCACAAAGTTTACTTGACAGAGTCATACTGGACTCGAACTTGACTTTTAAGAAACATATTAAGAAAGTATCCAATACCATTAAATTCAACTTGCAAAATTAGACCTTTCTTAACTGTCAATGTTGCAAAGTCATACCTCCACTGTATGATTCTATCCCACATTGAATACTGCTTCACAAACTGGTCGTTTGCTTGTGCCACAAACCTGAAACCCATAGAACAGCTGTGCAAGAGAGCTATCAAGGTGTTTGACAGAAAGCCTTATTCATACCACCACTGTAAAATCCTTGAAAAACACAATTTCTTGAGTTTTCACCATTTTAAGTCTTTTAAAATTGTTGTTTTCTACATGTTTACATGGACTGGCACCCCCTCCCTTAGGGGAATTCATCCACAGAAAACACACTGGACGCTGCACGAGGTCAGAAACCAGAGGAGACTGTGAGGTCCACCGCAGACGGACCACTTTTGGTCAAAACGTACTTTCCATTAAAGCCAGCTCACTCTGAAATAGCCTCCCAACTGAGACACGGGATTGTCTCACTCTCAATAGTTTTAAAGGTCAACTCAAAGAATGGTTGAGAAAAAACAGACGTGCAATCACCGCTAAATGCACTGTTATCCAGGGGTATCTCCTCTTGCACTTTATGTAGCTCTTGTATCTTCTCTTGCACTTGATATGTCGTTGCTGCTATCGCGTACTGCCATGTGGTAAATACTTGTGTATGCTGCTCTTGGTCTTTTGCATATCATGTATTTATTTTTTGCTATGTTTACAAATGTCATGTTCTTATATGTTGTATGTCAGGGACTACGGATGCTCAAAGCTAAAATCCGGCATATTTACACTTGAAGCATTATTTGTCTAAACAAGTGTTAATTAATGTGCATTGTCCCTATTCAAATAAACGATTAAATGAAAACAAATGGAAAGAGTATAGCTTATTGCTTAACAAGCAGGACTATCTGACAAAGACATCGAGACAGTGGAACATATTTTCTTCCAGTCTGAACATTTTTCACAATTTTGGCTTGCATTACAGAGTTGGCCTTATTTAAAAGGTGTATCAGTTCACTTCACCAAACTAATTTAATGTCAATCAAAGATGGAGTATTTTTAAAATTAAAAAAATAGGAATTTCTGGTTTATAATTTGATCTGGTTAAGCAAACACTTCATACATAAATGCAAATATCTTAAGGTTAAGCTCCACTTCACTGCATTGAAGCAACATCACTTCATTACATAAAGGAAAGAAACGCACAGAAACTTTTCTTATTTGATTTATTTATTCCTCTGTTGATAATGATGTTTGTTTTTTCTGTTTTGTAATCTATAATTTTTGTAAGATGTACACATTTATTTAATCTATTCTCTATTTGCACCATGTTATTGACGTACAATAAGTCCCTTAAAGGTTTGTTAAGGACCATTGATTAATAAAGTTTTGTTTTTTTAAATCTGCGGGGAATATCGCGAGAGTGGCACTGGTTTCCATGGAGACGACAGCTCAATACAAACGCTCTGAGCACGGAGAGATGAGTGTGAAGTGCTTACATACTTAAACATACATTTTTGTTTTATAAGATGACATTTCATGATAATAAAGCCGGCATAATTGGAAACGGGTAAGATTGATAGTGCTGATACAGGCGGGTAAACCGAAGAAGAGTGACGGGAGGTGAGTTAATGTCCTCACAGTGTGTAAAGTTAATGTGCTGTGGCTGTGACGTTAACGCGATGTTACCGACACAGCACTTTCACGTTTACTTACTTTCAATTAAATCCTGGTGACATCTACTAAACTGGTGCTGAAACCCTTTAAGTACGTCAACGTTACTTTAGCAGTAGTTTAATACATTTTATATTGACTTCTTCCTGTAGCCGTTAGCTGTTGTATAGCCACTCGCAGTAGTGGAAAGTAACTAAGTAGGCTACATTTACTAAGTACTGTTCTTAAGTATACTTTTGGAGTACTTCAGTATTTGCATTTTGTGCTACTTATACTTCACTACAATTCATAGGTAAATATTGTAGCCTACTTTTACTCCACTACATCTATACATTTAGTTACTTTGTAGACATGGATTAATTATAACAATATGATCAACACTTAAATTATACTTTAGTTACACCTGGATTAAATTGACATGCTACCCAGCAGTAAATAAAGTGATTGAAATTAGTTCCACTTTTACCAAGTATGAATCATTGATAAACACATTAATACATGCATAATTACAATCAAAACATAATATACACGATTCTCAAATGGGCAAATCTGCACAATGAGTACTTATGGTACTCTAAATATACTTCAATGCTAATAATGTTGTACTTGTATTTGAGTCACATTTTGAATGCAGGACTTTTACTTGTAACAGAGTATTCCTACACTATGGTACTTCTATTTTACTTAAGATCTGAGTACTCCTGTCACCAAGAAAACTGCAGACATATTGATTTGGAGGTATACAAGTATTTTTTTCAAGTGTAATTTTGTGATACTGTCCTGCCCGTCTGTATGAATTGATCCAAATTCACTTTGTTTAATTATTGTTTAGTTGACTTCTAAGTGACATAGGTATCATGTGTCAAGGTGTGTGTGTATTTAGCACAAAGTGTTATGTCACAGCTGAGTGGGGACATTGTTGTCCTTAACTAATGTCATGATAGACCACACAACAGCATAAAGTAAACAATATTTTAAAGGATATTTAACCCAAATACAAATGTATGTTGCTTTTTTGAAAAATGTTTCATATACTGTAGCTCCTAGCAGGTGAAATGTCAGGGTCTTTTTTAAGAAGCTCCCCACCTTGAGCAAATCAGAAGCTAATCACCTCCCCCTAATGTGACTCTGCAATCAGCTCGGTTGCCAGCAGGTGCGGCTGTCTGGCTTTTTCTGTAAAACAATATGCTGCCTTACTGGCTAATTTACTTAATTGGCTTTTACTGCCATAGAAGAGTTGCCAGCTATTTGTCAAGCATATAAGAGACTGTTTACACGGGAACGCAAATGAAATGCAAACGAACCGAATTCGATATCAAAAAAGTCTTCCCACTAGGGGTGGGCGGATTGATCCCAAAATATCGATACTTCCGATATTACATTACGTTTCAAAATATCGATACTAGAGCCAATATGATCGATACTTTTATACTTTTTGTCCCCGTCTCCTCTACTCGTCAATTTCTTCAAAAAACTATGTGCAGACGAACACAAGTATATGCTCTTTTCTTCTCTCTCCACTGCTGTCCTCCTCTCCTGGAGGCTCGCTGCCTGAACACCGATTATCAAGCTGACTGACAGCAGCCAGCAGGGCAGGACAGCAGCAGCCAGCGACTCGCGAGTGCAACACACGCGCATGATGGCTGAGAGAAAGAGGAGCGTTGTGTGGAGCAATTTCACAACTGGCAATTCAAACTTAGCGAACTGTGATGTGTGCAAGAAGACAGTTCGCTACTCTGGCCACTTTGTATGGTTATTTTTCATGTTTGCACTTTAAATTTGCAAAAGTAAAACGTTTATTTGTCTATAAAATCTGTCCTGTCTTTATTCATGAAAATGAATTCAGATTTAGTGTATTTATGATGATTTCAGCTCAAACATCATGTCATGCAGCTCTCCCCTATATGAAAGTACATAAGACGCTTTTCATTTAAAAAAGTATCGGTATCGATATCGGCGATACTGGCCCTGAAATACTTGGTATCGGATCGAATCCAGATTTTGTGGTATCGCTACTTCCCACGGATACGGCTCAATAAACGTGTCCGTTTACACGAGACCGATCGACCCGCTGGAGACGCTGTAGTACATATGCCGGGCCTGTAAGTGGCGCTGTACTTCCGCCACTAAATACACCAAAAGCAGCGAAGAAGACCCCCGAGCATGGTTGCCATGGTTGCCTGGTTGCCCTTCTGTTTATTCTCCTCGGTGGATTTAGCAACATGTAGTTCATGTAGTTCTCCATGTCCACTTGTTGCTGATGGTTCTGGTAGAGGAGCTGTAGATTTAGGAGCACTAACATCTGTAGCATGGTCAGTAGCTGACCATGCTACAGCAGTGAGCAGCAGAGGTGGGGAGAGGCGGGGCTATGGCTTCATCGTTATCAGGAAAATGATCGTATACTATAGGACGTACACACGGAGCCGTTTGGCCCCCCGGAGCGTTCCGTCCGCAGATCTATCCACTTTGGGACCCGTTATCGTTTGCGGGATCTGTTTCCTTGGTTCCGTTGCGGCCTCGTGTGAACGAACAGGCTATACGAAAGAGAAAAGTAGCGGATACAACCCATTTCTATCCCGTGTAAACAGCACCTAAGTCTGTCAGATACAATTTAAACACACAGGATCGCTTTGTTTAACTGCCTCTTATACATTTGACCAAATCTGTCCTTGCTATTTTGCTCATTTCATCGCAGCTGTATTCATTTATGGCAGTGAGTGATTTTGCCCGGGCGCAGCATGATAGCCCGTTTTATGCCACTACTGTTGCTTTTTATTGCAGAAGAGACTCTTCGTTAAAAAAAGAAGAAGCACATGGTGAGACGCAGGAGGAATACCTGAGCCCTCGGAAAGAAGAGAGATGAATTTAAATGACTTTGTGGTGCTTCCTAACAACAAGGCCAAATCCGTCAAGCTCAATGCCAGGTAAGATGAGATACGATCAATGATGTGATTTAGGGCATTTGGTCGAAGCCCATTAGAGTTACTTGGCGGCCATACTGTTTCCATCTCTTCCCATTCAAATTCCACCCACAGAGCATTTCACAAAATGCAGTTTCAGGCCAGATAAGCCATGCGATCATTCTCAGAGCAGGGGGTTTTCTACATAATGCCCCTGTGCAAAATTGAGTCCAATCTCCCACAAAGTTTCTCATTTGCCAACAGGTAATGGACTGGATTGATGTCTGGCTTGGTGGTTCCCTGATCCAGTGACTAATTGATTAAAGTATTGATCAGACATGGCAACAGGGATCTGCCAGTGCAGTAGATGAATAGAACATATTGACGAAAGCCCGGCCGTCCAATCTGACGGAGTAGGTCATTTGTATGATTGATCGTTGTTGATTGATTGCACATATGTGAGTGTGTGTTTGATGTTGCCATAGGAACCTGCAAGTGCTGCAGATGGAGACGGTGTCGCTGGCCCACGAGAGCAAAGAGATGGAGGAGAAACTGCAACAGCTGAAGGAGAGCATGAGTAAAGAGAAGGAGGAGAGAGGGTGAGTTACAGTGTTACAGTTAGAGAGGGAGGAGAGAGGAGGGGAAGATAGAGGCTGAAGAGGGAACAGTACAAGGAGATAGGAGTGAGAGAGGAACATATTGAATGAGTTTGTGCAAGACAGGATGCAGCAGCCAGAGATTCACATTCCGTGAGTCAGGTTTCACCTTATAGAGATTCAACACACACCATTCAATATCCCATCACATTGGGATATTGTGTGATTAGTTTGTTGCATTTCAAATTGTGTTGGACTTTTTGCTAATTTTTGCTTTAATGCTCAAAAAGGTCTTCATCTGGAACAATCGGGTTTCTGTTAGCTAGCGCTCCAACACATAGTACGACGTGATATGCTAAGGGGTGGGTATTTTCTAAGCATTTCACCAATCACAACAGAGCCAGCCGGCTAAGCAATCAGAGCACACTGGGCTCTGGTTTTAGACGGAGGGTTAAAATAGGTGCTGGCAGTATGAGAAACAGCATGGTAGAGGCACAAAATACAATTATGAACCTGACAAGGAGCATAATATGTCCTGTTCAAATATGTCCCTTTCTGCCTTACAACAACTCACTTGTCCACTCTTATCCATCACATAATGTAACATGCTGTAACAGCCACACAATAACAACAACTGGTATGTTATAGTACATGGCATTTGTAAGAAATGTCATGTTGCCTTTTATAAACGTCTTAACGATCAAGAGGGATGAACAGAGCGATGTGAGAGATTAGAGCCAAACACAGGGAACAGAGCAGGAGACTCGTGGAAGACAGGAGTCAGAGGGGGAGGTGGGAAAAACACTGCGACAGAGAGCGAGCAACAAGGAAAGCAGAGACACTGAGTAATAGAGACAGATGGAGGGGGGCCTAAATAAGGCTGATGACTTCTCTACCAGTAAAGGTCAAGCAAAGGTTGCCGTGGAAGGAAAAAAGGGGAGAATTGAAAAAGCCACTCATAGATGAAGTAGGCTCGATGTAGTGGACTATTCTAAATGTCAATGCACCAGTAATCAGATTACACATTTTTAAAACGTAACTAAGGGAATACATTTACTTTTTTTTGTATCCTGACCATGTAAACCCGTTACATGTAATCCATTACCAGAGTGTCCGCGGGGTCTTAAAAAGTATTCAAAGTTGATAAATCCATTAAGACTATTAAAAAGTATTAAAGGGCATTTCCCAAGGTATTACATTGTGTAATGAATGTAATCATGGCGTAGGTGTGTAGTGTGATTCTGTGTAGTTTATTGATGGCATCCTGTTGGATTTGACGTCATCTGAACAGGACATCGCACGCTCACCGCTTGTTAGCGTGCGAAGGTCCGTTTACGCCGCTTGTTAAACAACATCGTTATGGGGAAATGCAAGTCTGCGTCCAAATGGTTGGAAGATGAGGAGGAAGGACAATCAATACTGTATATAGTCAATGTGAGGTAAAGTGTGTCACCAAGGTAACCGTTTAGAACTCCAAGTGGAGATGAGGTCTTAACATGTATGGAAAGGGTCTTAAAAAAGGTCTTAAACGGAATTACATTTGACTTCAGGAGTCCTGCAGATACCCTGGTTACTCCACAAGCCTGGATACGTTTTTTTTTACCATCTATAACAAAGACCTGTCCATATTCACACGTCGTGGTTAAACTTGCCGAGGAGCACAATGAGATTTTGTTCTCTTTGAAGAACATGTTTTTTCCGCCATAAAAAATTGCCGAAGAACTTTCCAAGTTCACGCTCACTTGTCGAATGACGAACGACAGGTGTCATCACGACAAGAAAGTTTTGTCTGTTGTGATGATCAACAGTGTGCCGAATACAAACACTGTCATGTGTTGACTGATAAACACCGTCTAAAGAAATGATTATAGATGTACAGAATGGGGCCTTATTTATAAAGCATGGGCATCAGTGTGAGACACACAGAGAGATGGCATCAACACATTCTGACACACACACACACACACACACACACACACACACACACACACACACACACACACACACACACACACACACACACACACACACACACACACACACACACACACACACACACACACACACACACACACACACACACACACACACACACACACACACACACACACACACACACACACACACACACACACACACACACACACACACACACACACACACACACACACTATAAACTCATCTGTACGTCTTTTGTGATATTGTTTATGTTTTGCAATATAAGATATTTTTTTTATTACAATTGGATATTAGGCTTTATTGCATTGGACAGCATCACACACAGAAATGCTACCACAACATTTAATTGGTATCTTTTCATATATGACCAATAAACATGCATGTGCATCTTCACATTAACTTGAAGTGGATTGGATATCTCACTCCCACACACGCAGACACACACATTAAACAGCTTTGACTTTCTCTCCACGTTTCATTACGGAGCGTGCACCTATGACTATTATCCGACAAATTCAAATTGAGGAGCATCCCAGCCTGAGGAGCAGGGAATTCATTTGCAGAAAACAAACAAATGCTGTTTATTAATGTGATTGTTTTATGCTCCGTTCCCAGTTAACCTCATTTCATCTCATGTCATTAATAACTCAGAGAGGTGTTATTCAACAGGAAGTTATGGAGAACGGCGTAATAGAGGAGTATATCACTGTATATGAGCACATAACTCAGGGGCAGCTTTAGGGAGAAGCAGGATATGTACATTGCACTTCCTCAAATAGTAACGGCTAGAAAAAGCTCACACACACACCCACACACACACACACACACACACACACACACACACACACACACACACACACACACACACACACACACACACACACACACACACACACACACACACACACACACACACACACACACACACACACACACACACACCACTGCTAATTACAATAGCAGCGATGATGAGAGTCACTCTTTCCTTGATGCTTGTGTGTGTGTGTGTGTGTGTGTGTGTGTGTGTGTGTGTGTGTGTGTGTGTGTGTGCGTGTGTATGCTTATATGAGCTCTGTTTCTAAGTGTAGCTCTAATTAAGAAGCCATACATCAGAGAGGAGAGGGCCTTTCTTGTCCAGGCTGCAGCGATAAGCACATAAACACAGTGTTTCCTGTCACACTGAAGTACTGCAACATTTAACGCTCCACCAGCCCCCCAAGATACCACAAGGTGTGTGTGTGTGTGTGTGTGGGGCTGCCTGCGTGTGTTTTTGATAAAGCTCCTCCATAAATAATGCCACTTGTGTTCGCAGCTTTTTTTTTTGGAGGGTTGCAGAGAGTGCTGCACTTTTTGATTCTGTCCGTCTTGTGCTCTTTAATCAGTAAAGACACTCAACTCTGTTACTCTACTGGAATCCTGCTGAAGCCCTTTGAAATATTACTAGCTCGGAAAAGATTTCACCTCGCGATGGGAAGTTATAGTGAGAGTTTTTGTGCGTAGGAGAAAGGCTGCTGTTACTGCAGAGTTTAGATGTGTGCATACAAGTGTACAGAATAAGTGAATATTTAAAGTTGCACAATTAATTAAGTTTGATCAAATTCACAATATGGACTTGTGTCATATCCAAACCGCAGTAAGCAAGACATTTTGCAAAGGCTAAACATGTGAAAATGTAAGTATTTTGGTGCTGCAGAGATGTTCTACCTGTTCTACACCGCCCCCCCCGAGAAAAACGCGTCATCTGCAGGAAACAGCGTCTGAGGGCATGTTAATATTCAATAAACTATGAATGTTTTATATCCATGTAACGGGAAGAAACTCAGCTAACTGATCTTTTTTTTTTTAAAAACCACAAAGCTAACGCTCTGCCTCTGAATTAGCCATGAGTGAAAAATGCATTACTGCACAGAAACTCACTCATAACACCCTTATTACTTATAATAAGTAGCTGCACGTCCAACCCATCGATTCACATCGTGAGATGACACAGAATCGATTGGTACCTACATTATCAGTCCATGATAAGAACTCGCGAAGATATTATCAAGAACAGACATCAAAACATGTGGCGCTAGGTAGCTAAAAACGGCAAAATGGCTTACCTTTGTCGTTGTCTGGTCAAAAGTGGTCTTCAATGGCATTAAAATGATAAAAACGCTGCTGAAGGTTAATCCATAGGTTAATCCAATGTGTCTGTGTCACTTTGAAATGATTTCTGATAATCCATAAGCAATACACCTGCTTTTCCGTTTCCAGATGTCAGAGCGAGAGATAGGTTCGCTCTCATGCAAAACTGTGTGCGCATAGCTCTCATTTCTCAATGGTAAGGTGTGTGTGTATGTGGAAATCCCCCTTCGATTCTATTGGCTCTAACGGTCAAAAAGACCAAAATCGACCAATGGGTTCCAGAGAAACGGTAAAAACGGCCATTTCCACCCAAATCACCTCAGAGGTGGAGTTTATTTTGCTGAACCTCTCTAAAAAGGTCAAATGTCACTTGTTTTGCATCTATCTTGATACAGGGTACTTATTATATGTTGTACTTTGGATTCCTAAAGCTTTTAGTCTACTAACCCATCATCCAAGGTTAGTTTTCACTATAAGTAAAAAAGAATTTTTGGACAGACACTATAATTTACAGTTTTTTACTATGTTCAATCTGAATTTTCTTTAAAATAAAAAACATCTATATTGATTCTGACTCTTCTACATCCAACTCACAGGTTTATCATTACTTTGAGAAAAAAGATTATTAATGTTCCCCTTGTTCTGGAAATGTCATTTTCGAGCCTGAGACCTGAAAAACAGGCTCAGGGCTAAACAGGTTAACAATCGGTATCCTACATTCTGTGAGATGTGATAAAGCTGATAACACATGAAGTGAGTTTGAAGAGGAGCAGTCATGGAGTAAATTACATTATTAGGCACTAAAATAAAAACAAACACACATGTCCTGTTCGATTACAATTGAACCAAGGAATAATGTAGCTTCAGTTCCCTCCTACCTTTTAATTTGAACGCTGCATGTATTGATGCAGCTGTCTCTTAGATGTGAAAACAGTTTGAATCATTTCATTGGTACACCTCTAATGAAAAAGTTGAAACAGCTTCTGCTCACTTCCTCTCTGATTGAAATTGGAGAAGGCAGGGAAGAATGAGGGTTAATCAGGTGTTCTGATGTTACCTGGATTTTCTCAAAGCTTCACTCCTTTACTTCTCCAGCACTTCTCCAGCACTTCTCTGTATATCCTCAATCTGTGATGTATGCACTGGCTCTGCTCTGTATGTCTGTGTGTCTGTGTTGTGCACCGCTCTGTTTTTCTCTCTCTCTGCTTGTCTCTTAGATCGCTGAGCTCCCAGACTAGATGAATTGTTCCTTTTTGTTTTATAGTCTACACACACACTGTTACGTACACACCCAACGAATAGGTGAACAAATGTAGTTTGCTGAGAGGAGGTGCGGTATAATCAGTTTGTGAAGAGTACACAGGCGATAATAAAGCTGGAGCGGCAGCATGTGGCACGCAGTTCATCATTCAGTGTGTTGGTCTGATCACAGGTTTAATGTAGCTTTGTCTTAGGTCTACACAGCTCGCGCCTTATCTAAAAGTACCGTTGAGTTTCCCTTTTTATCCGGCCTTCTGTCTTTGCTTTCTTCCTATATTTGCTACGCATTCTCTTTTTCCAGTCTTCATTTATTATTTTTCTTCTGCTGTCTATGTGCCATTTAACTGCTTTAGTTTGTCCCTAGTCTGTTTCATGTATGTGTGTCCACTTGTGAAGCACAATTCATCCAAATGTTATGGAAATGGCAATGTGGACTGATGCAATGTCCAAATGGCAGTAAGCACTATATAAGGTAAAGGCAAAATAAGTGAAAATATAATCATGACGTTATTATTGTAATGCTGCAGAGAAGTCCTGAGCCCTAACAGATCCTCTTAAAATATCCCACAATAATCATTTTAAAGGGGCCCTAATATGCTTTTTGGGGGGTTTCCCTTTCCTCTAGCATCTTAGATTTAGATTTTTGTGCATGTAAATGGCCTGAAAAAGCAAAAATCCTAAAGTTCCCTTTCTCTCCCACACACTCTCCCCCCCTCCCCCCCAGCTTGAAACGCCACTATAAGACTCCATTGTTTGCTTCCGGAAAACATAGTGACATCCCTATTTACCACTCGGGCTGCTATTGGTTAGCGCTCATTGTACGTGTTAGGCTAAGGGGCGGGACATCATGTCAAGTGGTTGACTGTTGAATCTGTTTTTGCCTTGCGGTCTTGTCTCAAAACCTGAGCAAAATAATTGAGAGAATACTCAATTACCTTGGCTTTTCACTCAAAAGTGTGTGCATGCGAGAACCTGCAGGACTCAGATGTTGGCACTTGTCTCCTTTGGTGATAGCTGTGTGTTAGACATGCATGTGTACAGGTGGATTTTGACTTTGGGTTAACATTGGATTGTTTTCCGTTTCTTCTCCTGTCATCGCAGTTTATCTGTTTGTCATTATGTCCTCTAAGCTAACGTGATACTGCCCTCCTCACTGTTTTTTCCACTTTGATAAAGAAACGTTCTTTGAGGTGGCATTTAGTGTCTTGTCTGATGTTTGTTTACAATACGCAAGTTGTGACACAGAGGTTGTCGTCTGCCACCCATCCACTACACAGTGAGTGGTGCATAACAGTGTGTGACAGGAGTGTGTGAGTCTGTCTGCTGATGTGACTCTCCCGGTGTAACAGGTGGAGTCAGGTCACTGCTCGTCACTCTCACCGCAGTACTGGCTGTACACAGACTCAATCTCTCTTTCCCTCTCGATCCCACACAAACACCTACATACGCACACTCACACGCATGCACATTATTGATGGATAAAAAATGAAAGTCTTCGAAATAACTTTGTTCTGCTGATTCATCTTTGCGATTTGGAGTTCATCGCCAGCAGCACTCACAGTCAATGCTTAAAAGGGAAATGTGTGTTTGTAAGACAGAAAAAAACCTTCGGTGGCCAACCCGTTCAAACGTGATTCAACAGCCCAAAACACTTCCATTTGGAAATACGTGATGCACTTTCAAAAAGAATGGAAATATAAAAACCCAAATGTGCCAAAACACATGGCATTGGAGAAACATCTTCACCCACCTGACAACACATGCGCATGGTTTACTAAAAGCGCTCCATAAACAAAACGCTGCAAATAGAAAGTGCTGGAAGAAGGTCAAAACACAACGGAAACGGGGACACTAAAGAGCGATGCACTCAGCTGGGATCGGAGTGCTTGTTTTGACGTTCAGCGGTTATAAAGTTAGCGTTTCGTTTATGCAGTGCTTTTAGTAAACGCTTCTAGTGTTTTTTTCAAGTTGTTGAATGTTTTCGAAATGCTGCCCATGTGTTGTTCGGTTGGGGAAGATGTTTGGCACATTTGTGTTTTTACATTTGCCTCAATTTTGTGGCCAATTCTTCTTATGGAAATGTTGTGGGCCGTTGTAACGCATTTGCACCTGTCGGTCACCATAGAAACATGCACTATGGGAACATATCAGTATCTATGTTTCTGAAAACAAATTGTAGCCATAATTATGTTCAAGTGTGTGTTTACCTATATGTGTGTGTGTGGGTCTGTGTGGATTAGATAATGAGAATTTTGACAAACAGACACACACATACTTTATCTCTCCAGGTTGCCTGTCCTGAGGGGACACCCTGTCACCCTGCACCCACAGGGGTGCGCCTCAACTGTCTCCCTTAGCGACAGTCCAGTTGCCAAGGTGATGTCGCTGGGGTGATTACCTGACTGCCACCCTCAGTGTCAGCACAGCACTGCCACGGCATCGAGGGTGTTGGCAAGTCTTGCCATCACACACACACACACACCACACACACACACACACACACACACACACACACACACACACACACACACACACACACACACACACACACACACACACACACACACACACACCACACACACACACACACACACACACACACACACACACACAACGCACACACACACACACATACACACACTCACACACACACACACACACACACACACACACACACACACACACACACACACACACACACACACACACACACACACACACACACACACACACACACACACACCACACACAGTCTGACTTTCTTCGCCTCGACAGGCTGCCAGCTCAATCCAAAATAAACTTCTATCAAACACAGCCAGACATCACAATAGCATAAATAGCATAAATAATTCAACAACATGAACATGAATAACCTACGTCTAAATGAAGATCCCTCTCCATTCCTTCACTCTCTGCGACCGACAGGAGCGTCCTGCATCAGTGTGTGTGTGTGTGTGTGTGCATGCATGCATGTGTGTGTGCATTTGCATTCATGTTCTTGGATTAGCATCTGAGCCTATGTGTGTTGGAGTTGGAATAACTCCTGTAACCTCTCATATTCTGTTTTTATGTGTGAGGTTCAATAGATCTCCGTTGTCTGCAACAAGACGGAACACATCCTTGTGGTCTTCGTGTGAATCATGCGATGTGAAAGAGGCCCATATAACATTGTATATGTACATCATTGATGTTGGAACAGCCAGACTCTGGTGTGTGTGTAAAGGCGCGTGGCAAAATGCTTTCCCTTGCTTCTTCATGTTGTGATACATTACTCACTCACTTGAATGGAACAAAGGGATTTTCTACGTTTCCTCATGGATTCAGTCTAAAGCAGTGGTTCTCAACTGGTCAGGCCTCGGGACCCACTTTTTACTTGGTCAATACATCGCGACCCAACATTTTGAAGCACTCAAATCTATTCAACAAAAAAACGTGCTGTAATATATACGCTTTTCAGCATACAATATTAATAAAAGTGAAGTACAGTGCATATATCCCTTATATCCCTAAAGTATGCTTTTAAAAAAGGTTTAATGAGATGATGGAATCAAAGCTGAACTATATAAAAAGGCACACATGCTGAAATCCCAACCCCAGCAGGGGGGTCTGGGGGGATTTTCCCCCAGGAGATTTTTAGAAATACTAACATAAACTATGCATTCTGGTACACTCTGAGAAGAAAATAAATAGATGTATTACTACCCGACATGTTAATAATATTTTATGCCATTGTTTGTTTTTCACTTTGTTCTGACATCTTGTTGAGAGAAGAGTAAAGAGGAGATATCAGATATTTTATCTGAAGTTGTACCCATGGATGTATAAAGAAGAGTTCTACCGCAAAGTTATTCTCCGTGGGGACTTCCGGCAACTATCTTGATTCTGATTGGCCAGAAGACTCGAAAAAACATCAGCAAAGATATTTTATTGAGAAGATGATCACTATGTGACAGAAGTTTTCAAAACCGTTTATGGTCTCCGGTGATTCCAGTACAACGCCGACTGCATGCACAGAGTTAGAAAATCGGGCCTTCAAAATAAAAGTTTGACTTTTTCCCCCCAAAAAAAAAATTAAATTCTATTTTTTTTTTTTCTTCACTCACATATCCGCGACCCACTCCAAACGGTTCCGCGACCCACTTTTGGGTCGCGACCCACCAGTTGATAACCACTGGTCTAAAGGATTTACTCACTTGGTATTACACCTTTTTTTATGCTGATATTTTCTTCTTTCTTGACATCAGCGCCATTTGCTCTACTTAAAGCCTAACTGTTATTAAAAGGCTTTAGTCTTCTGGAGGTACTTCAATGGATTAAGTGCATTAATCCTGAGTTTTTGTTAAATCCATCCCGTATCACTTTCACCTTATTGGAAACACAGGAAGCTGTTTGCTTTGCAGTTTAGTGCAACATCTTTGAAGCCGTACACAGGTTGAGAAGGATTTTTGTTCTCTTTTATAGATAAGGGGGTGGTCTCACTTTGCATTAAATATATACACTGTCATTTCTCCAAGAAAACATATTTATGAGTAACCCATTTCAGTGTGCTTTGATTCAAGTATTTGTGCAGCTAGTGGGGTTAATTGATTGTCCATCCATCCATCCATCCATCTTCTTCCGCTTATCCGTGGTCGGGTCGCGGGGGTAGCAGTTCCAGCAGAGAGCCCCAAACTTCCTTTTCCCTGGCGACATCAACCAGCTCTGACTGGGGGATCCCAAGGCGCTCCCAGGCCAGCGAAGAGATATAATCCCTCCACCTGGTCCTAGGTCTACCCCTTGGTCTCTTCCCAGCTGGACGTGCCTGGAACACCCAGGTGGCATCCTAACTAGGTGCCCGAACCACCTCAACTGGCTCCTTTCGACGCGAAGGAGGAGCGGCTCAACTCCGAGTCCCTCCCGGATGACCGAACTTCTCACCTTATCCCTAAGGGAGACACCAGCCACCCTGCGGAGAAAACCCATCTCGGCCGCTTGTATCCGCGATCTCGTTCTTTCGGTCATGACCCATCCTTCATGACCATAGGTGAGGGTAGGAACGAAAATGGCCCGGTAGACAGAGAGCTTTGCCTTCTGGCTCAGCTCCCTTTTCGTCACAACGGTGCGGTAAAGCGACTGCAGTACCGCTCCCGCTGCTCCGATTCTCCGGCCCATCTCACGCTCCATTGTTCCCTCACTCGAGAACAAAACCCCGAGATACTTGAACTCCTTCACTTGGGGTAAGGACTCATTCCCTACTTGGAGTGGACAATCCATCGGTTTCCTGCTGAGAACCATGGCCTCAGATTTGGAGGTGCTGATCCTCATCCCAGCCGCTTCACACTCGGTTGCGAACCGATCCAGTGAGTGCTGAAGGTCGCAGACCGATGAAGCCATCAGAACCACATCATCTGCAAAAAGCAGTGGTGCAATCCTTAGCCCACCGAACTGCAGACCCCCCCCCCCCATGACTACGCCTCGAAATCCGATCCATGTATATTACAAACAGGATTGGTGACAAAGCGCAGCCCTGGCGGAGGCCAACCCTCACCGGAAATGGGTCCGACTTACTGCCGAGGACCCGGACACAGCTCTCGCTTTGGGAGTACAGAGATTGGATGGCCCTGAGTAGAGACCCCCTCACCCCATACTCCCGCAGCACCTCCCACAGTAACTCCCTGGGAACCCAGTCATACGCCTTCTCCAAGTCCACAAAACACATGTAGACCGGATAAGCATACTCCCAAGCCCCCTCCAGGATCCTTGCGAGAGTAAAAAGCTGATCCGTCGTTCCACGACCAGGACGGAATCCGCATTGTTCCTCCTCAATCTGAGGTTCGACAATCGGCCTGACCCTCCTTTCGAGTACCTTAGAGTAAACTTTCCCGGGGAGGCTGAGTAGTGTGATGCCTCTGTAATTGGCACACACCCTCTGGTCCCCCTTTTTAAAAAGGAGAACCACCACCCCCGGTCTGCCACTCCTTCGGTACCGTTTCCCGACTTCCACGCAATGTTGATGAGACGTGTCAACCAAGACAGTCCCTCAACACCCAGAGCCTTCAGCATTTCTGGGCGGATCTCATCCACCCCCGGGGCTTTGCCACTGTGGAGTTGTTTAACAACCTCAGTGACCTCCCCCCGGGAGATTGGTGTTGATCCCCCGTCATACTCCAGCTCTGCCTCTAACATAGAGGACGGAGTTGTCGGGTTCAGGAGTTCCTCAAAGTGCTCCTTCCAACGCCCTAACACTCCATCAGTTGAGGTCAACAACGTCCCATCCTTACTGTACACAGCTTGGATGGTTCCCTGCTTCCCCCTCCTGAGGTGTCGGACAGTTTTTCCAGAACAACTTTGGTGCCGCCCGAAAGTCCTTTTCCATGTCCCTCTCCGAACTTCTCCCACACCCACTGCTTTGCCTCGGCCACGGCTGAGGCTGCTGCCCTTCGGGCCTGTCGGTACCTTGCAACTGCCTCGGGAGTCCCCCGGATAACAAATCCCTGAAGGCCTCCTTCTTCAGTCGGACGGCTTCCCTGACCACCGGTGTCCACCAGGAGGTTCGAGGGTTACCGCCCCTTGAGGCACCTAGGACCTTGAGACCACAGCTCCCCGCCGCGGCTTCGGCAATAGAGGCTTTGAACACCGACCACTCTGGTTCAATGTCCCCAACCTCCACAGGAATGCCCGAAAAGCTCCGCCGGAGGTGTGAGTTGAAGGCCTCCTGAACCTGGGCCTCCTCCAGACGTTCCCAGTTCACCCGAACTACACGTTTGGGCTTACCAGGTCTATCCAGAGGCTTCCCCTGCCACTCGACCCAACTCACCACCAGATGGTGATCAGTTGACAACTCCGCCCCTCTCTTTACCCGAGTGTCCAAAACATACGGCCTCAGGTCCGATGATACGATAACGAAATCGATCATGGACCTTCTGCCTAGGGTGCTCTGGTACCACGTACACTTATGAGCATCCCTATGTTCGAACATGGTGTTTGTTATGGCCAATCCATGACTAGCACAGAAGTCCAGTAACAAACCACCACTCCGGTTCAGATCAGGGGGGCCGTTCCTCCCAATCACGCCCCTCCAAGTGTCTCCATCATTGCCCACATGTGCGTTGAAGTCTCCCAGCAAGATTAAAGAGTCCCCTTCAGGAGCCCCATACAGGACTCTTTCCAGGGTCTCCAAGAAGGCCGTATACTCTAAACTGCTGTTGGGTGCATAAGCACACACAACAGTCAGAGTTTCCCCCCCCATAACCCGCAGGCGTAGGGAGGCAACCCTCTCGTCCACTGGGGTAGACTCCAACAACGAAGCACCCAACCGGGGACTTGTGAGTATCCCCACACCCGCCCGGCGCCTCACACCTTGAGCAACTCCGGAGAAGAATAGAGTCCAACCCCTATCCAGAAGTAAGGTTCCAGAGCCGACGCTGTGCGTAGAGGTGAGCCCAACCAGATCCAACTGGTACCGCTCCACCTCCCGCACAAGCTCCGACTCCTTCCCCCCCAGAGAGGTGACGTTCCACGTCCCCAAAGCCAGCTTCTGTCGCCCGGGTCTGGTCCGTCAAGACCCTCCGCTTTCACTGCCACCCTTCTGGCAGCGCACCCGACCCCATCGTTGTTTCCCGTAGGTGGTGGGCCCGCGGGACGGAGAAGCGGAGGTGTTGCCCCACGTTGCCTTTTCGGGCTGGGCCCGGCCGGGCTCCGTGGCAAGCCCGGCCACCAGACGCTCGCCGACGAGTCCTCCTTCTGGGCCTGGCTCCAGAAAGGGACCCCGGGCTTCCTCCGGGCCGGGTATCCTCACTTCGTGTGTCGTCTTTCATGAGGTCTTTTTGATTAATTGAATTAATTGATTGTTTTAAAAAAAAAAATCTTATACATATAACTAATTAAGAATGGGTGTCAGAGTGATTGTTACATTTCATGTTACTTGCTTTTATCCAAAGTGACTTACATACTCAATACTGTGGACAATCCCCACCGGAGCACTTTGGGGTGAAGTGTATCAGGGACACAACGACATGCTGACTGCAGTGGGGTTTGAACCTGTGCTCCCCTGATCTGAACACCAACCACACGCCTCCATGTGCTTATATTGTTAAATATTTCCATTTTACAAGAAAAAGGCAAAAATAAATTCTAATCAAGGACAAAAACAGATAATCACTGTTTTCTGAAATGTGATTACTATCAAAACTGTTTGTTTACATGTTGCTGAAGAAGAACTCTCTTGTTCTCCTTTTGTTGTTTCAGGCAATCTGGAGGGTTTAGGTGGAAGTCTGGACAAAGCGGTTCTTTAAACAGCACCAAGAAGAACAAGGAGAACCGGCTCCAAAAGGTACAAGAGAAATCTATACCTCTGAGGATCAGGGTGTCAAATATGAACCGGTTTGTCAACAGTGTTTTCATAAAGGTCACTGGTGGATAATGTGTAAAACATTATTTGTGTCCATGCTTATTACTACTGAAAACTAGCATACATTCTCAAGCATGGCTCCTTAGATATGAGAAGCTTTTGTATTGTAAACTGTGACTTTGAAGGTTTCATGCACTGTACAAGAAGTATCCTAATTCCTATTTCCTTGTTGATGTTGATACACTACGTGCCTGTAACCATAACAAATACCAAAAGTGTACGATTGCATACTGCAGTGCTCATGGCAGAATTGATATGGCATTTTTTTACGTTTGAGGTTTCTCCGATTTTACGCTAGAAAAAAGTAAAAGAATATTGAATTGAAACATTCGTCCACCAATCAGAGGGTCAGAGGTTATATTCCCAGCGCCTGCAGCCAACATTTAAATATATCCTTGTGTAAGACAATTAACCCCACATTACTCCCCAAACCAACTGTGTGTGTGCATATGTTGACTTGAATATGTAAAGCTCTTTGAGGGGTCAAAAGACTGTACAAGTGCTGTAGAAATGCAGTCATTTACTTTAGGACAGACAAACAATCTCAGTTAGCAAGTTTGTATTTATTGTCTGCACATTACACATGCAGGGAAGGAGTTGTGGTGTAATGTTCCCTCATTTCCTGACTTTGTCCTGCTCATACCTTCGCAGACAGCTCACACTCATGTGTTTCTCTCTGTGTCCTCTTCAGCTGTCAGCAGGAAAGGTGAAGATCCGGGTGCTGAAGGATGAACCTCCAACAGGTGGGTAGTTTACAGCCACCACCTCGGCTCAAGGTCATCTGCACCAGGTAGACGAGACACGGATATGTTCTGAAAAACTGTGGCTCCTTTGATAATCTCCCCTGTACTGAAATCTCTTTTACCCTCAACATGGAGGTTAGCATTCAAGAGCAGCTCCAGCGCAGCACACCGGGACCTGGGAGAGCTTCAATGACTTGTTCATAGTTACTTCAGTACAGTGAATACTCGGCATCACAGGAGCCAGACTGTGGAGCGCTCCTGTTAAAGATGGAGCTCTTTAACCACTAACCAGCCTTGGCAGAATTATTAATGCTTCAAACAAGCCTGAGGCACAAAATTGCACCTTGAATCAGAATGTTTCATAAAAGCTACTATTACAGCGGCAGTAAATGCAACTTTCAAAAGGTCTGTTTTTGTTATTTTCGATATAAAGTGGCTGAAATTCCGACTGGTTGTATAAGCAGGTACATTTGATATGTTCCTGTACTTAATATTAATATTACATTGAGATTTAAAGAGCATATTTGCTGTGTTTAGCCCCTCCTCAGCCACCACCTTTACCCTCCACCACTGGTCTTCGGACGACGAGAAAAAGCCGACTGAGGGGAACGCACTGTGGACAATGTGAAGTCAAGACTGCAGGAATAGTAAGCACACAGAAAGACATACAGAAGACACCCTCACTCTAAAATGTGTGTGTCTCCACTGTCCAATTTGTATTCTTTGGACAGAACGCTAAATAACACAACATTCCCTAGCAAGCTTTTCATCTGACCAAAAAACAGAAGCACCACACACCAGATGTATAAATTATACACAATATAAAGGAAAAATGTGTTGGGAATGTGGAGAAATCCTTATAGAAAATATGCTTTGCGCAGTTTCCTTCACTGATTGTGGTTCTATTCTTGCAATCTACAGAGCAATTTACGAGTAATGCTTATTAACATTCGTTCCGTTTACATTTAAGCCATTTTCTTTCCTGTTAATGATTGTTAAATGACAGAGCTGTTCAGGTGCTATTGACCTCTTTGCCGTTCGTGTTAATGACACATTTAATTAGTTTTGGAACGGGCACACATATCCATATGAGAACATATGTTAAATGGCGTTTCTAGATCAATTTATGGATAGCTTTCTGTCTGGAAATGAGGCTTGGGCATGTGGGCCGAGTTCTACAACAATTAAAGAGGAATTATTCTGCTCATTTCCAGGTTCTTATTAGTATTTAGTTCCTCTACGTCTCCTGCAGGGGTTGGGAACCTTTTTCCTCTCAACGGCCATTTCAATTTCTTCAACATCCTCCGAGGGCCGTACAAATTATATTATATATTATATTGACCTCTGCTTAAAAATACTAAAATCACAGCCCATTCATTTCGCCTTTCTTTCATGCTGTGCAAAGAAAAAGCAACCTCTTAATCCAGATATTTGACCATGCATGCAAGTGCACGGCGTGGCATGAACACCAAAACAGAAAGATATGGACACAAGATGTGTGCAAATGTATTTCGTTTCCTATCCACGTGAACATGATTTAAGTGGGGGGGACCTAACCTCCTCTAGGGGGACATGCTCCCCTGGGAAGATTTCTTTTAAAATATTGAAGTTAAAATAATCAATCTGGTGCACTTTGAGAGCAACATCAGGAGATCTATGGATACATCTCTCAACATCCATATATGAAACAGAACTGGAAGCAGATTTTTCTTTTTCTTTATGGACATTTTACAAATCACTCCCCTTTCAAACTGTATTCTTGTTTATTAATAACAACTTTTTGTTACTGTCATATAGTATTTTATACCTGTTTACTTTATTCTCTTATTATATATAAAGATGTGCCTTTACCTCACTGGTTGTAGAAAAAACTTCTTATATTCGTTAGCATAGCTAGCTAACCAGATGCTAATAACAACAACGTTATTGACCCTAATGATCAGTATGACAGATGAGCAGATCGCCACTGGGCTTTCAACTAAAGACACAGCCACTCAGAAACTGCGGCACGTGCACGGCTCCTTATGGGTACTGCAATTTCTGAAGTGCCGGAGCAGCGTTCTGGTGCTCTCCGGCAGAACTGCAGCCCTGCCAGAGGAGACATATACCACGTGATGACACGTTAGGCTGGTGTTGTGTTCAAGGACCCTGACCTTGGCCAGGAAAAACAGGCACTCGCTTGTTTAATTATTTTGCGGTCTAGATTTCTTTAATTTTTTTCCGTGTGTTTATAAATTACCTCGAGGGCCGTACCAAATGGTCCGTATACGGCCCGGAGGCTCCCCACCCCTGCTCTACTGTGACATGTTTCCAGGCTTTAATGTTCGAAAAGCTCTTTATTTTTCTCATACGTCCTATGCTGCAGCACCTCTTTTCACCCTCTGTCTGAAACCAGAGTCCAGTCTGCTCTGGCCGTCTCTGTTGTGATTGGTCAACCGCTTAGAGATGTCTCACCCCTTAGCCCAGGGGTCGGCAACCCCTGGCACGCGGCACCGTAACCAGTGGCACACTAGGAATAAGTGGAATAAGTGTGCAAAAATATTTAAATTGTATTTTCGGATCCTGAACGAGACCGCCGCCAGAGCGCGTCTCCCCGTTATCTGCAGAAGGAAGCCATGCACGCAGCGCAGCCCCGCTCTCTTTATCTCCAGGTGACTTTCTGCCGCTTTCCTCCGTGGTGCTGATCGTTTCACCACAGAGGAAAGCACTTCACTAATTGCAGTAGCCTACCCATAAGGAGCTGTACAAATGCCGCAGTTTTTGCGTGGCTGTGTATTTAGTTGAAAGCCCAGTGGCGATCTGCTCATCTCATCGAAATAATATGCTACAAAGGGGCGGACTGGCCATCAGTGTGTTGAACTTTCCTGTCGGCTCCCAGACCGTAGTCGAGGAGGGCAGAAGCAACAAGCTTCAGGTTCAATAACCCACTTTAGCTTAAATGACTGGAGAGAGGCGAGCTCTTCTTGGGAGGCCGTTGCATTTATTTAGCTGTTCTTCTGTTTCACAAAATACATCACAGACCTCTGTTTTTCTGCTTCCTCGTTTCACTTCCAGAAACATACACACGCTCCCTCACTGTCGCTCTACCATCCACAAACACGTATGCACAAGCCACATCCCTCTCTCTCTCTTAAAGGGACAGCGATCTCATCTCACTCTGAGTGACCCTAATATCATAACGTGTGTTCTGGAGAATCACAGAACGGACGATCGTCCTTATTATTATGCCGATTAAAAAAATTATTTAAATGTGTTTGTTAAATTCGGCATCATGTAAGTTGCGCTGACAGGTCCACACACTGCTCCCCCTCCTGCTGATAGTTGAAGAGCGTCAAGCTCCTCAACCCCCCCCCCCCCCCCCCCTTGATAATTCTCGATCGTTGGCACGCTGATAACAATTTTTTTTTTAAATGGCACTTCATATCAAAAAGGTTGCCGACCCCTGCCTTAGCCTATAACGTGCAATGTGTTGGAGTGCTAGCTAATAGAAGCGTGAGTGTTACATCACTATGTTTCGGTACTAAACAAAAAAAACCTATAAAAAAAACTATAAACCCACTAAAGGATGGAAAATCAGCATATATAGCATAATAGGGCCCCTTTAACATGAATGAAACCGCTTTTTATACCTGCATAAAATAGCATACTCATAGTGAGTACACAAAGTTTTGGTTGTGATTCTCCACAGCATCTGGCCCCAGGAGTCCAACAGACATAGCTACAATTCTGGTTTCTCTTTTTATCCACCTGTCCATCATGCCCCATCTTTCTATCTGTTAATTTGTTTCTGGTGTACTGTACCCTCTGCCCTCCTTCTATATTTCTACCACTCTCTCTTTACGCCTGCCGTTGTGTTTATCCATCTAATATTTTCCTCTCTCGCCATGCCTCTGCTGTCCTATCTGTTGGTCTATCTGTGTGTTTGTGTTTGCACTGATAACCGTTTAGCCGGATCCATCGATACCCGACACCTCTGAGGGCACCATTGTTTATTCTTTCTCGCTCTTCATCCACTGTTGCTCGGGAGGAGGGGCCGTGGCCTGCAACTGTATATATGAGAAGAGATACAGAGAAATAAAAGTGTGTATATGTGTGTTTATGTGTGTGTATAATGGACTGTGGCAGACTGAGTACAGTGAGAGGTGCAGGAATGAGTTCTAAAACCTGTAAATGAGTACTGTATTTGACCCCTTCCTGTTCCCTCCTCAGTGTTTTTTTGAACGTGTGGTTAGAAGCCTAAAATAATGTCTGTGGTTTAAACAAGCTGAAGAGATTTTCACATTTTGTTCTCTGGTGAATTTGCGTCATTCTATGTGCAACAAAAACGTTGGTTGCTAACAAGTGACTAAATAAACAACTGAACACCATCATGCCGAACATTAGGCGCCTTTAGCTTAGCGTTGGTGATGCGCAGCCATGAGCCATGTGACTGTGATGAAGTTTGTTTATAGCCTAGCGTTAGCTTTTTACTTTTGGAGATTGCATTTAAACTTCAAAAATCCTAAAGTGGCGTTAATATGTGGAGATTAAGTGTTTAGGATTGATGCCTCTGTAAGGGAGAGTGAGAAGGGGGAGAAAGAGAGATTCATGAAGGGAATGAAGGAGAGGGAGGGGATGAACTGATTGAGCTGACATCCACCATTTTTCTACCCCTTTTGTCATGGAATAACTTATTTTCAGTGCACACCACACCACATTGCGTTATAATGTAATGTGGTCATTTTGCTTGATAGTGCATTTGATGATGATGGGGCTGAATTGTCCAATGAAGGGTCCCAATGCCCCCGAAGCCCCATAGTGACGGGCTTAATGGCAGCGCTTAAAGTATAGTCTGGTGCAGGCACACACGCAAAACACACACAAATACACAGAATCCACACACACACAGTTTGGATGGCCCTTGTGGCCTATAATGACGACAATAATGGAAAGCCATTCTGTCTGGATACGCACTTAACTGCACACACAAACACACAATCATATACACACCTGGGCTTATTTTTAAACCACGACTCACACATACTGGCACATAATCACATGTGCACACAAACACTGGACACACACTTCACAACTAGCCTTGTGCTGTATTCCAGAGTCATCCAGGCAAAAAGAAAGGAGCTTATTTCCCTCCTGTGTAGCTCAGAGCGCAGAGATGTCTGATCGGGATGTCTAGTCCCCGGGGAGGGGCTGTAATTTATCCCTAGGCCTGAGCGGGGAAATGAGGCCCTGCTTTATGGGGACCATTAAAGGGCAATGGCGCAGCTGTAGGCATGCATGCATGGGAACGTACACACACCGGCATCAATATGCATGAGAAAGAAATTAAACGGGTGAAAAAGACTGAAAACAGTATTAAAAACAAGCGATCATTAATACATCATAAAGAACTAAAGGGGGAGAATGTGAGAAAAAAGAGCAAACAGAGACACAGGATTAATTGGTGAATCTGCTGGTATAAATTTGCACTGTAAGACCTCTGCTGATCCACGATGAATTTTAATGGAACATTGAATTGTTTTGTTTATTGTATTGCCTCGTAATTAGCTCAATTATCCAGTACAATAGTCAGTGAATAGACAGGTGAGGGAATAGCAACGAAGGAAGAAGGAAGTCATTAGAAAGAAATTACAAAGTTGTATAAAAAAAATACTTTCTGAAGTTGGTATTAAAGGACCCATTTATTCTAATCTTCAGGTTAATAATAGTGTTATGTGCCTCTACTATGACACCTCTTTTCACCCCCTGTCTGAAACCAGAGCCCAGTCTGCTCTGATTGGTTAGCTTGAAGTCCCGCCCCTTAGCTTATCACGTACACGTGTGTTGGAGCTCCAGCCAATAGAAGCGCAAGTGTTCCATAATGATGTCACTGTGTTCCGGATGTAAACAAGGGAGGCGTTTCAGACAGGTGTGTGGGAGAAAACTCCCTCTGGAGGGAACACAGGGATGTTAGCCTTTGTAAACCATTTACAGGCACAAAAACCCTTAGAACACACTACAGGAAAGGGAAAACACCAACAAGCATAATAAGGCATCTTTAATGATGAAACTGAAACAAATGAAGAACAAAAAACCAATGAGGTCTACTTCTTTACTATTTATTATTTTGGAAATGTAAGATACATTTCCTCCCTCCTCTCTTCCACATATCCTCGCCTCTTATTCGCCGTCTCCTTCCGGCCTTGCCCGCGTGCTCCTTCCAGGTCTAGGCCTACATCTCCCCAACCTGCTGATGCAAGGACTTTTCCCCCACTAATAAGAGCGGCTTCTCACAGATAGAAATGATAATGACCTCCCTTAAGATTCACTCGCACACACACACACACACACACACACACACACACACACACACACACACACACACACACACACACACACACACACACACACACACACACACACACACACACACACACACACACACACACACACACACACACACACACACACACACACACACACACACACCATGTATACATCACTTCAGGGGACATTACATTGACTTATTTCAATTTCAACATGCATTTCCTGGAGACTTATCCTAACCTTAACCATAACCAACACATACCTAACCCTAACCCTTACCCTAACCCTAAACCTAACCAAGTCTTCACCCTAAAATGAATGATTCCCCTCATGGGGACCTCCAATTTGTCCCCATAAGGGAGGTGAGTCCCCACACGTGACTATGTAAACAGATTTAGGTCCCCACAAGTATAGTAATGCTAAGCCACACACACACACACACACACACACACACACACACACACACACACACACACACACACACACACACACACACACACACACACACACTTTTGCATAAATGTTGACACACTCACTCCATCTCTCTAATAGACACTCACACACACCTTGCAGCATCTTGCCCTCCTGTCAAAGTTTGGCAAGGTTAAGGTTAATGAAAGGGAAAGATATTCAACTTTTGGCTTATTTTTTAAATAAAGGTTGATTACACCGTGTAACAGCATCAGTGTTTAGATCAGTTCCCAAAAAGCCTCGCTTTGAAATGATTTCTATCAAAGGAAGGATTTCCTCGGATAATGAACTCTGGATTAACGGCACAATGCTGTCGAAAACAAAACACAGTTTGTCCTGTGCAGTGTTGCCAACTCTTTTTCTAATAGAAGTAGATAGCACTTGCTCACATGTATCTATAAGTTAGTATACACTTATATGCATACTGATACGTCATTGCACATTCATTTGCATAAAGCTCAAGGGCTGTGTCGGGAGAGACTATCTGCACGCGAAACAAGAGGAGAGGCAGAGACCCTGTGCTGCTGGAGCCATGGACTGTTAATATGACCATCATTGGACATGTTAAGCAACTGCTTGCTTTTTTCTTGATATTCTGCATACAGTAGGATGCTAACTCTGCCACTAGTAACATGAAGAGACATTGAATTCAGTTGCAGCATCAGCTTCAAAACATTGTTAAAGTTTCTCCAAGACAAAAAAACATCGTCACATCGCTCTCCCTCACATGTTCCCTGACTCCCTCACTGTCTCTCTGTGTTGTAGATGTGTGCCGAATGCGCAGAGGACTACTGCATCGGCTGTTTTACCAGGTTCCACCAGAAGGGGGCACTGAAGCTCCACAGGATGATCCCCATTCAGGTGAGCGTGGTCCCGCGAGCGTCACTCTGCATGCTCTCTGCTCTGTGACTGTTTCTCTGTCTCTGTTTCTCTTTCACAGATACACACTTCCAATAATATCCCATGATCCCATTCTGCTTCATTCATTCTTTCTTCTGCATTTTATTTTGTATCCCTGGCTACAGTATCTAAAAGTCTCTTTTCCCACTTACATGCTACCCAATCTCACCACTGTTTTGTATGACACACACACAGACGCACACACACGCACACACACGTACTTATTATGCAATGTCCTATTAAGCAGAATTTGTATGGAAAGTATTTTTACAAGGGGTAGCTAAAACAAATCCAAAGCTATACAACTACTCATAATAAGATACATTATGCCGAGCTGATAACCCACTTAATTGTATTGATTTTTAAAAGGACCCTATTGATACATAAAAAAAATCCTAGCACTTCAAAGCATATTGCATAAAGGATGTTAAGAAGACATTGATACTTTTTAGTGCTCAGTTTACACAGCAGTATTTGTGTCTTTACAATTTTTGTATTTGCCATAAATAAGCTTTGCTCATTTTCAGGTTGTATTTTGTGTCTCTATACTCTGACATACTCTAGTCTCCATGCTCTAATGTTCAAAAAGCTCTTTACTTTTCTCATACTGCAGCACCTCTTTTCACCCTCTGTCTGAAACCAGAGCCCAGTCTGCTCTGATTGGTTGGCTGGCCGGCTATGTTGTGATTGGTCAACCACTTAGAGATGTCCCGCCCCTTAGCCACGTACAATGTGTTGGAGCGCTAGCCAATTGAAGCGCAAGTGTAATGTAGTGATGTCATTATGTTCTTAAAATAAACAAAGGGGTCCAATGGATGCGTTTCAGATAGGGGGGGAGGGTCGTGTGTCTGAGAGAAACTTCCTCTGGAGATAACTTTGGGATTTTAGCCTCTGCAGACCATTTACATGCACAAATACCTATATAACACACTACATCAAAGTCATAATAGGCCCTCTTTAAACACCTGCCCCTCAATGAGGATGGGAGTTTTGGAAGCACTGTGGTGTTGCCAACCTGAGGTCCACAGCTGCATGTTACCGTGGTGATCCTTTTGATTGCAACACCGTTACGGTCTCCATTATTAACTGAGCTAAACTGATTGGCTGTGGTCATGCCTTTAGAAGCACCTTTTCGAAAAAGTCTTCCCATTTTCACTTCTGTTACTGATGCGAAATAAGAGTAAGAGTCATGTATATGTGTTGTTTGTTACAGTGTGTGTCAATGGCTACTGACGACTCAGTTCTCTTGGCTTTTGTGCGTCTTCCTCTTTCCTGCTTGCTGTACTGTTTTCCCCCTCATAGGATTTGTGTGATTTTGCCAGCTTCTCTTTATATTATTGTTTTCTTGGGTGCTATTATTTTCATCTAGAAGTACTATCAAAGGGATTGACTTCGCCATGATGTGGGCTTTGGCGAGAATGCATTGAAAAGGCTTTATAAATAAACACCATGTTGGCAGGAATGTATAAACACCTATACATTTATATGCGTAGAAGCTTTTTATATGATGCACAGAACAGCACACTATTAACCTCCGTGCAGTGTAGCTTCACTTGTTCTTTGTTCAGTGCTTATGTCCTCCCTGAAGGTAGCATGTTACCGGATATCAACAATGGTGGAACAAAGTCACACACAGCTGTGCAACGACAGGACGACTCTTTGTATCTCCAATTCTCTGTTCCTCTCCTCGCTCCAGCCAATCGAGATCGAGGCATAGGTTGAGGCTTACTCACAACACACACACTCTGGTTTTCAGTCACACATGCAAAAACCGTGTATTTTGGCAGGACATAAAGACCGGGGATTATACACATGCAGCTGATGCAGGCATCTCTCTCTCCTCTGCTAATCCTGTTTCATTTGCCTCGGAAAGAATGAGGGAAGGAGAGACTGAGACAAAAAAGCATATTGATTTCAGCTGTGAACACACACACACACACACACACACACACACACACACACACACACACACACACATACCATGTATACATCACTTCAGGGGACATTACATTGACTTATTTCAATTTCAACATGCATTTCCTGGAGACTTATCCTAACCTTAACCATAACCAACACATGTCTAACCCTAACCCTTACCCTTAACCTTACCCTTACCCTAAACCTAACCAAGTCTTCACCCTAAAATGAATGATTCCCCTCCAATTTGTCCCCATAAGGGCGGCGAGTCCCCACACGTGACTATGTAAACAGATTTAGGTCCCCACAAGTATAGTAATGCTAAGCCACACACACACACACACACACACACACACACACACACACACACACACACACACACACACACACACATGAATGATTCCCCTCATGGGGACCTCCAATTTGTCCCCATAAGGGCGGCGAGTCCCCACACGTGACTATGTAAACAGATTTAGGTCCCCACAAGTATAGTAATGCTAAGCCACACACACACACACACCACACACACACACACACACACACACACCACACACACACACACACACACACACACACACACACACACACACACACACACACACACACACACACACACACCGATGGTTGTGGTATGCTGTATCAAATTCAGATTTGAGGTGATTTTTTAATAGTATTGTATAACATGTGTTTACTTATTGTCTCTTCTCATAAACATATCTATCTCTTATTCTCTCTCTCTGACCACCCTGATGACATGAGAAGCATCCTGTGTCCTGCAGCTGTTAAAGAAGGGACAATGAGATGGCTTGAACCCTAGATTCTCTGAAAGGCACATCTTCTTTGCAACATTCAGAGTTAATCTAATGTAACGGCAGGGATTAGAGATTTCTTTGCTCATTTGGATGATTATGCTAGCCTCAGATGTGTGGTGATGCACTGCATATCCACTCTGATGTCTGCAATAAATAATTCAAATGAAATTTATCCAAACACTCAGAGGAGATTCTGTCCCCAATATCATACCAAATTATGTTGGCCAACTATCTCTAAGAACTTTGTGCAGCTGTGAGCGCAGTTGGCTAGTGAGCATGAAGACTTAGAGAAACGGCAAGCCCGATGCCTTCTGCAGCTACACTGTTTCAGATCCTCTTGCGATGATGAAAGCGTGTTAAGAAGAGGAAAGTGGTGTCCCCAGGCTGGAGGGATTGTTTGCAGAAAAATATTAGATACTTAAAGATTTGATGGTCATGGCCACGGGCAAGTTCCCTCCTAGGAGATACCGAATGAACTAATTCAACACATGGATAGAGTCACTGAATGAACCGCACTCTGCTCTCATCAACCGTAACACCAGAGATGTTTTAGAACAAGAACAAGTCTTTTTTATGGAAGTACTGATTATACGATTTAAAAAAAAAAAGGCCATTATTTTTTACTTATATGGGAATTGCGATATGATTCACGACAAGAGGAAATGCTCATGTTTTAATAATTACTCTCATTATAATTGAAACGTTTCAGAGGATCCAAAACAAATGTGTTGTTAAGTCTTTCGAATACAATTTGTAGGGCGGGCATCTCTGCAGTTCCACAACACTTCACGCAGACTGGTATTTTTCAAATATTCTGTTATAATAATTTTAAAGTGGAGCAGCCATAAGCCTGGACATAAGTTGACATTTAACAACTTCTGGTTCCCTTGTCTTGTCGAAAACGGTGGTTGCTAACAATTCACTAAAAGTCACTAGTACTAAACATCATCACACCGACAAGAGTCAGCTTATATCTGAGCGGTGGTGACACGCAGCCATGCGACCATGATGTAGTAGATATAGCCTAGCGTTAGCTTTTTACTTAATATGTGAGATTATACTGCTATCGTTCTTCTCATCTATCTCAGCAAAAAATTGAAATAGCATTTTTCAAACATGTCGTGATATGCCTTCACATGTTTCCCTCTTATTTTGTGATACTGACAGTGGTTTTCCTGAGAGTCATGATAAGCTAAAGAGCAATGTTTTTGCCAAATGCTAAAGTGTTAGCATCCCTCTTAGCAAGTATATAAATGGTGGTATACAATATTGTGATTGAGATTCCATTTTGATTATTAAGCAGCCTTATTTTCTAGATTAAGCTTGTAAAATATATTAACCATAGTGCCATCATAACAGTGTGCTCATGATCAAGACTATATGCGGAATCCAACACTAAAAAGATAGCAACCAGGTAATGTTAATGTGAAAAGTGATGTTATGCTGCAAGAGGCCTTCTTTAGAGTGAAGCTAACAAGGACACCTCGAAGGTCCTTGGACAGAAGGGGCTCACCAGACTCATTTTATTGTGTTTCTTGGATGAAATGATCGTATAACTTTTCCCCAGGCTAAAAAGCTTGCTTGTGTCCTGCAGAATAGGACTACATGTTGGCAGATAATGTGAATCTCTGTGAAGGTGCTACAGGGTCAGCAATAAAAATGTATCATAAAATGAGCAAAATTATACCGCACTGGAGCTTTCTAGCACCGCCCGAATTGTGCGTCTTGTCTTTTCTCAAGTTCTACGTGTCTCAGTTCCTCAAGGACAGGATAACAGACTGCAGACGTGTTAACCTCCGCAGCCCTACGAGTCCGTGGTGATTAATGGAACAGGATAATTAATTCAGCCCGTGGAATAGAGAAAATCAATCAGCACTCATGCAGTGTGGGTCCCATTTTCTCTATGTATGGAAATATCTGATAACATTTTATGTAAATTGTTTTTTTTCTTGGAGGAGGTAAAGATTTGTATGTGTTGCAGTGTGTCATGGATGGATGGTAAAGGCATGAAGCGTGGTACCATCTGATTACATCACCACTGTCTTTCTGCACAAACTCTCTTCCTGGTTACACAATAAAGAGGCATGCATTAACTCTTTAGATTGAGTTCATTGTGATTTTCAAGGTGATGCTAGTGATGTAGGCACGAGCACTTTAAATGATTAGGTTGGACCCTCTAAATGGGGTTCATGGCAGCTGTCTATAGTGGCTTTATCTCCCTGCCTGCATGTCATTAGTGAAAATGAATTGGAACTTGCTTGGTAATAATTATACTTAATTATATGATCAAATCCGGAAAAGTTATACCTAATTGATTCCTTGTCTATAGTTGGACGATTTTGCAGCTTTGTAGTTGCTATTTTTACACAGCTTTGAAAAATGACTGCCACATTTCTCATTTCATGCAGGATTATCTCTTGCCTTTCAGCTATGTGTCATGCGGCATGATCTCTTGCTTTGTATGCTAATTTGTTTTTAGAATTGTTTCACTTGTGTCTGATTCATTCAATTTCCCTGCCATTATTTTATTGTTTAATTTAAAAAATAAAGAGCAAGCAGCTGCCATTTTGTTCAGTAATAACAAGGTTGATTGTATCTCATGTCTTTGTTTTACAGACGGACTTACAGACCCATGTGAGCTCTCGAGAAGTTGTCCGCCACTTCCAGAACAAGATTACCCCTGGCTCCGCTCCCAGTACCAGCGCAAATCCTAATGCCAATCCAAGTCCCAATTCTAAATCAGCTCCCAATCAAACGTATTCATCCAATTCAATCACCAGACAAGGAGATCAGATCCCAGAAAAAGGACCAGATGCTGGGGCACAATATATGCAATCTCCCCCTGAACATAGCCAGGTAGGTGGTATTCTATAATGTTATCTATTTAGTCATCAACTCTACACTACGGTGAATCAGTGAGTAATGGCTGAGTTAATCAGGACATATTATGATCATTTTCAAGCTCATTTTGTTTTCAATTCTAACACTAAGCTTTGCACACATAATAATAATAATGCATCTTTCAAAATATGTAATACAATCTATAAATGATGCCGTTCTTCCATACATTATTCGACAAAAACAGATGTGTTTTCCAAATTGTTAATGACCCATGAATGAAATTTCACTCGCTGCGATAATACAGGAGAAACATGTGAAACAAGCCTTTGCACCGAGTGAGTTTTACCTCTGCAGCCTGAGTTGCGAGTCAAATGAAAGCTTTCAAAGAAACCCTAATTGACGACGTATCTACAGGCTGTATCTACAGGCAGGCTGGTGGACTGCAAGCATATTTTTTGTATAAATGCCCCCCCCCCAAACAGGAACAGTAAGAGTGACATTTCAGACTTCAACACCACGGAGCTCAGTTGACCTTACTCACACAACATTCATTTCCCAACAGCTGGGATCAGAAGGTAGCGAGAAGATTGGTCTACACAGAATATATCAGAAATATTCTTCAGGTTATATAACAGGTGACCAATTGGCACTGATGTGATATTATTGTGATGTGTTGGTTTTCTACGGGTTTGAAGGGACCACCAATACATCTTCACTCATCCACACATTCATATTTAGTAATTGAAAGGAAAAGTATACTGGCAAAGAAATGTTTCTGTGAGTATATTAGAAACAAGATTAGTGTAACAAGTGTTCAAAAGAAGCTTCTTTGTCTTATATCATATTTTGACGATGTTCTGTTCGTGTGTCACAGGTTTTGGCTGTTGATCAAGGAGAGGAGAAAAGGGTGGAAATGATTGAAGACGGGGAGGATGGGGACGGATTTCCCACCTCTCTTCTGACAGGAGAGTACAATGAGGAGGAGTCTACCAGGTCTTTTCAGGAAGCTCTCAGACAATGGAGAGGTAAAGCAGAAACCACGACTGAGGAGGCAATGTGGACCCCCATCCGACCAGGTGAACTGTATACATGTTGTAGTGGGATATTTATCATTCAAAGTGTTGTATCTGATGCTAAGAGTAGATAGTGTGTGTAAACAGGGCCTAGAAAAATAGTTTGCTTGTTCACCGGTCTTACATTAAAAGGGCCAACAACATGCCTGCAGCTTACGTCACTATTAATCATCAGTAATCAGAGTTCTAACAACATCAATCACATTTATTATTTCCATCAAGACAGGGAAATACAAAACATGAGCATAAATGATGCTACAACACATGCATAATATTGAATCATAATATATAATTAAAGCAAATCTGCAAAAGGGCTTTAACACTCCGGCAAATTCATATTTGTCCAGCAGTGGCTCAGTCAGTAGGGGCTTGGACTGGGAGCTGTAGGGTCACCGGTTCAAGTCCACGACCAGACCTAAAATATGCAGTGTGGACTGCTTGGCTACTTGGAGAGGTCCCAGTTCACCTCCTGCCCTGCCGTGGTGCCCTTGAGCTGTGCAATAGCTGCCCACTGCTCCTAGTACTAGACTCCTGGTACTAGGATGGGTTAAAAGCAGGGAACACATTTCACTGTGTGCTCTGCATGTGTGACCATTAAAGAGGGTTTCATCCCTCCCCAATTCTTCTAATTCTATATGAGACTTATCCTGGTTAAATAAAGGTAAAAGAAGATGCTCACATAAAAGGAACCACAAACTCAAAAGCCCTTCAAAAATAATTGTCAATGTTTCCGGTGTCCAATTGTATGTCTTTCACAACTAAAAATGATCACAGTTTCTATCTTATATATATGTTGTATTATATATATAATACAACGGTGTTCAAGGTTCAAGGCTTTTATACGTACATAGCTACAGTGTAGTTATGACGAATATTATGGATGTTGTTTCAGCAGTTCAGGTGTTTAACAGTCTTATGGCCTGTGGGATGAAACTGTCCCTGAGTCTGGTGCTTTTAGTAAACAAGGTTCAAGGTTCAAGGCTTTTATTGTCATGTGTACAACTCTTAGGTCACAGGCTCCTCCAACAGTGCAACGTATCACTTATAAACTCCTTCTTCTGACTTACAAATCCCTCCATGCCCTCGCCCCCCAATACCTGTCTGACCTTCTCCGCTACCACACTCCATCCCGGAACCTAAGATCATCTGGACAGGATCTCCTCTCCACCCCCCGCACCAGGTTGCGGACTTTCGGTGACAGAGCCTTCAGTGTGGCATCCCCCACCCTCTGGAACTCTCTCCCCCCCCAAATCCGCAGTGCCCCAACCCTGGACAAATTCAAAAAAGCCCTCAAAACGCACCTTTTTACTAAGGCTTTCCCCACTGTATAGATAGTTTAATAGGTTTATTTTTCCGCTACATCACCCCCCCCCCACCCCCCTTAACCTGTCTGCCTCTTTTCCCCTACTCCCCCCCCCCCCCCCCCCCTACCCAAATTGTAAAGCGACCTTGGGTTTCCTGAAAGGCGCTATAAAAATATTATTTATTATTATTATTATTATTATTGCAACACAATAAAACAGATACTAGTGCAAGTAAATAAAATAAAATAGAATATAATAGAAATAGTTCAGAATAGTCTATACACAAGTGTATGTACACGGGGTGTATGTGGGTATAATACGGGTGTTATAACTTTAATATGGTTGTATTAATGTGTACTATGGGTGTAATAACAATGCCATATGAGTGTAAATAGCAATCAATTGATTTTCCGAAATATTGAATGCCCATTTTAGGGTTAATGAAGGGTTTAACAAAACCCAAAGTGAAGTGGGAATAAGATGGTGTGTATATCCACGTTAATACTTTTAGTAAATGTTTTTAAATGGTATTTCACCTTTTTATTGCTACATCCTCCTGAGCTCCTCCTCCCTCTCTCGCTGTCGGTGCTCTGATCTGTTAAGACCTTACAGAAAGTGCTACCTCTGCAGTACGAGTGTAATCCATGGCTGTTGCATATTGAGATAATGAGAGGAGGGTTAGGGGTGGCCCTACTCCACACCACAGCACTAATCGCCTCGGCTGTGTGTACAAGCACCACTGCGTCAGGCAATTTTTATGCGCATGTGCAGCGTCAGTGTGTCTTGGTTCATGTATGTGTGTGTGTATTAGTGGAGCCATTATTCCAGGTTCTGTGTGTATGTGTCTCAGTGTTTGTGCTTTTTATTAGGACTCCAATTTTCTCTGCTTTACTGCTTGGACACACTCTGCCTTCGCTCTGCTCTGCAAATTGCTGCTAGCCCCTCCAGCCCTAATTATTTCTGTCAGGCCAGTGGCACCCAGGTCCAATTTAAAGCCGTCGCTGTGGACTGCCAAAGTGTCTGCAGTACAATCATAACAGTTCTCTTTCTTACCTACATCTTTCACTCGCTGACTATGTCCCTCTCGTGTTGTGTACATCTTCTTCTTATTCCCAGGGGGCTCTCTCCGTTGTCTGTTTGTGTTTTGGCACTCGGCGTGGTGACAAGGTGTTTTCTCACTTCATGAGGGGAGATGTTTTGAGGAAGGTGTTGAAGAAGGAGCTGGCGAATTAAGTTTTCCCGCTTCTTTTTCCCTTCCTGTGTCTGACTTCTTCACCTTTAAGCTGTTGTTTGCCTCTTACTTTATTTTTGTGTGCTCTCCTCTTCCCCATATTTCTCCAGTATCTGTGTCAGCTATGGCTACCCAGGCTGACCTCGCTCCAGTCAGAGGAGCTGAAGGAGGAGGAAGAGGAGAAAGAAGTGTACCTGTCAGGGTGGAGTTCACAGTAAACAGCCTTACCTACATTGACAGACTCCTTCTCAAGAAGCACCGCAGGTACACACAACAATGCACATACATATATATTTTCTATAGCTTGCATCTTCTGTTATCAGAATCAGAAACGGGTTTAAGAAGGTTTACATATACAAGAATGGGCTTGGTGTGTCAGATACATAGACACAGTAAGGTCGCATTCAAACCTAATAGTCCGCTTCTCTGGTGCGCACCAGACGACAGTTTGTTACATTGTTTAATTTTTCAGAAGTTTGCGTTCACACCAAGCCCCCAGGAAGTGTGCCGGACTCCGAGGAAAATATTCGTTGTGGCCAAACGGCGGTACTACACTTCCATGTCAGTCGCTGGGCCCGGAAACACTTTTTCCCATTGACTAACATTCGGAAAGAGATGTCTGTAAATCGTTGGATACTTTTTTTTTAAACTAAATAAACTACCCAGTATGAACATTTGTATAGCCCTTATTAAAAACATTCGGTCCTCAAGTTGTAAAATGTGCTAATAACGTTATTCTGAGAGTTATTTTCCTCTGCATTATGAACGTGCATCTGAGAGTGGGAGCTCGGGGGCGGGGCTTAAGGGGCAACTCAATTGCGCATGCTCTATGAGCGCACATACGGGTACTTTTGCTCTGACAGCCAGGCATGATGGGTAATCTGTGACGTTTCGCTCAAAAGTTGGGCGCCAATGAGCAGCTCTCATAGGAAAGAACGAAACCCCGCCTCCCACGCTGTATCCAGTTCTTATTATACATCCATGGTTCCAGTGGCGGCGCCAGGGTATGGCTGGGGTAGGCTACAGCCATACCAAGAAATGGCTTAGCCCCACCTTAGCCCCACCATGAAAAATGATGTTAAAGTAAGCAAAATAAAGTCCGCCAACTCACGCGGAGTAAATTGCACAGACGGCAGTTAGTAAGATTGATTTCAGTAGCCACTTGTCTGGAAATACAGAAACGGTTTTGAAAACTTTTGTCACGTAGTGATCGTCTTTTCAATAGAACATCTTTGATAATGTCTTCTGGCCAATCAGAATCAAGATAACGGCGTCGTGTTGTTGCAGGAAGTCCCGACGGAGAATACTTTTGCTGTAGTACATCTCTATACATCGATACAACATTACGTGTTGATAGAAATCAACACGTAATGAAATAAGACCCCACGGTTTGATGTGTGGGCTGTCTTTCATTTTGACACACAGAACAATGGGGGCTATCCACCCTTATCCACAATGTAAAGTAATTCACAGCCTCTTCCCTCTTCTCTCTGTGAGGAGCAGCAGGTTCAGCTTTCAGAACAAAGTAACAAAAAACTAAAATGGCATTCATTTTTTTAAATATGTCATGGAGCAATAGATTTATTTATTTTTCTTCTCAAGAGAGTACCAGAATGTGTATTTTATGTTAGTATTTCAAAAAATCTCCTGGGGAGAATCCCCCCAGACCCCCCTGCAGGGGTTGGGTTTTCAGCATGTTAACCCTTTCACCTGTGGGGAAATTGCAGGATTGGCTCCAGGTCGCCCTTTTTATTTACTACAAGACAAATGTGACTTTTTATTTCATACAGTTCAATTTGGATTGAGACAGGGAAATAATCTAAACCTCATGCGTGGCGTTTCACTGTCAAGGGGGCGATATAGCGTGTATGTAATTACATTACAAATACTGACTTGAGACCCACCACTGCATGGGTTAGCCCTACCACAGATTATCCAACAAAAATACTCGCCACTGCATGGTTCACATGGGCAAAACTCAAACGGACTATAAACTTTAAACACCAGTCATGTGCACGGAAATGCTGTTCAACAATTGGTCATTGTCATGCAATGAGGTTATTTTCATAACCAGAGATATGGAAAAACAGTCATTAAAAAGCAAAGATAATAAAATAAACATTAAAAGAAAAAACACATGAATAAAAGTTACAGTGCAGTTTAAAATATGAACACAGGCACACACACAGTTTTCACAACAAGCTCTTCTTCTCAAATGACACACACACACCATTCCCTTGTTGCCGCCTCCATTACTGTGGACATAAATACATCCACACACCTTCTCTTTCCTCGGAACATGCCTCTTCTTCCTCCCTGAAGTCATTCTACACGAGCCACCGGTGTACAAAGCAGCTTCTCAGTACTTATTGTGCAGCAGACTGCCTGAGGGCCTGGTTTCGGCAGGTCCCATTATTAAAGCCCTTTATTTAAGCAGCTCCTTTCGGGCTGAGTAGCCCACTGGAGAGCAGGCCAGAGGAGAGGAGAACAGAGTGCAGTTTTAGGCCTGCTGACTGCCTGAGCTGGAACGCTCTACATCCCCAGCTGTAGAAGCTTTTAAACTGTGGAATAGACTAGAGAGCCAATCTAGAGTGCAATAAGCCTGCAGCGGTGACGGTGGCAGAGCTTAATGCAGAGACAGAGAGGCTGGCTGGCAGAAAGAGAATAAGAGTGGAGGCTGCATTTTAACAAGCTTCTGTAATAATGAAAGAAAGAGTGAGAAGGAGGCAGTGTGATTAAGGAAATAGTTTTAAAGGATTTGCTAAAAGTGCTAAGCAATATTAGAGTAATAAACTTTATCAGATGTGTGGGTGGCCTGCAAGATAAAGAAAGCAAGCTGGTGATCGGGAGGGCACCAATCTGATTTCCTGAGCTGGCGGGGCGCTGTGGGGGGGGGGGGGGGGGGGGGGGGGGGAGTGAACGCTTGGCCTTCCATCAACTGCCAGCGTCAAAGAATCTGTGATCAAGGCACTGAACCCTGAAATAAAAGCCGGCACAGGCAAAGGAACTGAGACCTGAACTGGCCCCCGCCCAAGTCTGAAAGACCTGACTGCGCCCGACTTGTACTGCCAGGTGTAAAAAAGCATGATGAGATTTCAGTTACACAAATAGAAAGCTTTTCTCAAAGTAAAGATCTGGGAGCCACCCCATTGGGCAAACACACAATAGGTCACAGTGACCTGCCTGTACGGAACAACAATAGCTTATAAAAGCCTTAGAGCTGTTATTGGCTTATTCGACATGAGTCCAATGGGGTGATGATGTTGGTCTGTGAAAGGAAGGCCAACAAACATTATGTTATTGGTTTGTTGTACTTGAGCATAGAGATGTCAGAATGTCTCAAAACAACTCTATAAAACATGCCCAGTGGATTTGATCCAATTACATGAGGGCATGGGTGGAAATATTTGCTGTCATCTGAGGTCTTCATCAACTAAAGGATTAAGAATTCTTTTTAAATGTGCCCAAATACGATAGTCAGTTTGTCAAACAATTACACAATGTGATTGGTGATCAATGATCGCCAATTCCTTTTAATCACCTGAAAGTGGGCGGGGCCATCATTTCACCAGGCAGTGATGTGGCGCTTCTCGCATTAATACTTTTACAATGTTTTTCTAGTGAAACTGTAGACCCTCATGTGTTAATTTTTTTTGTATTTTGAAGTACAAGAAAGGTCAGGCTGGTCTGAAGCATCTCATTTGACCTCTGCCGTACAGTTACTTGGAGACAGAGCTTTAGCTTACAGTGCAGAAATAGAAAAAGTTGGGGTGTTTTGTTGAAAATATCCCCTGTGAGAAGTGGTGACTTCCATAAAGCACTTTGGGCATAACTGTCAAAGTAGAATGGGCTAACCCACTGTCCACAGAGTGAATATAGCAACAGTAATGGTCTTATTGAAGCTGCCATATCCTTCTTGCGTTAACTTTATTGCAGAATGTCAAACAAGGGTATTTCCATTAATAATGCTTAAACAAAAATATGAAATATTGTTGAAGATTAAGTATCGTGTGTCACCTATTTTTCAACATCGTTACATAATAAGTCTCTAAATGGCATCGTAAGTTATACTGTATCTCACTTTCTCCCTCTTAGAGAGACTTATACATTATTTACTCTGGCACAAATTACTGTAGGGAAACTCTCAACTCTTTCTTACAAGGTGCAGGGTAATTGGGTAGGGATTCAAAATCCTTCCTCAGGAACACTTCACCAGTTGTTGTTATTTTTCAGTAGACGTGTAAACTATAGGCTCAATTGGTTGAAGGTCTCTTTATCAAACATGTATCTCCAAAGGGAGGTATAAACACAAGACCCGAGAGGACAACAGAAGAGAAACACACTTATTTTTCCTGCACTGGCCAAACCCTAAATGCAAACAGCCTAAGGCTAGCGATGTTACTGTTTTTAAAGTACTGTAAGAAGGATGGATAGATGAAGCGAAAACATAACAGAAGGGATGTAAGGTGCAGTACACTAATTAAAAAGACAGAGAAAAGATAAACATTATCGGTTTGGGGAATATTGACTGAAGAGGAAATATATAACCTCAGTCTAACCTTATGGGCAGCCTGGACCTTCTCATAAACTCTCTCTCATTGGCCTTGACTTGGCTTTATGAGACCGGGACAAAGGGAATAAGGGTAACGTTGTGGATGTAAAAAGATAACCTGATACAAATTTGTGACGGGGCCCTGTTCATTCCTATGAGAGTTGCGAAGTAGGGCATTAAGCCAAAATGCACTGACTGTAGATTCAGAAAGTATATCAACCGGGGACTTTAGCCTAAAGAGCTTGCAAACTTGAGTTTTCCTTAAAGGTGGGGTAGGTAATTCACTTCAGAAACACTTTTTGTTACATTCCATGGAATGCTCTTCACATCCCGATAGCAATGAATACATTAAATATTGTGACTGTGGAAGCCGCGGCGCTGTAAAAAGAAAGTTCAATTATCTACCTCGGCCCGCGGCAGATCATTGGATGGCCTACCTGCCTGTCAGCCTTCCATCTCGTGCACAAACTTATCTCGTGCCCTCATTGGTCATGAGCGCGTTCGTGTGTGTTGGAGGAGGGGCTCTGTGAGGACGTCTGAAGGAAGGGGCAGATTATTTTCGGTTGTGTTCTTTCAAATTCTCGGACAATCGAGCTGGTTTCTCCATTCTTACCTACCCTACCTTTAAGCCCCATGAGTATTAGAATTGTCTAGGAACTGACCCATAATTTATATCTAAGTTATATGTGTATCCATTTAGTGTGAATTCAATGATTTATATATTCCTATTTGTTGGCAGGACACCAATCAAAACTTATCGTCCATCGTCAGCCTCTGGTAATGATTCAAAATCACAACCTAACATAAACACTGTGGAGGAGACTGCACGCAGCCTAACAGGTAACACACACACACACACACACACACACACACACACACACACACACACACACACACACACACACACACACACACACACACACACACACACACACACACACACACACACACACACACACACCACACACACACACACACACACACACACACACACACACACACACACACACACACACACACACACACACACACACACACACACACCTGGATATTCATAAGCACCTTTTGACACCAATATATGATGTTGACAGTCATGTACTCTTGCTGAACATGCCACCTTTCTGATAGACATACCAAACAAGAAACAGTTACAGACAGTCATTTGACACACACACACACACACACACACACACACACACACACACACACACACACACACACACACACACACACACACACACACACACACACACACACACACACACACACACACACACACACACACACACACAGAATCAGGATGAAAAAGTAAAAAACCTCTGCCTCTCAGGGGTCAGACTTATCAGTGCCTGCCCATCCATCCGTGGCGGTGTGACGGGTAATCACTGGCTGTGATTGTGTGGGCAGAGGGCCGTTAGAGGCGGCTCATGCCTGACAGTTTGCGCTCTGCCTGGGTAAGGGATGGGGCAGGAAGGGGGGGGGGGGGGGTGGGGGGTGGATGGCCTGCAGTCTAAAGCTCAGGGCCTGCAGCTCATCAGTCAGGGGAGTGTCCTGGCTGTCTGGCCCCAAGCCGAGGCTGTCAGGAGACGGGTAGACCACGGTTATCTCTCCCCTCCCAAAACCTCTGGACCCCGGGCTGTCAACCGCCTCTCATCACATCAATCAAGATTCACTCCAATCCCGACCTTGTTAGGATCTGAAACACCTTGCTTACCCCATAGCTGTCTATCTCAAATAGTTCCACAAATCTTAGAGGTCAAACAAGTTGCCTATGCTCCCCATATAAATGTTTAATATATTACACAAATTAGATGCAGGAGAGTTTGTTTGTGGACTCATTAATTTACAATAACCTCTTGCAGCTAAATCAGAGATGCCTTAACCGCAGTCTAAACAAACACGAACAGCTACTGTCTCCAAGTATTACATTTTGTACTTTTTTTCACTTGTAGCTCTCCCTTTCCCAGCATCTCTTATTGTCAGGGTTGAGAGAGGCAAGCAGGACCCAAATGCAGATTAACTGAAAATACCTTTATTTCAAGGCTACAGAACGAGCAAAACAGAACTCTTCCCGTGAACAATGTCAAACTACAACACTGACCAGTGGCGGTTCTAGAACATTTTACATGGGGTGGCAAAGGGGGGGCAAGAGGTCATGCCAGGGTGGCATGGGAGGGCGGATAGTACGTGGTATTTTACACTGTATATAACCTATTTATTGTTAATTCATGCCCTAACACAAGTGTTCTTAATGCACAAGAGAAACAAGTTGTTCAGACAAACAATCGCGTGCCCTTTGAGTCCCCCAAGCTTACTTCAATCATTGTAAATGAAAGGAAACTACAACATGTATTTTAAAGCAATTAATTAATGGAACAGGTTGTTTTGCATTACAAAAAAGGTGTTGTCTTAGTATTAGACAGACATATTTGCATGTCCTCACTAAGCATTATTACATATTAATTTAATATTAAACAAATCAAAATGGCCAATTATTCCAAAATGTTGCTGCTAATATAATCATATAAAACTTTAACTGATCAAAAATAAATTCTAAAAAGATACTTGAATTATCTATGAAATTGCAATATTGACACACGTCCCTCAGTTTGTTTCAACCCCGTCACGCCAAACCATTTACCCTCCTATTAAAATAATGGATCAGTCCATGTGTGATCTGCATTGAGGGAATTACATCACACAAGTGTCAGTTTCTTCTCTTACCTATATTTCAGTTTTTGTATTTTCAGATTAAGATTGACAAACTCAACATTTCAACTCTGTTATATGAATTCATAATAGTAAATAATTGTTTATTACAAAATAAACAATAGTTTTGCAAAATATTACAATTTTCCTTGATTTCCATGTGGTGCCATATCTTAGCTAAACAAGGTATCATGGCTACTTTTTGTCAAATACTTCAACCCTGTTAAATTTTTTCAAGGAAATTCCTAGTAATTATTTATATTTTGTGCCTGAGGTGGGAACATGTAAGTAGTCCACTACCAGATGTTATGACAAAACATTTTGGTTTAATTTTAATAAAGACCCAAAAGGCACCCGATTCAGAGAATACTCTAATTCTGCATACTGAAAGTACTTAGTTATAATTAAGTACACAAATGACATGACCCATCTCTTCAGAGAGCTAAAGGTGACCTGTGCAGCAACACGTTTCAATCAATAATTGTCAATACTAAGAGCTGCTAGATTGTGCTGCTGTGATGGAATATGTAAGGAGAATAAGAACATACCATGTGGTCCAGCTGGAGTCTCCTCTGCCTCCTGATCCCTGCCTCTGTCCCTCTTTCTGATACTTCATCTTTATTCCTCACATACATTTCTTCTTCTTCACTAATGTCTTCATCTCCTCCTCTTCCTCCTGCTCTGACCCTCCTGGTCTCTTCAGTGAACTCTCTTTTCCTTTTCCTCTTTCTGTTCGTCCTGATCTCTTCTCAGATATGTCTTGTTGTTGTTGTTGAATCACTCCTATACTCTGGCCTGCAAGAGTCTACTTGTGAAAAGCACTGGTACACATGCTTGTATAACTTTACACGTTAGGGCCATGTAGCCTAGCTAATAAGTAGCATATCATCAGAAAGGCTAACCGGGTGGGTGGAGGGGGTCTGGAGGACGGGCTTGGGCTGACAGCGGAGGACAAGGTAGAGATCAAGGATGGGGTCTCGGGCGGACGGCCCGGGGGCAAGGCAGAGTTCAAAAAGGGGGACTCGGGCGGACGGCCCGGGGGCAAGGCAGAGTTCAAGGAAGGGGTCTCAGGCGGACGGCCCGGGGGCAAAGCAGAGTTAAAAAAGGGGGACTTGAGAGAGTTGACTTGAGAGGTAACTTGAGAGGAATTTCGAGAGGGAACTCGAGAGGAGACTCGAGAGGGGACTTGAGAGGGAACTCGAGAGGTGACTCGAGAGGGAACTCGAGAGGAGACTCGAGAGGGGACTTGAGAGGGAACTTGTGTCGGCCGGTACGCCGACAAGACTCGGGGAGCTGGCGTCGGCTGGGGAGCCAGCAGGAGACAAGGTGCTTGAGTCGGCCGGTACGCCGACAAGACTCGGGGAGCTGGCGTCGGCTGGGGAGCCAGCAGGAGACGAGGTGCTGGAGTCGGCCGGTACGCTGACAGGACTCGGGGAACTGGCGTCGGCTGGAGAGCCAGCAGGAGACGAGGTGCTGGAGTCGGCTGGTACGCCGACAAGATTCGGGGAGCTGGCGTCGACTGGGGAGCCAGCAGGAGACGAGGTGCTGGAGTCGGCCGGTACGCCGACAAGACTCGGGGAACTGGCGTCGGCTGGGGAGCCAGCCCTGTAGCCGAAACTATTCAACCATGAGCTGCATTTTTTAAAATCACATCCCAAACAAACAAATGATCATGTAACGCTATGACATTTAAAAAGACCCTAAAGCAGAGACTGACTCGGGTGAACATTTCAAGATGTTTAATAAAATAAATAAAGCAAACAAAAAGGCAGGCAGTGATAGTAAGAAGCAGAAACATCTCCAGTGATTAGAGAGAGTTGTCCAAGGAGAAAACTCTAGAGTTCACATTAATAACTGGAGCTCAGGAACACAAGGCTCTAGGCCAGGGATGGGCAAATGGCAGCCAGCGGGCCGCATGCGTCCCCCACCTCCTCTTTTTGCGGCCCTCAGATTAATTTATAAACAACGTAATTAATTAAAAAAAAAATTAATTTTTTTTTTCTTTTTTTTACTTGTAGTACTGATACCGTCCACTAGACTCCTAGTTACGTCGCGAGCTGCGTAGATGATTTCAAATACTGCAAAATAATCTGTGACGTGTTTGTGTGTATTTTGTTTGTTTCCCGGGGAAACCCTCACAAGAAACACCGGCTGTTGTTATGCCTGCTGTGACGTTAAGTTGCCTCTTGTCATTATGCCTTTACAAGCTTCAAAGTAGTTTTTATCATCTGAATTTGGCGAAACAAGTTTAATATTCTTAAAACCAAGACTTTGTTTATCTGAAATCAGATGAAAACAAACTGTCACGGACCCTGCCGTGTTATCTATGATTACTAAGCTTTTCATTCATAATTTCAGAGGGAGGGAGGGGGAGTGGCGCTGAGGAACAACAGAGTGCGGGCTGACGGGTGTCTGTGTTGACATTCCCCTTATTGTGGAATAAGGGGAATGCAGAGACTGGCTACAAGTGTTTTAGGTTCAAGTTGGACAACTAATGTCTGGGTTAGTGTTCATGACTTCATGTTTATGTCATCTTAATGGTTAATCTCAATACACACACATTTTCCGTGCTTTCCAATAGTTTAAAATAGTTTTATTCCACTGTTTAATAACCTGTTCAATACAAACATGCCACTTGTAAAAATGAAATAAAATGTATGTGAACTGATATTTGTTTAGTGAGCTTATTAGAGGATGTTCCCATTTTTTGGGGATGTTCCCTTTGATTGTAAAATGTCAATGAAGATGTCAGACTTAGTATATTTGTTAATAATTACATACAACACATGGAATTTTTGGGTGTGTGTGTTCCAAGTGAATCTGCGGCCCCCTGGTGGCCAGTACATCAATGATGTGGCCCCCACCACCATCAAAGTTGCCCATCCCTGCTCTAGGCTGCAGCGAGGCACTCTGAATCATCCAACTACATTACATCAGCTGGCAGAGTAGTGGAGTGAGTACTGGGCTTCTCTGGAGCAGGTCGATTGGTTGATTGGGAACAGGTGTGCCTCGTCTGCAGACAGGGGATTGCCGGCCACGCCCCCTGCTACTCACAAGCCCTGCAGAGAGGGAGAGACAGAGAAGGGGGGAGAGGGCATGCAACAACAAAAAACACCACAAAACCGTAAACAATGACGACACATTAACAACATAACACATTATCTAATTTTCCACATTCTGGCTGATTCTGAGGCCCTATTATTCTTTGTGTGTTGTAGTTTTTTTGTGCATGTAAATGGTCTGCAAAGCCTACAATCCCTGTGTTCGCTGCTGTGGGAGTTTCTCTCCCATACACTCCTCCCCTGACTGAAACACATTGGACCCCTTTGTTAACTTCCTTTGTTTACTTCTGTAACATAGTGACATCACTTTGTAACACTCGCGCTTCTATTGGCTAGGGCTCCATCAGATTGTACGTGATCGGCTAAGGGGTGGGACATCTCTTATTGGTTGACTAATCACCACAGAGCCGGCCAGCAAACCAATCAGAGCAGACTGGGCTCTGGTTTCAGATAGAGGGTGAAAAGTTGAAACGGGCAGTATGAGAAAAAAAAGAGCTTTTAAAACATTAAAGCATGGAGACATGTCCCAGTAGAGGCACGGAAAACTAATATGAACCTAGATATGAACCTAATAGGGCCCTTTTAAACAATATTTTAGCTACCAGCAAAACTTTGTTTTGACAAAGGACTTGATTACGCAACAAACTTAAAATTCATGAATATCCTCTCAGTACTTTCTATTGGTTAGAAAGCTATTAGGGAACACGACGGTTTTCTTCAGATCTTGGTCTTTATGAGGCTGAAGGCTGTAAGTTCAGTCAGAGTCGTTTACTTCAGAGGAGTAAAGCTTTTTTGCAAGCCGTTATGTGGGTTTATTTTTTGGAAATACTCTGCTTTTGAAGGAGCTCCCCAAAGGAAGGTTTCGCAACCTCTCTATCCCATGACCCAGTTAGCTTAGTTGCAACATTCTCATTAACCCACCATTAACCCAGAAAGCAGAACATGTGTTGTGAGAATCTGAATATTGTAATCTGTTCGTTTTTCAAGTGCAGAGAGGGTTGTAACAAATTACATTTCAAACAAATGTTAGTTTTTCTGCACCTAAGAGTTATTTTACCCTAATAGTAACGTTTAACACATGCTCACAGTTTAAAGTGCAATGTCGAAGCAAAATCATGTGTGTATATTACACGATGATGCAGATTAGTGTTTATTTATGCCGTGCAAGAAGGGAAGAATAACCGGCGGCACTACCCATTGTTCTTTAAGTGCATTCCTTTCATACACACCATTTAATGAACTGAAAATAACTTATTATGAGGCTTGGTTGAATACTCAATCCTGATTTGTCAATTTGGACATGGCAGAGGTTGTTCATTTTTGCTAACAGACCTTTGCTTAGGCAATACGATCATTTATAAATCATAAAATCATTTTAAATCAATATTATCAGTCAAGTTATTGCTGCAGTTCTCTTTTCATTAATGACCGCCTTGCTGTTCATTATGCCTTACAAAACATGTACATTTTTTGTTATGACTTTGCAGCTGTATTCTGAAAAGTTTTTCTTCCATCTCATCTGGATTTGAATCACATGTTATTAGACGCTTTTTCAAAAAATGCGACTTACATACACCACTGGACAAACTATAAATTAAACTAAAATTCATTTAGTTCCAACTCTTTAAGTAAACCAATCATTACTAAAAACCAGTCATTCACATAATGAGCCTAATTTCTCATTACAGTTAAATGATTGACACTCCATTGTTTCAGCGATATGCAGATGTGAGGAAGACATCAGTGTCTCTGGGAAATGTAAAGCTGTTACGCAGCTTATAAACTATTCCATCCACCTGCTTCAAACTTTTCTAACGCATAACGATTACAACAGGTTGCAGCGTCTCCCCTCCTCTCCTCTCTTTGATTACGAAAGGGTGGGCTACGTGTGTGGCCATGAATAATAAAAGCTGTTTTCCGGAGTCGTGTGGGGAGTCTCCCTTGTTTTAAATTCTCATTTTCCCGAGCTGTCAGACCCATGTGGTGATGTGATAGAAGCATAGTTAGGATGACAGAGAGAGACGGGTAACTTGCAGTGGAAACACAATGAGAGTAAGACCCAGACTGACAATTACAATATACGGCAAAGAAACTTATTTCAACATCAAGTGTGTTGTTACTTTTGTTGCCAGAAATGTGTTATGTGTGGATGTAGTCCAGATTATGTATTTTTGCACACATATGGAATTAACGGCAGAGAATTAAGGCCAGATCACATGTGGCCCTAATTCTCTTCGGTAAAACTCAGAATCAGGTTTAGTAGAAAATCAAGAAATTATAACTTTGTTGCAGTGCATAAGAGGAATTAAATTGTGAAAATAAGGAACTAATATGGACATTTTTAAAACTATTATAACATTAAAGAATATGATTTTTCAAGAAATATATATGGGGACATTAGAAAAAGTCAAATGCCTTTAAAAATGATATATGAAGTATATACATATTTTCATTTTTGTAGCCTTTTAATGTTTCTCACAATTTGTTCTAACATAAATCTAATGATACTTTCATATTTTACTTCACAAAACTAACCCTTACATTTTTTTATTTTGAACCGAATTAAATCTCAATGTTTTGTTGAATACTTTTGCACTATAGATACTATAAACACCACAAAGACATACAGGTACTTAGATCACCGCCTGTCTGCTGTCTTCAGAGCAGCAGGGTTGTGTCTTCAGAGGGGAAGCTGCTGTTCCTCACCTGCTGAGCAACATCTTTCATCTGACACAGGATAATAAATGGATACAGACCCAGTGGTGCAGCTCTCCATGACCCTGACCTCTGATTCCTATTGGAGCAGGGTGTAAGAGAGGAAAATGACTGTATTTGTTTCAAGGGGTCCAGGTCTGAACACTGGCATCTTTCACAGGTAGAGAAGTGATAAGAGGTGCTGCAAACAAGCACCTGAAACAACAACACCACATGTCTGGTGTGTTTTTTAAATTTAAAATGGTTATTAAAGAGAGCCTCTCTGAAGGTTGAGGTGACTTAAGGGATAAGATAAGACTTTATTGATCCCAAATTGGGAAATGTTCGAACATTCTTTTTTATCCTGCGAGCTTTAAAGTGGGAAGAGAACACAAAGAAATATGATAAAAACAGATTTTGGGGGAAATTCAACTGGTACATTTTATTTTGATTTAAGTGATCTGTACAAATAACTTTATTGATAGCTGTGTCCATTACGTGTTCATTGGGTCACCTTAAGTGCTGCCAGAGCAGAGCTTGATAGATAAGTTGGCCGGATGCCAAAAGTTGAGTTGACCTGAGGGTCATACAGAGAGCTGAGGGTCAGACAGAGAGCTGAGGGGCTGTACGTTGGTCATGTGATTGAGACATTGGCCAGTATTAATTTGTTACTAATTGTAAATTTGTTACTAACTGTAAAACACCTACTCATCACTGTAACCTGTATGCCAGGGCAGGTTTGCCTTCGCTTACTTTACGGAGGCTCAGTCATTGGTACATGTTCATATATAAAGCCATGTTGGGTAACTCCCATCTTATCGGCTCTCTGATCACACAGAGAGTTGCAGGTAGCTATTGCCTGAGATCACATGATGTGGTCTTGTTACATGTGCCAAGTGCAAGGACTGACTTAGGTAAGAAAGCTTTTATGTGCGCAGCTCCTCTTGCTTGGAACAGTCTGCAACAATAATTGAAACTGAGCAATTTGGTTCCACTGCATGTTTTTAAAGCTTGGATAGGTGAAATGCTCTTTGATACTGTTGGTACTTGTAAATGTCGATAGGTATGTAAATGTAGCCCTGTATGATGTCCTTTATTGTTTTATGGTGTTTTATGTTTCATGTGGAACCTACTTGCTGCAGGTCTCCCTTGAAAAAGAGATCAATGATCTCAATGGGACCTACCTGGTTAAATAAAGGTTTGAAATGAAAGTATGCATGTTTAATGATACACACTCCTGACAATGCAAAAATGGATTGAATTATTGAACAAACAATCATTTTATTACAACTTAATATGTAAGGGATAATGTGCGTCGGGATCCTGCTCACCCTGTTGGTGTTATTTTTTCTATAATGGCCGGCTTACAGTACATTATCCCACCTATTACCAACGACTTGACACACAATATTGATTGTGTTCCCTTTAGTGTTTACTTCCTGTCTTCATGACAGCTTAGCTATCATGAATCCAAGGTGTTGTGCCCTCCACAATTATACAAATAAATATTCAATAAGTATTCCATGGTGTTTTCTGATTAATTAAACCTATGTTAATGTTTACAGCTGATGTTCCCTTGATCAGTGTCCTCCTAAGAAGCAGTCTGTTAGTGAACTATAGAAAATATCAGTTATCTAGAATGTCCATATTGACCAATCAGAATTGAGTATTCAACAAGTCCTGTAATAATAGCTGAAACATATCAACAAAATATATTCCTGGAATAAAAAAAAAATCCCTCATGTTGCAGCACATTACATGACTCTCTTCCCCTCTAACCATCTTGCGTAACTGTGTGTGTGTGTGTGTGTGTGTGTGTGCGTGTGTGTGTGTGTGTGTGCATGCGTGCGTGCTTATAGCTCAAGAGGAGGATTTTCATCGCTACTGTGCATCATTGTTTGCCGACCCTGTCAGCAGTGGCAGGCCTGAGCCTCAGATTACCGAACCTGAGTCGTGCCTTGTCATACAAATCCTGGATGAGGTGAGAATAACTGAAGCATTTCACTTTAACAAACACTCTTTGAAACACACTACATGAAAACATATACTGTAGTTAATTTAGTGAGGGTCAATGGGGGAGAAGACAGATATCTGTAAATAGGCTTCACAGACACTAGCATATTTGTATTTCCATTTCTCTCTTTCTGTCTCATTCACATACTGTACATGACTTGACTGTTTTCATTTGTTTTCAATAGAGAGAGGAGGAAGACATACATGGACTTTCTATTGCTCGACAGAGGACAGACAACAACAGAAAGTAAGCTTATATCAATATTTAACTGTGATCTCATATTCACACTGGCCTGTGGGAATAACTGGCAAATACGTCAAACAAGACTTTTCATCTACAGACAAGAGAGCTGGTGACAGTTATCAGCTGCTCAGCATGTGTGCACTTGGTTGAATTGTCTGTCAAAACTTTTAGACAATTAATGATAATCCAGTTTACCATCCAGTCAAGTGAAATCTTGGCATGTACATCTTGACAAAATATAAAGAACAGCTTTATGGATGTTGGAATTAACAGTCAAGGGTTGGGGCTAAACATCATGACGTTACTACCAACCATCCATCCATCGTAAACTATTTATCCAAGGAAGCAGTTCTCGCAGAGGGCCCTAAACTTCCCTTTGCCTGGCCACATGATCTAGCTCTGACTTTCAGGGTGCTCCGAGGCTAGTGTTGACATATCATCTCTCCAGGGAGGTGGCAAGGTGAAATCCTTACTAGGTGCCCGAACCACCTGAACTGGCTCCTTTCTACGCAAATGAGCAGCAGCTATACCCCGAGCCCCTCAAGGATGACTTAACTTTTCATCTTATTCCTAAGAGAGATGCCAGCCAACCTCCAGAGAAAACCAATTGTAGCTGCTTGTATTCGCAATCTCGTTCTTCCGGTCATGACCCATCCTTCAGGACCATAGGTGAGAGTAGGAACGATGATTGCCCTGTAGATCTAAAGCTTTGCCTTCTGGATCAGTTCTCTCTTTGTCACAACGGTGCGGTAAAGCTCCTGCTGCTCTCAAGTCTCCTGGCCCATCTCACACTCCATTGTCCCCTCACTCATGAAAAAGACCCCAAGATCCTTCACTTGGGGTAAGGACTCATTCTGCACTGAGTAGACAGAGACTGTTTCTACCATTCCTTAAAATTCAGTCTGTATTTATTGGTAATTCTAATAATATTGTCAAATTTGGCAAATCTTTTACAAGGTTGCTGATATGTTTTATTATGAGAATGTCCACTGTCAGAAAAGTCCTTTGTAGCCACGACTAAAGTCTCAATGTCTTGTTTTTCGCACACAGGGTTCCTTCTGTTCAGCAGCCCCTTAGTAAGGGAACACTGCTGACCCAAACGGCTATTATTAACAGCGGGTCCTCATTAGTCAGCTGCTCTTCTCCCAGTCCAGCACTACCATCCAGGCAATTTACAGCACCAACACCAGCCAAAGGAGCTAAGAGGCTCCATCTATCCTCGAATCAGACTTCCCAACCAGAGCATTTGACAACATGTAAGCTTTGTGGGTTTTTTTCTCCGAAGGACAGGTACACATGTAACGTTTTGCCTGCAGTTTTCACAACGGAAACCAGAGGAAATGTAGGATATTAAAACACATGTTTATCTTAGAGATTATGGCATTTTTCGAAGTTTAGCTTTTTAGGAGTTTCAATACAAAATAAGAAACATCAGTTATTGAGTGACCAATCAAAGTAAAAAAGAGTTTTGTCCATTATACAGTACGTTTAGCTGTTTCTTCTAAAATAGCCTCTAAGAACTAGCCATGATATGTGACGACAACATGATTTACAGTTCAGTTTGACATGAACATCCCACATGTATGTGTACACATGCAGGTCAGCTGCAAAATATGATTTTAAATTAGAATTTAGTTTATTTTACAGGAATATAATATCTTACATTGGTAAACCAGTATTGGACCTTGGAGGCTGGCAGCAACATTAGTCAAGGACAAACTTAATACTCCCTAAAACGGTGGAAAATGTCCCTTGTGTGCTTTTTCATGAAAATGTGACCACATGCGTACAAAACATAACTTATGTCCTTATTGTTGTTCATTTCATCTTTTGCACAGCATCGTCCTCTAAGAGTAAGCCATCAGCATGCCCCACTGCTCAGACTTCGAAGACATCGATCAAAACACAGCCGTCAAAAAAGCCCAATTGCCCACCCAAAGTCCATGAATCAAAACCTGACCTTGGATCAATTCAACATTTGTCCTCACCAGCACATTCCCAAACTCAGATCCTGAAACCCTCACCCTCCCCTGTCTTGTTTCCGCCTGATGTTTCTCCTGTGACTGTTAACAGACCTCCAATACTAGAACACCATCTTTCCCCTTCTCCGTCCATTTCCTTCTCCCTAAGGTCTACATTCGAAGTCTCACCATCAAGCTCCACTGAGTCAATCTTATTGCCTAAAGTTCACCAATCAACTCCAATACAGAAAGGCTCCCATGTATCTCTGTTGCCAGAACAATCCCAATCTTCCCAGTTGTTCCCAGAAACAATCTCATCACCGAAGCTTTCCCAATCATTCCGAAGTAATCAGGTGTCCTCAAGGCAATCCCAACATTCCTGCTATGACCCAGAGTCTCTGCTATCAGACAATCAACTCCAGCTGCCACCTGAGTCTTGCAGTTCAACCCCCCCACCAAAATATCTTGCACTAAGTCCAGCTGTGAAATATTTATCAAACAAGTCCTCTGTAGATGCATTTTCTAGTCATGGACAAACTCCAACAACAGAGAATTCTTCAGTTTTTGAGTACTCTACCCCTATCTCTGTGGACCATGAGTCAACTCTGGATAGACTTCCATCACATTTCATGGATGGCATCCAGGGTTATCCTTTAAATGTGAAACTGGAGGAGGAGGAGCTTTCAATAGGTAAGTGATTTATTCAAATTGCCTCTTTTTGTCCGTATGTGTTTGAGCAATGATGGTGTTGAAATCGTAAAAAGAGCACCAATTGGACGCTCAAGGTTTAATGTTTTTGACCGTGCAATAGTTGCTAATAGTTATTCATGATAGGATATAGGATGACTGTCAACTTTTTTCACATGTCTCAGAAATGTGTACTTAGGAATTGTAGTTAAAGGGAGGAAAATACATTACTTTTGGAGCAGTTTTGAATAGATCAAGGATCAAGTTGGGTCTGTGACACTGTTGTTGACCGTCAGCAGATAAAGTATATAAGGGTTTATATGCAAAAATGTGTTGTTTTTAAAAAGATACCTTATCTGTCGGACACACCACTATTCTGTGATTTGGACTGCAGATCTAAAAGTGTGTAACCAATTGGCACTAGTAACTACAACTGGAGCACCAGGTGCATTACATTACATGTAACTTGTTAGACGCTTTTATCCAAAGCGACTTACATACTCAATACTGTGGGCAATCCCCACAGGAGCAATTTGGGGTGAAGTGTCTCAGGGACACAACGACATGCTGCGGCAGGGGCGCCGTAAGGGGGTGACAAGTTAGGACGATTCTAAGGGCCCGTGACTGACAGGGGCCCAAACAATATTAGAACATTAAGAAAAAAAATTGTATGTAACCAATGTGATATCTTTTCATGTGGCCCAAAATCCCTGGCGGCGCCCCTGTGCTGCGGCAGTGGGGTTTTAACCTGTGACCCCCTGGTCCGAACACCTACGCACAACCCACTGCCCCACCAACTTCCTGTCAACAAGAGTACAGACAAAGCTCCTCACTATTTCCATAAATAACAACACTAGCATACAGTCTACCTACATTCACATTGATGCCAGTGATACAGTTCTTTGCTCAGTTGGTCCCTCTTGAGATTCAGTTCTCATTATTCGAAAAGCTTTTGCTAATTTACTCCTCATAAATCCAAGCTCTATCTAAAATCCTGTGATTTGGAAAGATCATGTACACCTCTACTAAACATTTCCCCTATTACATTCTTGTGATACAGATGAAACTCTGAAAGGATGCATCATGATTGTGAAAACTCAAGCAACTTGTAATATCAGGAATAACTTGTTCAAGGCTGTTTTGCCAGGCTTATTTACATTCTTAAAAAACAACAACTCAATACTTAAAATGAGTACTTAATTTGCTGAAGGCCACTGGTGGTATACAGATGAATACAGCTTGGACCAAGAGGCAGACAGGAAGCATGATAATAGACTAAAATATGTTGAATTTCACAATTAAATAGCTCCTCTGTGGAACTTCAAGTGCTGAAAGAAGTGTGACCTTCATCACTTTTGTTGTCACATTTAACACACATCTAATAACGGCCCGTCCACACACAGGCATGAAAAAAATCTTTCAAAGCTTCGCCCATTCACTTGAATGGGGTGACGTAGAAGATTTTGAATCTTCACCGAACTGCATTGTGGGGAGCGGAGCATGGCTTTGCAAGAATCGTGAGCATCAAAAGTTGAGCAATGTTCAACTTTTGATGCTCCCGATGCTTTCGAAGCTGGCATCAGCCAATCAAATCCCGTTTATGCAAATCCCGCCAGTACAAGCGCTAGCCAATCAAACCGCGTGCAAGCTGGGAGAGCCAGACCGCAGTTCATTTCCTCATATTCCAAACGAGAAATTACGGTAGCAAATCACGCGGTTCTTTAAGACCAGAACTATCTACCGGGATACAAACCGGAGGAACCAGGCATGGAGGGAGGCAGCAGAGACAGTGGGTGAAACTGGTAGGTTTTCGCCTGTTTGGGGAGTTTATATCCAGTTTACTTCGTAAAGCTATTGCTTTGTATGTCGGGGGCGGGAGATTCATGTGATTGGTTGTTGGTCGCCTTGGGCGCGTGAAATCGCCAAGCTTCAGACACGCCCAGCATCAAGATTTTTCAAGATTGTTTTCATGCCTGTGTGGACCGGCCGTCAGCTTTATCATTTTGTTCCCTCATGTCTGGGTTTTAATGTTTGTATTTTTCTCAGTTTACTGTTACCAGGGTGATCTAAAGAGGCACTCTAGTGGCCAGGTTAAATAAGTGTTAAAAAATACTTGACGTTAGTAAATTATACTGAATAGCTATTATGATTTTCTCTTGCTAAATCTTCCCATTTCATCCGGAAGCCAAATGGGCTATTTGCACTTTTTCATTCTTAATATCGATCATTGCTTTAAATAACACATACCATAATACTTCAGCAGACGGAGGTAATTACTTTGTAAATGTGTGTGTGTGTGTGGCCTAGCATTACTATACTTGTAGGGACCTAAATCTGTTTACACAGTCACGTGTGGGGACTCGCCTCCCTTATGGGGACAAATTGGAGGTCCCCATGAGGGGAATCATTAATTTTAGGGTGAAGACTTGGTTAGGTTTAGGGTAAGGGTTAGGGTTAGGCATGTGTTGGTTATGGTTAAGGTTAGGATAAGTCTCCAGGAAATGCATGTAAGTCAATGTAATGTCCCCTGAAGTGATGTATACATGGTATGTGTGTGTGTGTGTGTGCGTGTGTGTGTGTGTGTGTGTGTGTGTGTGTGTGAAGGGTAAGTTTGCTATAGGGTATTTATTTTTTTATTGCGAATATTTTATTGTCTCTTTAGAATTGAAAATTGTGCTAAAATCTGGACTTTAAACACAGATCCGAAGACTGTAAATCTGTGTCGACAGTTTGCACGAACCTATTCATTCAAATTTTCCTCATCTTGCTTCAACTTCCCTCAGCCACGTTTCACACTTCTACCTCTCTTCCTCTATACATCCATCATCTCTATTTCTAACTTCATTCTTAGCATTCTTCTCACCCTTCACTTCCTACATCTCTTTGACCAGTGAACGCCTGCTTTATCAGCTTAACTGAGCTCAATGCGTGTGTAACAAAGTCAAGGACATTTACATCTATTTTACATTTTCATTCGATGTTAGGGGAAATGTTCAGGGATTATAAGTGCGAAACATCAAGGACGATCAATGTCTCCATAGTTGTTTGAGCGATGAAGATACATTGTTTTTTTTTAAACAATATTTGTTGAAAAGAACATCTTGTGTGTGTATTTTTCTTGAAGACAGCGGTGATGAAATGTCCAGTGATAGCCTGGGTCTGGATCCACATGAGGAAGAGTCTTCAGATGAAGAAGTGCAGATGCACAGACGTTTAACGAGAGGGAGAACCAGAGAGAGAAAGGAAGGGAATCCTGCCACGTCTCATTCTGAAGATCCCTTTGTTCCTGAAGACCCACACAGAGGAAAAGATCTGCAGACCGATGAGCAAGAACAGCTGTCAGAAGCATCCGTGGTAACCTGTTTCCATACAAGCTTTTTTCCTTCTTTATTGGAAGAACCTTATGAGTGTATAAATGATTTTTTTGGGCATTATAAGGAATATTATACATTTACAGGGCTCAAATGTGAATATACATTTATAAATGGTTGCCAAACAGACAATCAGACTTAAATACAAGTGAGATTTAAAGGGGCCCCATTATGCTCATTTTCAGGTTCATATATGTATTTCGTGACATGTTTGTGTTATAGTCACGAAATTAATCTATTGATTCGTGTTCACCAACATGATTTCGCCATTTTTTTCGTGTCACACCGAACGATTTTAAAAGCAATGTAAATAATAACAAATTAGAAGGGAAAAGAGATTTAAAAATATAGATTTCAGTATTCTGACACAGAACGATTTTAGAAGCAATGTATTTCTATTGGTAGTATGTTTCGTGCTTGCACCAAATAATAACAAATTAGAAGGGAAAAAAGTACAGATCTCAGTATTCTGAGGCTCTTTAACCCATTTATTTTCCTCGCGGATGGCAAAAAAAACTCCAACATTATACTATTTAAAATAAAAGGGTTAGGCTTAGGGTAAGATATTGAGTAAGAAGATGTTCTTATCAACCCCACAGCTTAAAAACTATAACAGAGCATGAAATTAATAATGACACCCCTTCATCCTTTTTAATAAGATATTTTTCGCTCACAGCAACTTGTTCTTGATTCATATCACTAACACATATTTGTTTTTAGATACACAACGTTTTATTGCATAACAATACAATGACTTCTTCAATTAAATAAGGGCACGCAAACGCCTTCACTTGATACCAATTATTACAGTGAGGGAAAAATATCTAATTGCTAACGAATGAATAACCCAAAAAGGTATTTAACCTCTTAAGCCCCAAGCCTGTTTTTCAGGTTTCAGGCTCGAAAATGACATGCCCAAAACAAAGGACTATAACTTAACTTCTAAAAGGGTTATATGAATAATTTATTTTATCAAAGCAAGGTCACATCTGTGAGTTGGACGTAGAAGTGTCAGAATCAATAAAGATGTTTCAGTGTCAGAGTAAATCCAGATGGAACATAGTCAAAAAGTGTAAATTCTTGTCTCCGCCCAAATAAAACCCATTACTTATAGTGAAAACCACCCTTGGATGATGGGTTAGTAGCCTAAAAGCTTTAAGAATCCAAAGTATAACATATAATAAGTACCCTGTATCAAGATTGAGGCAAAACAAGTGAGAATTGACCTTTTTAGAAAGATTTAGCAAAAACAAGTCCAAGCGGACTAAGCTTTGGGCACATTTGGTTCCATCAGTGCCATTTAACCTTTTTCAGGTACCAGACTGTAAAAATCATTGTATAACATTTAATTATCACCATAGGTATTCATTCCATGAAAAAAAAAAAAAAAAGTCTGTGTGTGTGTGTGTGTGGGAAGTTCCCTCTTTGCATGAGATGCATGTTACTTGCACAATAAAAATTAGGAAACTTAGGAAACATTTGACTCCAACTGGAGCAGATTTATTTAAAAAAAATTAGCAACACACTATAACAATGGTTCTCAAACTTTTTTCACTCATGTACCCCCTTTGAAAAAAGATTCAGCCAAGTACCCCCTGATCAGCGCAAAAACAATTTGTTAGGGAAAAAATGCCTATATAAAGAGGTACAGTACAGCGCTGCACCATCAGTGTCTGAGTCATTAAAACAACAACATTGTAACTGAGAAACACTTTAATGCTACATTTCAAATGTTTACAATTCATCACATGGCAAACCAATTTTAACATCATGCAATAACACTAAGACGACATTAGTTGCATTGAACTGATCTTTTTAATAAGTTGTACAATGTAGTGAAACATGGGCTCGTGCTTCACTGAGGATCTTTGTCATTCTGACAGGGAGACAAACTGCAGTTATTACACTTTGCGTTTTGAGATATGTGTAACTCTGTCAATATAAAACCCACACTGCTCAAACTTCCTTACTTTTCCTAAAATTGGTATATTTGTTTTTTCATTTATTTTGGGGCGTGGGGAATGAAGAGAAAAAAATATATGAGCATTTTATGAGCATGGGATTTTGACCCCTCATATAAACATGTGCATAATGCTGCGCTATACTTTGCGGCCACACACCGTTGCCAAGCAACGCTTATTGTTTAGTTGTCCTTTGATAAGCAGGTAGTCATATAATTAACTAGAACTAGCTAGATCTGATAGATTTGGACATAAACGCGAGTGAAGTATAACCGGATGCGAGAGAGAGATCAGAGAGCAGATCAGCTGCTGCTGACGGAGAACACGCAGCTCTTCTGGATCACAGCTCCGCCGCTGTGACGGACCGTTGAGCCGAGCAAAAATACACTAAGAGTTAGACCCAACACACTTAGCTAGTTTATCTACTCTAGAACTAGCTAAACTAGTTATACAGATATTTATTCTTTACTGTCGGGTCACTTATTACAGGTTCAGCGAGCTGCACGAGACTGACGGGCTGTCAGGAGAGAGAGAGGAAAAGAGAGCACCCCGTTTATTTTTCCCATGTTATTATCCAGAGTTTCTGTAAACCTTTGAATAAAGTAGTTAATCTACTATTAGTAGTTTGTGTAAATGCCTTTATTATGTTTGTTTTGTTCATTAACATAAAATAAATCTCACGTACCCCCTGCAGTACTCCAATGTACCCCTAGGGGTCCGCGTACCCCCATTTGAGAACCACTGCACGATACAACAAGCATTTTTTGGGTAAAAAAAAAAACTTTATACAAACCCTGAATGTTACAGTATTACTCCAGTAAGTCATGCCATGCCCTGTAACAGTTCTTTTTGGTAGTGAAGCACAGAGGGACCGGACACTTCCTGCAGTACACTGGTGTCTTCACCCTTCTGTTGCCAGCATCAGAGCACCTCCTGCAGTACCTCCTGACCTAGGTGGCATCTTCCCCATAATACTTGGGCATCCAGAAGCCATATCCTCATCGCCTTCCTCACTGTGAAACAAATAGATTAATTCTCTGGCTTGTACTTTCAAAAATGTAACTCAAATCAGAAATAATTTCTCTACAACAGCAGAACATCAATTTTGAGTGTGTGAAATAACATTATATCACTCAAAATGTATACCGTGTAAATTATGTGAGACGGGGTTCATATAATCTTTTCAATATTTAATAATATTCTGTCTGTCATATATTTATATATATATATATATATACACATACATATATACATGTGTGAATATATATATAATATAAGTAATAATTGTAATAATTGTAAGAGGTTAAATATATGTTTTTTAATGTTAAAGTTTTTCTTTCCAGCCGGGTTATACATTTGATAAATTGGCAAGTTTTTAGAAGTTTTAGAGAATCATTTTGCCGGACATAATCACTCAGGAGCGTACAGTCAGTGTCTTATTGTAGCTGACTTGATCTATTAGATATCATTTGTATCACGCTAATTACTTGACATTATTCATCTGTAGCTCAGAGACAGGCAGTGGTGTTAAAGGTGCTCCCCATTGAGGGAAGAAAAGAGAGTGATTCAAAAGACACCGCCTGAATGGTCCCAAATGACCTATCCGCTATTTAATGGTATGAATCCTTTATACTGTGACAGGGGAAGGGGGCAAAATAAAGGGGGGGTAGTGCTTTATTAAAAAGATGGAGCAAATGAGGTTCATGATTGTGAAGATGGTGGTTATCTGTGGCCTCTGGACCTGAATCAAACTGCTCATAAAATGATTACATAGTCATTTTCCTTAGCGTTTTTCTCTCCTTTTGGACCCGATCACTGCTCCTTTATTGTCCTATATGCATACTTTCTTTCCTTTGGTCTATTTTTTCCACTGTTTTTACCTTTTCACCCAGACAGCTGCATCCTTGTTGTTAGACATTGCACAAACACAACTCCATTTCCCCCGCCACACACTCCCATTGTGTTGTGTCTCTTGCCATTTCATTGGCAATGCCTCTCCTTTTTCTTTCTTTCTCTCCTCTTGTCATTCCACATCCTCGCTCCTTCCTCTTTTCTCAGCGACATTATTCCCACATGCCTCGCTTTCTATTTTCTCCCGGCCCATCTGCAGGGTCTCCTGAATGCTCCGGCTAGCATGCTATTGCATCAGATCTAATCTTAACTAAACAGAGCTTCCTGATTTTACTCCCCCCCCCCCCCCCCTCCCCAGACTCACAGGAGGACACTTGGAAGAAAAAACTAACCCACCACGCCGCTGTGAGATGCTCTCAGCGGCTCCAGGGGTTAATTAAAAATCAATTCATCAAGTGGAAACAAAGGAAACAGGGAGGGAGAGGAAATATCTCCAGTGAAAGACACCTCCTTATTAATATGCAGTAGAAAATGGAAAAACACACATTTTAACACTCTTACCTGTCTTAATAAAAGTTAAATTGATATTGAGTTCCTGTTTGTCCTTTGGATTGATTGTGTAAGGAAAGTGAAGACCAAACTATTAATTCCTAATTCCCCTGTCCTCTCTGTTTTACACCCCTCCTACACCCCTCCTACCTGTCCTCCATAATCTCTTTTTATATCATCTCTCCATCTCACTCTAATCCTCCTGTGATCTGCTTTTCCGCCTCACTCCCTTCACTTATTCCCTTTTTTTTTGTACCTCTTCCTTCCATCCCTCCTTCTCCTGCATGCCTCCATCTGTTTCCATGTCCCCTCAGGTGAACCACAACCACAGTGCTGGGCCGGGATCAGAGCGGCTCTGTGATCGGGATGGATTTCCGCCTCAGGGTTTGGACATGAATTCTGGTCACTCAGACACGCAAGAACACACACACTGTGACCCGCCGCACACATCCCAAATGACTCGGCATTATTCAGAACAAACAGGTAGGATAGAGAGGGGAAGGCTTCTAAGCATGTCCAGGGTTGGGAGGGTAAATATAATCTGTTACGGCCCGTCTACACGGCGGCGTGCGTTGAAGCTTCAACGCTTCTGCCCATTCACTTTGAATGGGGTGACGTCACGCTTTGCCGAACTGCATTGTGGGAGCGTTGCTTCGCTTTGCTCGCATTGCTCGCTTCAAAAGTTGAGCAATGTTCAACTTTTGAAGCTTCGGCGGAAGCGTCAGCCAATCAAATCATATGCCAGTACAAGCTCTAGCCAATCAAACCGCGTGCTTGTGTGTCCGGGGCGGGAGATTCATGTGATTGGTTGTTGGTCGAGTTTCAGACACGCCCCCCCGGCAAGCTTCAACGCACGCCGGCATGTGGACGCTGCGTTACATTTAATAGTTTAATGTAAAATATTTGTTATCCTATTTAAGTACCACGATATAAAAGTAATGTATCCTGATTACTTTATGGTACTTTTGGATCACCTTACCTTTAGATTAATACCAAATTGAATACAATAGAAATGCATATAAAGGAAGGGATTTTAGCCTTTGCAGACCATTTACATGCACACAAACCTATATAACACACTACAGGAAAGGGAAAACCACAAAAAGCACAATAGGACTTTTATGTAACTATGTTTAGTTACTTTTATGTAACTGTAAGGAAATACATTTACCTTTTTTGTATGCTGATTATGTAATAAGGTAAATGGTATCCGATGCTCCCCGGGCCTGTGCATGTGTGTGGTAATTTGTATGCTCCTTATTTCATTGAGATTTTCTTTTTTCTAAAAACTGGTTCATGTTTTCCTATAAACTTCATCAGAAAGTGTTCCTGTGCTTCGGGAGATTAGATTGTGAAGATTACCTCTGTGTCCAACTTTTTGCCTAGAGATACTTTCCAATTTGCAAGCGTTATTCATATCACAAAGCCCTCATAATAGGATTTAGAACAAATATGTAAAAACGCAGAGCTTACAAGAGAGATGAAAATTAGTTTTAAACCCAGAGGAATGCTGGCTGCTTGGTGGAGAACGAAAAAGATGGGGGACAACACGGATAATTTACTACTGGTGGGTCCAGGGGGAGCTTTCTCTGAGATATCTTTTTTTATTCTGTGTTGGCTTCTTATTTTGTATTTACTGCCTTCATTTTCTTAAACTGTCAGGAAACACATTTTACCAGAAACTTTTACAATATCACAAACAAACACAGCCTTTTCTTCTGGTTTCTTTTCTACTTAAATAAAGCCAAAGTTAACTTTGACTTTAACCGCCCGAAGAATGTTCAAATGTATATGTAGATAAACCAAAAAACATACAAAACCAAACATATATATTATTATTTACATTAATAATATGTTTAGTGGCTGTGTCTATGAGGTTCTCAATACTCCCAAGAAGACTTTATACATACTTTTCAAATTGAGTTAACGTATTAGGATCAAATCAGTCACTTTAATACATCATGGTACTTATTAAACCTTGCACTCTTGTCAAAGGCTTTTGAATGACATGTTTTTCCATTATCCAGTCTTTAGTCACTGCCAGAGCCCATACCTTGTTCCTGTTCACTTCCTGTTTGTCTTCTTCTGCTGTTCCCAGCGGAAGTTGAATTAACTGTACTTCTTGCTGCGGATTGATTTGATTGCACAAAGTCCCTTGTTCCTCCTTAGCAACAGTCTGCTCTCCTTAGCAGCGGTCTGTTAGCGAGAATTAACAAACTCTAAAATGTCCAATATGACCAATCAGAATAGAGTATTCAAATAAGCTGTGTCACAATTTATGTGAGTGTGTTTCGGTAGATAGAAAATATGTTTCGTCCGCTTCAAGCACCACTACTCAAGTGCCATCAAGCTCCTTCATCTTTAAGAGAATACTGACAGCTATAAGATTGATATATCCAAATCTCAGAAACTAGGGCAATTATAATATTCATGTATTTTCCGGTAAACTGTCCCTTTAAGTAAATGATTTTAGCTCAAAATAATCCCGTCAACCTTCTCCCTCATCACGTATGGAAGGCCAGCTTTTCACCGGTTCACTGTGTAGCCTGCATTAAACGAAAGAGGTCGACAGTGACAGAGACTCCTCACCATGCCGCCCGCTGCTCGTCAAACCCCGCACCGTCTCTGCCACCGCCATTAAAGCTCCAAAGTTAATGAGAGAGAAAGGTTAGAAAGGAGAAATATCACCTTGACAACCCTCTGCACTCATTTATGTCCCTCCATCTGTCTCCTCTATTTTACTCTTTTTTTTATTTTTCTTCCCAGGCAGACAGGGCTGAGATCCAACAGGTTTTATATGTCTCCTGCTCTTTTTTCCCTCCTACTCTCTGTCCCCCGGTCAGTCAGAAAATGAGGTTGTTAGTGTGCAGTTTCTGTCTCGTGCATCCAAAGAGAGAGACATTACATTTACATTACATTGCATTTAGCTGACGCTTTTATCCAAAGCGACGTACAATAAGTGCATTCGACCAGGAAGATACAAACTTGAAGAAAACAGAATCAGTTTCAAGTACATCAGGTTTCATAGAGCCAAAACATTTCATGTGCTACTCAACTGGCTTTAGATAAGCCAGTCCTTTATTAGTATATAAGTGCTTTGTTAGCAATTCTTTGTTAGTAATTCTATCGCTTGAAGTGGAGTCGAAAGAGATGATGGAGACAGATGGATAGACAGACAGGCAGGACAATGACCAACCTCTATACAGAGAGAGAGAAGAGATACACTCAGCTGCCTGTATGAATACAAGTGTTCACCTTGTGCTTCGCTGGCTATAGCCAACCGAGTCTCACGGCATTTCGTGTTATAGTCACGACATTTAAACGATCGATTCGTGTTCACCAACACGATTTCCCCCTTTTTTTCGTGTCACACAGAACGAAGCAATGTATTTCTGTTGATTGTCAAGTGCCAACAATCAGGAGAGATATTTGATAGTTGGTGCTTGAGAAGACTAAACATTTATCTGCAATTGACATGAATGGAAACGAGTAATAAAGTATATTCATTACTCGTTATTCTCTACTAATAGTTAATTAAAGGCTGTATATTATGGCTATTTTGCACATCCCTTTCAAGATTTCAATATTTTCAAAGGTTTATTGACATATCATATACACCACTACGGTGTAGTTATGCAATGAATGAAAAACTTGTGTCACAGGTTCCTCAACAGTGCATTACAAGACATCTATCAATATGTGTGTACCTCCACCATTAAACTGTCCTATTCTGCACATTTCTTATTCTATCTACATACATAAGGGTATAATTCATATGTATAATATCAGTTAAAATAAGTGCTTCAACATAGTTAACATTGCAGGAAAGCAATATATTAGACGTTAAGTACTTTGTCAGGCTTAATATTTATCTGTAGATAGATACCCCCGACCTTAATCTAAAGTATTATTTAATGTTTAAATAAAGGTTAATTAGTTTTTCTGTTTTGCACCTCCTCCTATTCATATCTTTGTACATCCAGCACTAAACTGTTTTATTGTAGAGATCACTTACAGTATCTTCTTGATTGTTTATATTCTATATTTCTATCACAGACCTTCTACTTTCCCCCTATGAAAGTATGTACTCTTAATATTTTTTTCATCAAATATAAACATAGTTTTATTCATGTTTTCACATAATGTTACAGCATATTGCTATATTATTTCAGACTCAGTATTTACATTCTTATATTCAAAGAAAATCAGTAATATCTTTAAAAACTACAAGTCCTTTTATATCAGCTGTGCAGCGTTATGGTGTAAATATAACCTATATTGAATGAATTAGATCAAATGTAAAAGTCAGCCGAATTAGTATTAAAACTGCAAGGAGACGTATTGTGTGAAGAGAAATTGAAGATGTTGTTTAATTGTTGATATATTTATGATCCACGTCACGTATTCAGTTTCAGCGGCATTTCTTCAGTTTTTCCAAAGGTCTTCTGATCAGGGCTCTATAAATAAAGAACTACGGCAGATCTGTAATATGTAATGCAGCCGAACAAAAAGACGGACAAAAAGACGTGCTGCAGGCACGAAACATACTACCAATAGAAATACATTGCTTTTTAAATCGTTCTGTGTGACACGAAAAAAAGGGGAAAATCATGTTGGTGAACACAAATCAATAGATTAAATGTTGTGACTATAACACGAAATGCCGTGAGACTGGGTTGCTATAGCATGCTCCCACATTGCTGTATAATGTCCTGGCACTTTTGGTTAAAGCGTAATTGCTAATACCTTCCATAGCGTTGCTAGCTTTATCAACCTTAACTTGCCAAATAAACAGTTTTTAAGATTTTGAATGAACTTTTATTAAGTTAAAACAATATTTTAGCAGAGAAACAATTTAGATGACCAATATGTAACTATTTTATCCCAAAGAAAAATCATATTTGAGCAATTTATAGCAATGTTTGGAGCTCCTGGGCGTATGAGAGTGCCAGGTCAACAACTAATCTCACCACCTGAATTGTAGACATATCTGAAATGGAAGTCTAACCATAGGGAGTTAAACAATAATTCCAATTTAAATTACACGAGCCACCAATTAAAGCTAGCTGGATAGCTAACATTAGCTAGCAAGCTTGTTAGACAGGTAGCTAAAGTAAGCTAGCTAACTATGTAGCTTGATTTACAAATAGATAGATACATGATTGATGGATAGATAGATAGATATATATGTAGATAGATAGATGGATAGATAGATAGATAGATGGATGGATGGATGGATAGATAGATAGATGGATAGATAGATATATAGATAGATGGATAGATAGATATAGATGAATGGATGGATAGATAGATGGATAGATAGATAGATATATGGATTGATATATGGATGGATGGATAGATAGATAGATATATGGATGGATGGATAGATAGATAGATATATGGATTGATAGATAGATGGATGGATATATATATATATATATATATATATATAGATAAATAGATAGATAGATGGATGGATGGATGGATAGATAGATATATGGATTGATTGATAGATAGATGGATGGATAGATGGATGGATGGATGGATAGATAGATAGATAGATAAATGGATAGGTAGATAGATAGATAGATGGATAGATAGGTAATGTTTGCTAGCTAAATAGCTAACAGTTGCTAGCTAAAGAGCAGTGACATTTTAATTGAGTTTGGTCTCTATACATAGTTAACTTGTTTTTATAAATGTCAACACTGAGGACCTTTGTCTACCCTTTTGGCAGTGATAGTTATTATAAGTTGTTGACATGAGCTTTAGTATGCAGTCCAGCACAAACATAATGACATAGATGAAAAAACAAGCTGAAAGACCGACTTATATTGATATCTTTATCTGCATTTCTGACTCATTCTGTATTTTCAACCCTCTGTGAATTTAGAAGCCAGCTGTCTCACACTTCTCTTCCTCTTCCTCTTTTCATTTGCAGCTGATTTAGATAGTTAGTAGATTCTCCATGCAGCAAATAGTAATAATTGATTGGCCAACCACTGGAGAGAAAGAAGAAAAAACTGTAGTAATTGCTCTGCAGCTGTCAGGATTGGCTGAAGCGGTTATTGGTTTGGTGCAGATGCTGCCGCCGAATGAACAAATGGATTATTGTATCAAATGTAATTTACCAAATTTGCTTGGATTCATTCATATATTTCTAAGTACAAAAAGGCTAATGGATTGAGGAAACTCGTCACAGCCATGGATTATTTTCTATTCTGGAATCTGTGTGTGATCCTAGATAACAAACTGTCCTTCACTGCAAACATCGCTGCTACAACCCGTTGCTGCAGATACACGCTTTACAGCATCAGGAAGATTCGTCCCCAGCTGACCCAGAATGCCACGCAGGTTCTGGTCCAGGCTCTCGTCACCTCACGCCTAGACTACTGCAACTCCCTCCTGGCTGGTCTACTTGCATGTGTCATCCGACCTCTGCAGCTCATCCAGAATGCAGCGGCTCGTCTGGTCTTCAACCTTCCAAAATGTTCTCACACCACTCCGCTCCTCCGCTCCCTTCACTGGCTCCCGGTAACTGCTAGAATCCATTTCAAGACACTGGTACTTGCGTACTATGCTGCGAATGGATCTGGCCCTTCCTACATCCAGGACATGGTTAAACTGTACACCCCAGCACGTGTGCTTCGCTCTGCATCAACCAAACGACTCGCTGCACCCTCGCTGCGAGGGGGACCCAAGTTCCCATCAGCAAAAACACGTGGGTTTGCTATCCTGGCTCCAAAATGGTGGAATGAGCTCCCCATTGACATCCGGACAGCAGATAGCTTACACACCTTCCGGCGCAGATTGAAAACTCATCTCTTTCGACTCCACTTCGAGCGATAGAATTACTAACAATGAACTGCTAACAGAGCACTTATATACTAATAAAGGACTGGCTTATCTATAGCCAGCTGAGTAGCACTTGAAATGTTTGGCTCTATGAAACCTGATGTACTTATATGATTCTGTTTTCTTCAAGGTTGTTATTTCCTGGTCGAATGTACTTACGTAAGTTGCTTTGGATAAAAGCGTCAGCTAAATGCAATGGAATGTATTCATTGTTTCTCCTGTATATTGAATGGATGTTTTAGGACAAGGTTTCAATCATTTTTACCACTTGTAGTGATATACTCCAAATATAAGCACTGCAAAATACATCCATGACCTAGTTTTACTTTTTAAATTGATCAACCATGAAAACGAATGACTGTATTCAGTAATTCACCCAGCAGCTTTGTATTTTGTGTATCGATTCGTCACACAAAAAACCTTATTCCATGCATTTGATCTATACAAAATCACTCACTGTTGGAGTGTGATAGCAAATAAAATGCATTGCTATTTCCATTTGGGAGCGATATATCCTACTGATATCAGCGTGAAGTTGTACGATCTCTCCTCGGTTCTCATTTAAACGGTTTCCAGATTTTTCAAATGTTGTGTAGAGCATGTAATGACCAATATAGGTAGAGTGAAGAGATGTGTTCAAAAGAGTGTCAGAAGGGACAAAATAGTACTCTACAAATATGTATATTCTACCAAAGTTTTCAGACATTAATACAATCTAGTGTGCATGCACCAACTGTGCATGCCACCTGTTACTCCGGCAACTTTTCTACTTTTAGCTTTCTCATTTGATCTCTCTTGTTATTTTTCTATAAAATAAATTATATTAATAAATTATGAGGCTGTGCCCTCTCTAAACTTTCTTGTAAAGATATGTCTTGTTTGTTTTTGAGTTGCTGCTATTGTGCATCCTCGCAACTGTTGTTTAGCAACTGTATGGCTGCCATGTTTACACCAGGGAGGAGGAAATCACGCTAAGGCTGGCTAACATGATGGTCTGAGAAACGGCAATAACCACTGAAGGTTGCAGGGTAAACCGAAGAGACGAAGGAGGAGAGCTGGGTGCTGTGTCTCCCCCATTTCATTATGGGCACCGTAAGATGACTGGCTACTAATGGACAAGCTAACCACCGTAGCTAGGAGCCTGGCTGAATATCTGGAGTGTAGTTCAATGAGCTTTACTGAAACATGGCTGCACCAGGATATATCTGATGAAAACATTTCCATCGATTGCTTCCGAACTGGGCGGACTGGGATTGCATTGCTTCACCATGAGCCTGGGTCTTCATCATGTCCCTGTGGCTACAAGGACTTGTACTTTGCCTATATAAATATGTATTTATTTGATTCTAATATGGTACACATTTTTGGAAACCTAATAGTGTGGTTCATTAATTTGAGTTATTGATTGATTGTTTGGCTGTTCTTAGTATTTGTTCCCCCATATCTTGTATTCAGTGTGCACCCTCTCAGAGTTTTCTCTTACTCTTTTAGGGTCAACGGGTCATGGACCAAGCAGCCCCTACACTGAGGCAGACCTGGTTTCAAGAATGATGAAGAACAAGCTCGTACAGCCAACTGGAATTCAAAACCACTCAACCAGACCCACAAGGAGAGGAGAAATATCAGCAAACGAACTTGGAACATCTGGTAAGTGTGTGTGTGTGTATTTTGTCTGTGTGAACACTATCAAGCGCGCTGAGCTCCTCTTCCTGCTTACACACAACATTCTATTTCACACACAATTAATACACCTCAATTCTTCATTTAGCCACTCTTTGTTGGCACTGAGTATGCAGGTTTCTTAAAGAGATTATACCGTATCACTCTCGAGCATGAACATACACACATGCAAGACACACACACGCAGTATTGGGAGTTTGTCCAGGAATCTGTCCTCTCATCACTTCCCTCGCTCACAACCCAGAAACACTGCAGCAATCTGTTTATGTCGACACACACACACACACACACACACACACACACACACCACACACACACACACACACACACACACACACACACACACACACACACACACACACACACACACACACACACACACACACACAAACAAACATAGACACCTGAGAGACAAGACGATAATCTGTTTTACTCTGTTATAGATCTAATACTCTCCACTGCTCACCAGATCACAGGATCCCCTTCCTCTTTCCCTCACACAACAACAACCATGTTTAAATACACCCAATTCACTCCTTCACTCTGTTCTTTCTAAACTTCCAAACAATTTAGCCCTGGGATCTTCATACATTGTATTGCACTTACAACACATGTAACCCAGATATATGTATCTACCATATAGGCTACTATGTGGCCAGAAGTATGTGGACACACTACCCAAACAGAGATGAGCGCAGCGCTGTGTCACTGCCTGGCGAAAGAGAGAGAGAGCCTTCCCCTTTCTGACGAAAACAAAGAATCAGCACGAAAAGGAAAAAAAAAGGTCATCCTCTTTAAAAGCTGCTGTGTCGTGTATTTAACGGCAAACAACCAAAACGATTTCAAGTAACTATTTTCTTTATTATTAAGTAGAAAAAAGGGCACTACAATGAAATATCTGTGTCTTCACTTCATCAACAAAGAAGACAGAAAACGTAATCAACCTGGTAATTCAATACGTCTGTGGGAAACACTTCACCACAGCTACATTATGATGCTAACGTGGCGTTGTAATGTTAAAAGTCAAAGTAGAGACTGCAGATGTTGCATTGAAATATAAAACAATGACATGCAAAGGAAATCCCAGTTTAAGTGTTAGCCTGTTAAGGACATCAATAATGTATTGCTTTTATTTCACCATATCGACAAAGGTCAATGATCTCCAATGACATTGTGTAATTGTTTGCCTGAATGACCATCGCCTTTGGGCTTCTTGTAGATAATAAGATGTACAGTATTCCGATTCTTATTATCAGATTGGTGAAGACCTCAGCATCTGGATTTACCATAAGTCAAATGACAGCAGATATTTTCACCCAAAATGGGCGGGGCAAGTACTCAGATGTGTTGCTCTCATGTATTGCAGACATGTGATATTTTAACATGTGATTCCAAAAACGATAATGTACCACATGTGCTGATAAACTGGTAAAAATTACATTAGTATAAAGAAAAAAAAAACACCAGACGTCACCAATTTCCCCCTTGGGATAAATAAAGGACTCTGATTGGCTCTAAATGTATTAAAAATGTTTATGTTTTATTCCTGTCCTTATTCATTTGTACTTTAACATCAAATACTTTAAGTCAAGTGAGCACCATGGTGCATTTAAGTCTAGTTAAGTTGAATGCTTGGAAAGGAGGTCCACGCTTGTGAAACCTCTCAAGAGCTCCAGAACCTTTTGAACATATGTAATTAAAGCATCAGAAGGACTCCTGGGTCTCCACAATTTTTTTAATTCCTCCAGGGAACCTTATCACAGACGTTTCGGCGAGTTTCCTCCTTCCCTGAGCCTCATTGTGCCGCCTTGTCAGAGCGCTGCTCCAGTGTGTGTCTGACAGCGCAGTGAGGAAGGCTGCTCGCAGGAACATCTGTGCTTCGGCTCCCATGTGTCATTTATGAAAGTCTTGAAATAGCTTTGAGTTGCTGAGCATCTTTTTCTCTGAGTAGGGAACTCCTTTTCAAGTTCACAGCATATATTTTTATTTTATTTCACGCTTCATTTAGCTATACAGCCAGGGTTGGAAGGGTAACTTTAAAAATGTAATATGTTACAATTACTAGCCTTCATTACATTACATTTCATTTAGCTGACGCTTTTATCCAAAGCGACTTACAATTACAGGGACATTCTCCCTGGAGTAACTAAGGACTAAGTGCCTTACCCAAGGGCACACTAGTGGTGGTGTTCCTGGCGGGATTTGAACTCACAACCTTCCAATCTTCAGCCCACCTCACTATCCATTAGACCACCACTATCCAGCAGCTAGAGCCTTCAAACTCAAATGCAAACAAATCGAAGAGAAAATAAATATCAATAAGATGTGTTTAACTAAAGTGTATTATGTAAGATAAAAAAAGAAGAAACCCAGATATTTAGGATCTCACATGTGTCCTCTGCTCAGAGATTTTATTTAAAGGAAAACCTGCCTTTCATGAAGCATATTCAGGCAGTAGCCTATACACCAACAATGAAACACATGAGCACATACTACAGTTTAAAGAAGCAGAAATAAAATCTGAGCTGGCAGAAAATGCTCCGGTTTAGTTTCATACACACAGTTAAACTCACACACACAGTTTTATGAACATATACGTTCACCTACCAAATTAAAAAGAAGAACAAATTAACCAAAGAAAGTGAAAACCACAAAGCAGATTCAGGCTGTAGACATATACATTCAAATGTTAAGAGGCTATGTCACAATGTAACACTCGCATTTCTATTGGCTAGCGCTCCAACACATTGTACGATTGAAAGGCGTTAATACAAAGAGATTTAAATCTCACTCTCACTTTACCCTGATACCATATTAAATCAGGCCAAGCGTTTATCAGAACCCAACATCGAGAGCTATCTCCTTTGAGATGGATGTAAATTGAGTCCATAGGTATGTGTGAGTGCACACGTGTTAGCAGCTCTGTCCTGCATGCATCACTGCTCCCATGCTGCTTGGTTTGACAGCGCAGCTGCTCGTGAAGCCCTAAGTGGAGGTTCTGTGTCTTCTGAAGACAGAGCCAGGCACTGGGAGAGGGAGGGAGGGGGCGGAGCTAAGGAGACAATGGAAGATTGAAAGAATAAAAGACTTAACACTGGAGCTGAAGCTGGTTAGACAGCACACAGCATGAGGAATCAGTGTTTCACACACACACACACACACACACACACACACACACACACACACACACACACACACACACACACACACACACACACACACACACACACACACACACACACACACCATCATAGCTTCTCAATGGGGGCCTCGATGTAATTCACAGTGAGCAGGTGGAGATGGATGTTCAATCTGATTCAATTTGATGTGGCTCGCAGTGGAGTGGGATGAGACACCACTCATTCCACTGACTGCTGTGAGAGTCTCCGTCTCTCACCCCCTTCTCACCCAGTCTCGAGCCGCTCCTCTCCTTGCTCTTACTTTCTCCTGTCTTCCTCCCAACTCTTTCCGGAACTCTGTACCTCTGTGTGTGCTCAGAAACATTGCTGCCATCTATCTTACTGTGCATTGATACAACAATCAATTACAGCCCGATATCAAAAATGTGCACATTTCTCTAAGGGAGTTTCACAGTGTGTACAGCCAGGCTTGGGGAGTAATGGAATACATCTTAGGGCATAATGAATCAGGAAACCAAATTAACAAGGTAACTGCTTACAGTTACATAAAATCAGATACTGGGACACTTTTTAAAATTGTGTTTTTAACTTTTTGTATATTGTGATACTAAGATAAAGTTACTGTAACTAGTAATTGTAAGGGAATACATTTTTAAAGTAACCCTTAAAGCCCTGTGTGCAGCATGCTCAGACCCTTGCAGGAAAAACCTTCAAATGTATGGGACAAAAAGGAGGAAGGAACTTTTTGGAAAGCAATAGAGCTGGATTCCTCTCCCATGACGACCACACATGCGATATATGTTGTGTGTGTAGTTAAATAAGATAATACATGCATGCTTTCTTTCTTTCTTTCTTGTTCAGGATTTTCACTGTCTGGCAAGTCCACACCAATGCAGTCTCCAAGCCCAAGCCCTCTCTCTGCACTCGTCTCCCCCCGTCGCCCTCTCCCTGCCGGCTTGTCTCGTCCTGCATCGGGCTCAGGAATAGGTCCAGCGTTCCGTCCGTTATCCCAGGCAGCCCAAGAGATCATGGACATCTGTAGTGTGGACCAGATGGGCTGCGAGGACCCCGACCTGGACGCTGACACCACTGCACACACACTCCACGACCTGGAGCAGGAACTCAGGCTCATGGCAAATGGTACAGACACACCATGCATTCACAAGTCATGTATGCATACACACCTTCTTTTTCTGGCTTCCTTTGATTATGAAATGACACTGTATAAAAGTAAGGCGTTGACATTTAAACCTTCCTTCAGCTTCAGGAGCAGAGCAGCAGGCTGTGGTGTTTGGTACGAGAGACAGAGATAGTTCAAATCAGCACGGAAATCATCGTTTCACACAGTGAGTAACATGCACACACTAACAGAGCCCAGTGGTGAGAAGTAACTAAGAACATTTAGTCAAGTACCACACTTAAGTACCGTTTTGACATACTTTACTTGAGTATTTCCATTGTATGCTACTTTGTAATTCTACTGCATTACATTATAGAGGCACATATTACATATCTATATATATATACAGTTTAAGGCAAATTATATTTAAAATGGACCTACTGTATTATGCTATATTGGAAAAATATCTCTTAATTGTTTAATTTCAAAAGATCTGCAGGAACCCTGTTTGATTAACAGAACATTACATTAACCAAAGACTGTATATTAAGGAGGAAGAAATTCAAAGAGATACCTGAACAGCTACTAGTCTCTGTGTGTGTGTGTGTGTGTGTGTGTGTGTGTGTGTGTGTGTGTGTGTGTGTGTGTGTGTGTGTGTGTGTGTGTGTGTGTGTGTGTGTGTGTGTGTGTGGGATGTAAAGATCTGTTTTGGGAGCCCTCTGTGTAGTGTGTGTTAATCCGGTTATTACACGTCTCAATGTGATATTCACACTGCTATGCTCAGCACAAGGCCTTGAGCGCAGATTATGCCCACTGCACATACAAAAACACACACACACACACTCACACACACACACATACACACACACACACACACACACACACACACACACACACACACACACACACACACACACACATATTGCATCTCACAGACATACACACCAACACACTCAGATTCAGAAATACAAGAAAAAAACATTGAAAATCTCTCACACACACACTCACGCATTAAGCCGCACATTAAGACCCGATACCCAACATGCTGTCAGAGCTGAAGTTGTTCTGCTGGCTAACGATCCATTACAGACTCCACATATCCGACAGAGAGAGGGATTGATGGCGCACAAAAAAAGAGGGATTACCCCCCATCGTGACCATTGAAATGGTTGAGGAGTGTTGGCGAGTGCAGGAGGGAGAGAAAGCAACGGATTACATGCCGATCACTGTGAAAAGACACGAACAGAGAAACAGGAAGTCTTAAAGCTACTCTCAGATCCTCACAGAGTAAAAAGGTTATCAAATTGTTATGGAGATTTTACACAGCAGGCACTACTTTAAAGTTCTAGAGGGTGGTGTATTAACTTTCGCAGGTTCGCTTACAAAACCATTTGGGGCTCTATTTTTGTAAAACCCAGCGGCACTGCTCTAATTTAGTTTCAGATTTGGCTGTTTAACAAGCAAAAAGTAACGCTGACAATCTGGGAATTCAATAGTTTTTGCTTAATCTTCATATTGCTATTCCAACATGACCCTAGCAATGATCCACAAATAAATGTAGATTTAAAAAAAAACGAATTTGTTTCTGGGGACACCAATATAAAATGTGGGACTAAAAATAAAGACCATTAACTTTCTTTTCGAGAGTTAGGTTATGTTGTGGTGGAAGAGGTGGAAGAAGTACTGAGATCCTTCACATTAAACAGGCCCTTTGATGATTTCAGGGGGTTTCCCTTTCCTGTAATGCAGGGGTGTCAAACTCAATTTCATCGCGGGCCACATTGGAATTATGGTGGCACTCAAAGGGCAGGTTGTAACTTTAAGACTATATAAATATTTAATATATATAAAATTATGTATTATATTACATTATTGCCTCTGCATTGGATTATTATCGGATAGGGTAATAACTTCATAATTACGTCTGAAAGCAAGTCTACTGCAAATAATTGCAAGTCTCTTCGGTGAGAATGTCACAAAATGATTTAAAAAGAAAAGCCACATTATGGAAATAAAGTTACATTTTGAAAAAAAGCAACGTTTTGAAATAACTATTCTGAGAAAAACTCAAATTCTGAGAAGAAAAGTCAAATTTGAGATGCATTGTGGGACATGTAGTTTATGGGCAACGTGCTTCTGTAAATCGGCATGTAACCGTATAACAAGCTCTTGTGGGCCACATCAAATGAAGTCACGGGCCGGATTTAGCCCCCGGGCCTTGAGTTTGACACCCCTGCTGTAGTGTGTTATATAGGTTTTTGTGCATGTAAATCCCCACACACTCCCCCCATGCCTGAAACGCCTCCATTGGACTGCTTCCTGAACATAGTGACATCATTAAATAACACTTGCGCTTCTATTGGCTAGCAATCCAACACATTGAACATGAAAAGGGGCGCGAAGTGGTTGACCGATCACAACAAAGCCGGCCAGCTAACCAATCAGAGCAGACTGGGCTCTGGTTTCAGACAGAGGGTGAAAAGAGGTGCTGCAGCACAGACAGTATGAGAAAAATAAAGAGCTTTTTGAACATAAAAGCATGGAGACATGTCCCAGTAGAGACACAAAATACAGATATGAACCTGAACATTTGCAGAATATGACCCCTTTCACTTAAAAACTGCACCTTTAAAATAGTTGTATTGCCCCCTCCCGACAGGACTGTTCAATGTAAGCTTCCTCTCAGCCACCAGGTACTCACAGACAGTTGCATCGCAGAGTAGTTGCATGATAATACAGTTGTAGACTAGTCTCTGCTGCCCATCATCATTTTCAAGAACTCTGTTTTGTTGAGTGGGTTTAGAATTCATTGCTATAGAAAACTTATAAAATATACATTTATTTGAATGTCTATTCAGGTAATAAGAGCTGTCTGAAGTACTCTACACAGAAGTAATTGCTGCTTCACATTGTGAGTGCATCTATAGATGTGTGCGTCTACTATAACCCAACCTGTGTTTACCTCATATCCAGACATCTATTCATCATCTGCCTCTGACTCCGCTGCCTCCAGCTGTCTGGGTGTGCTTTAGTGTAGCCTCGGTCTATTGGCTGTCTTTGATCTAACCTTCAGTCAGTGCGTACTTGCACAGCAGTATTACATTCATATTTGGAGAATGGACGTATTCGTAGTTTTATTATGGAAATGCTTACATATGTACATTTTGCACAAAAACAATGCCTTACATAAAAGCAGTTCAGTTGTCAAAGACGTCAGTCAATATCAAACCAATGATTAAACACCATAACTCTCACACTTTCAATTTAGCTAAGAAAACCTGTGTTTGTACAAAATAATTTGAAGCTTGATGACATTAAAAACAAGTGATTTAATGAAACCGAGGCCTCTGACACCAGCATTAGATCAGGCGGGCGTTGTGGATGGCATTGTTATGTCTGCTGTCTATAAAATCTTAGTTAAGTTAATTTGCCTTGTCATAGTCAGCTGCAAACTGGGAGAGGCACCTCCTAAGTGTCTCATTAAAAAAGAACGCAGGCTCCATTGGTGCAGTTAATTGTACCTCGTGCAGTAAAGTGTTTCAAAATTATCATTATTTACAAGTGATGACCAAGGCAGACATTATTTAAATGACCCTTCCAGCGGGTGTGAATACGTCCCACATGTTTCCAGAGTGAAATCTACGATGTCTGCCATCTTTAATCAGGTGTCTGAGTGATGTGATGTGTGGTGTTCTGCCTCTGATTGGTGGGTTTGGTTTTGCAGAGACAGAGCCAGCGAGGAACAAAAGGACGAGGAGGCGGCTGCTCAGAGAGACGAGCAGAGTGTCCTCTCGCTACCCTGAGAGACTCACACACACACACACGTACACACACACACACACACACACACACATACACACACACACACACACACACACACACACACACAGATATGAGACGAACACAAGTGAGCAATACCACACAAGATGTAACTTTAATTGTGTTCATGTGGGTAACAGCTAGTTTCTATAATACTATGTATGTGACGAACACTTCTGCAAATATATAAAAATAAAAATGGTAGTTGTTTGGAAATACTTTGCTGTATAGCGATTAAATGCTGTTTTAATTTCATAGTGATTTGCCTCTTTTTTTATGTTTCCATGTTTTCTGTGCACAATGTTTATATTTCTCTTTATAAAAAGGCACATATTTTGCTGGATTAGCTGAAGATGTAAGAAAGTGACGAGACAGACACCGGATGTGAACAGGAGAATAGGTGAGTGTGTGTTTTAGAGACGACTGCAACTTTAAAACACTTTCACCAACAGTGATTGAACGCTCTAAATGGTTTTGTTGTCATCTCTTTGTTTCTCAATAAGGTTAGAATGCAACTGGATCAGGTCAGACTATACACACACAAACGCATGCACACACACACACACACACACACACACACACACACACACACACACACACACACACACACACACATACACACACACACACACACACACACACACACACAGAAGTCGCTGCTGCAGGAGATGAATTATGTTTGTAAGGTAGGGAATAAGGAGCTCTGCCAATGGCCGCTGTTACCATCTGTCCGTGTGTGTGCAGGAGTTGCAGAAGATAAACACCAGCCACTGGAACTGGTTTGTCTTCTCTGTGGTGAATGTCTACACGTTGGTGTGTGAGTGTGTTTATTTTCTCCTTCTCATTTCTGCTGTTTTGCACTACTCCCCATAGCCAGTACTAATCTATCATGGCTGCCAATGTCCTCAGTTGAGTTCATAGCGCACCATCTACTTCTTTATCCTCGGCTGAGGTCATATATGTCATTTATACTATGGGAACATAGAGATGTCCTTGTTTTGCGGAAGTAAACAAAGGAGTCCAATGGAGGCGTTTCAGGCAGGAGGGGGGGGTGTGTGTCAGAGAGAAACTCCTTCTATAAATGAGAATACTTTGAGAAGGTTTATTCGCACTCGCAAACAGGTATTTCTGGAGACCCAAGCAGTGCAATTTGGAAGTCACACATTGAATATTAAAACAAGTTGAGTAGAAAATAGATAAGCAAACATGCACTATGCACTCGCTGACCAAAAACGTTAACAAACTCTTAAGTTTTCCATTGTCTCTGTGAGATCGAAGAACAGTCATGCTGTTGAGTTGTGACACTGAAGAGCAGAACCAGCGTCTTACGGCCCGTCCACACGGTGGCGTGTGCGTTGAAGCTTCAACGCTTCTTCCCATTCACTTTGAATAGGGTGACGTCACGCTTTGCCGAACTGCATTGTGGGAGCGTTGCTTCGCGTTGCTCGCTTCAAAAGTTGAGAAAAGTTCAACCTTTGAAGCTTCGACGGAAGCGTCAGCCAATCAAATCATATGCCAGTACAATCTCTAGCCAATCAAACCGCGTGCTTGTGTGTCCGGGGCGGGAGATTCATGTGATTGGTTCTTGGTCGAGTTTCAGACACGCCCGCCGGCAAGCTTCAAAGCACTCTGCCGTGTGGACGCTGCGTTATGGTGTTGCTAACCAATAATAAGCCAACGTTACTGGCAATACACTAGTTGTTTTATTTTTTTATCTGAAAAGTGTCCCCACCACTTTTCAAAACACAGTGACAACAACCGAAGACTAAAGGCCCTGACACACCTACCCGATTTTGGGAATCAGAGGCCGTCCGAGGCAGTCGGGCATTCGCGGCGCCCTACTCAGGTTGGTGTGTCCCGCACCGTCGTCTCTTTACGGCACATTTTTACACCTCCCGCAGCCGATTCAACATGTCCGCGGGAGGTCAGAGAAAGTCGGGACAAAGAAATCACTCTGATTGGCTGTTCAGCTTAGCGAGACGTGAGGGACCAAAACAAACGATTAAGAAGGAACACACAGACGGTTAATCTTTTTCATTTTCATCTCACCTGGACGCAAGATTTTCTTTTTTATGTTTACATGTTTTCGATCGACGAGAGAGAGTGAAAATAGAACCCAGACACTATTTGTTGTTTGTTTATATCACGCAGCCTGTTCTTCTTCTCTCGCTGTATAGTCTGTCTTCCGGTTGTTGCCTCTTTTGAATGACGAATACACACACTACCGCTGCCTGCTGGTAAGGACAGTTATTGCCACTCGTCAACTGAAGTCTTTGCGGTGTGTTCGTAGGCGGGTGGCGTAGGCGGGCGGCGTAGGCGGGCGGCGTAGACGGGCGGCGTAGCCAACGCAGGCAACGTAGTGGACGTAAAAGTCGGGATACCTTCGGTACGCGTTCTTTGGTCTCAGGTTGGTGTGTAGCGGCCTTAACAGGCAGACACAGGGGAAAATATCTGACTCTATTACACAACCTAATGCAGAAAGTAGGATGGATGTCAAAGGTGCCAACTTTGTGATTGAATTTAGGATTTAGGATCATTTGTTGAATATGAGCATGTGTGCATGTGGCTCTAGTGTTTGCCTCAGACACTGTGCAGGGATATAACTGTATTTTATTTGTCCCGACTTTAATCGCCAGAAGCTGACAGCAAAAGCCCCGTAATCCAACAGCAATCACACCAACACCGATTGATAGAGCAGAGACGGAGAGAGAAAGAGAGAGGGTGAAAAGGCAGATCTTCTGTTATTGTGTCCTTCACTCAGTTTATCACTTGCTGTTTAGGAGTGGACAATGACAGACATACATCTGATGGATATTGAACAGACTGTGATCTGCGCTCTCTGTCCATCCTTCTTTCACATTCACACATGCAGGCAAATAGGGTAAAAAGATGGCTGACCTTTGTTAGATTTGGAGCTGTCAGTTATGTTGTTGATGCCATCAAAAATACAGATAAACTGGAGGACTTGACCTTTAACTTCACTTTATTAACTCTTCTATTCTGGAGTTCAGACTCTGTTTATTGCAAAAAATGTCGAAATTCGTCTGTGTTATGAAACTTGTTGGGGGCATATTCAGTAAACCTTTGGAACAGTGAAGCTTAAAGAAAGTTTTTATTTTTAGAAGGGGCCCTATTATGCTTTTTTCCCCCTGTAGTGTGTTAGATAGGTTTGTGCATGTAAATGGTATGTAAAGGCTAAAATGCCTGTGTTCCTGGAATTTCTCCCCCCCCCCCCCCCCCTGCCTGAAACGTCTCCATTGGACTGCTTTATTTACTTCCTGAACATAGTGACATCACTATTTAACCTGTTGAACCCCATCCAATTAGTGTTTTCTCGATGGGGATCAAAGCTGTCCGGTCCCACATGCTAAGTGCTAGCCACAAAGCCGCTGTGGGACGCAAACAGCAGGTCTCAATCGCGCATTTCTGCGCAACATCACCGCCCCCACCCACCATCGCTGAAGCTACTACAGCCTCCGCCACTTCATCTAAAGTTACTGCTGACCTCCGAGTGATGCTGGCCGCCACTCCAACACTGCGGGCAGAGGTTCTGTGGTGCCTCAACACCGTAATTAAACACCAATCCATCAATTCCAATGAAGGGATTTCCGATCTTTTCCAAGCTATGTTCCCAGATTCGGAAATAGACAAGAAGTTCGCCTGTGGAAAAGACAAAGCAGGGTACATAGTCCGATTCGGATTGGCCCCTTACTTTAAAGAACAGCTCGTTAATAGCATCAACAAGGCTGGACCGTTTGTGCTGATGTTTGACGAGAGCCTTAATCAAGCCACCAAGAAAAAACAGATGGACGTCCACATTTGTTATTGGGATGATGGCTGTGTCCGGGCCAGGTATCTTGGGTCGCAATTTTTGGGACACGGAAGAGCCGAGGACTTGTTGCATCACATTAAAGTAAGTGTATCTCTAGTCTACTTGCATTTCATGTTTAGGGCCTGCCTGGGCTATAGCCACGGGTCTTTTTTCTTCAATCCCAGGTCTTTTTTCATTTTCAAAACATTTATTATGAATATGAATTATGTGCTTTGTAAACGACTGAATCTTTTGTGGCACACATGGCTATTTTCGGTAGATTTGGCATCTTTTCAGACGAGGCAATTAGCGAGTATTATTTAAGATGCGACTAGCGACACATTTTTACGACAAAAGTTATTACCGGGGGAAATGCGAGAAATATACATAAAGATCTATTATATGGTAATTTAGCATGTTGCTCAGAGTAATCTCAGTCAGCAGCAGCGCCATATAGATAGAATAGATAGATTATATTATACGGCTCTGGTCAGCAGCAGCACAGCGTCTCTCCCTCTGGTGAGAGTGAGTTACTATGGTTACGGGAACACTCTGTGTCTCTGTCGGCCTGAAACTTTCTCGCGATTCACAGTGGGAGGAGAGAACGGAGATACCACCAGTAATTTGTTTCAATTATAAAATGTAAGTTAATATTGCAATCTTGCTTCATGAAATTTGAACACCAAATAAATCACTAATTTAAGTGTTATGAGTGACAAACCTATAGTTGCACCTTACCGTGCATCTGAATGACCCTGTATTTCAAGAATACACTTTCAAGGATTGTTGTCATTCATTTATTACTGTTAATTCACAGGAATGTGGTGCACAACTGAAGATGAGGCAGCTTATGTCTGTCAGCATGGATGGACCCAACGTCAACTTCAAATTGGTGAATCTTCTACAGAAAGAGCATGCAGAGCTCTATGGAGGTGCTCAGCTTGTCCTTGTTGGAAGCTGTGGCCTTCACACCCTCCACAACGCAGTAAAGGCCGGTTTTACGATGTGGCAGCTTGAAAGGCTCCTGAGAGCAATGCACTACCTCTTCCACAACGTTCCTGCGAGGAAAGAGGACTTCACCAGTCTGACAGGGTCCTCCTGCTTCCCACTACCATTCTGCGGCCACAGATGGGTTGAAAATGTCCGTGTGGCAGAGAGAGCGGTTGGAATTTGGCCGATGCTACAGAAGTACGTGGATGGTGTCAAGAACAAGAAGATCCCAAACCCTGCCACAGCCTCTTATGACACCATTGCGGCAGCACAAGGGGATCCACTCATCATAGCCAAGCTGCAGTTCTTCTTTGCGATATCCAGGACCTTCAGCCCCTTCCTGTTAACATTTCAAACTGATGAGCCAGTGATGCCCTTCTTAGCTAAAGACTTGGCTGAGTTACTGAAGGTAATAATAACAGTAATTTAACTGAATTTGATTAATCCGCACTAATAGTTCTGTCATTGATTTCTTGTTATTTCTTTATATTATGGTAGAGTCTACTGAGACGGTTTGTGAAGAGGGAGCTCCTAGAGGACATCACCCCCCTGAAGCTCACCAAAGTCGATGCAGCTGATGAGAAGAACTGGGTCTCCCCGATGAATGCTGACATAGGCCTTGGTGCTGAATCTGTCATCAAGGTAATTTTGATATATTTTCAGAGATGTACTGTATATGTATAGATTTATACAGTTATGGGCGTACTATGTCTTTGCTCTACCTGTACACTGATCCAGCCAGTGTAATATGATAAATTGACCTTTTTACCATTTTATTATGCTAATGAAGGGACATTTGTAAATCATCCATTCTGCACAATTTACAGTCTATGTATTATTTCTCAGGCACTTCAGAGCAAACCAGGGAGCAGAGTAGGTGAGCCTTCTGTGCTCACGTTCAGGAAAGAGTGCATGGCCTGGCTGCAATGGTCAAGAAAGTGCAGGAGAAAAGCCCCCTCAAATTTCCAGTCGTCAGGCACATGGCCTGTTTGAATCCCACAAACATGAGCAGGGATCCAGAGTGGTGCATCGGAAAGATGAAGAGTGTAGTCCAAATATTCCTGGAGGACAAGCAGTTGGCAGGAGGAGTTTCAGCTGGTAGGAACCAGTATTGTTTAGGGACAATAGAAGCTTGTGTGGATTTGTTTTAGGAAATCTACAATACACTGTGCTTTTTATGTGTACAGATGCTGCGAGCTATGTATCTCTCAAACGAATGATGAAGCAGATGACTGTGGAATGAAATATAATGACATATGAATAATTACTTCTTTCATTTTCTCTGTCAATGTTGTAGGTGATGTGATCATCCAGCAATTTGAAAGATTTCTGTCTGTTCTGCCGTTTAAGCAGCGGCTCGATGTTTTCCTGCACGAAGCTCTCAGCACATACCCTGAGCTGCGGAGATTCTGCCTGAGCCTTCTACTTCTGTCCCATGGTCAAGCCACGGTTGAAAGGGGGTTCTTGGTCAACAAGGAGGTTGAAACTGTCAACCTCCTTGAAGAATCCCTGGAGGCACAAAGGTTGATCTGCGACCAGGTTAGTGTCTGTGGGGGTGTTCTAAAGGTGCCACTCACCAAGGAGCTCCTGGCTTCTGCAGCCTTCGCAAGATCAAGGTACAGGATTTACCTGGATCAACAACAGAAGACGAGACAGAGTGCCACACAGAGCCTCAAGAGAAGAGCAGTTGAAGATGAGCTAGAACAGCTCAAAAAGAAAAGGAATATCCTAAAAGAAGTGTGCGGCGTCCTTCAGAAAGATGCTGATCAACTTGCTGAGCAGGCTGAGGGAAAAGCTAGATCTTTAATGGCTCAACTGCTAACAAAGTCCAACACCCTCAGGAGGAGGCACAAAGAGAAACGCATTGAGCTGGAACAAACCGAAAAAGAGTGGGACAGCAAAGCAAATGAATTGAGGCACATGCCATGATGGGTATTTGTGAGCTCCTACATGGCATTACCCCGCTGAAGCTGACCAACGTTTAATGTATATTTCATAGTACAACATTTTGTCAATTGTTTTGTTTATTGGTCAAATACTGGTTTATTTTTCTAATAAACCTTGCATTGGGTTGGTCACAAAATTCATTCTCTTGTGCTTTGTTCTATCTGAATTATGATAAGGAGTTATCATAAACGGTTTAGTTGTGCTACCTTACAATCAATACTGTATATAGTAAATGTGAGGTAAAGTGTGTCGCCAATTTTAGAACTTAAGTGGCGATGAGGTCTTAAAATGTATGGAAAGGGATTAAAAAAGGTCTTAAAAAGTATTACATTTGACTTCAGGATTCCTGTATATACCCTGCAAATAGATTGTTCCCTTTAATTAACGTTATTTAAAAGATAATTATATTCCTATTTGATCATGTCCCCTTTATTGTATTACGGACGCAAAGAGCAACATAAGCGTCCATTCCCATTGGATAACGTAGGATTGTACACCCGGATGTAAGTATTCTCCTTACTGTCGATTGATTTTACAGTGATATCTGCACTACTCATCAACTCAAAAACACCAGATTATCCTTGTTAATTACACAACATTGATTGGTTTAAATTGTGTACAATGCTTTTGTAATTTTCCCCTTCGATTCGGAGAAACAAATATTTGTTCAGAGTTTAGGATGGCAGAAGACACTACACTACCCAGAAACCTCAGCTATTGTTCCACTTTGCCTCAAACTCTGTGATTGGTTGACCTCCAACTGCATTCATTAAAACATTCATTCAAAAAAAACGTTTCGTAAAAGATAAAATCATACTTTAGTCAGCAGTGCTTGCTTTACTCTTTGAAAGTCATCACATGAATGCATTGTAATAAATGGTTTGGCTGCATTAAATATTACACATCTGTCGTAGTTCTTTATTTATCTGCAGAGATCTGGCCTCAGAATAGACCGGAAACTATTCTTTTACCGTTCTGTTTTAATTTCACAATAAAGTTAGTAGTAATAATTGTTTTATTATGTTTTGATATTATTGTTTTTTATTAACTACTAGACCGCTGGGTCATGTTAAGACCATCTTTTCTGTGTTGCTGTGTGTTTTTTTCATCGCTTTTGTGTTACAAATATCAAAATAATAACAGAATATATCAGACCCGGCGTCATGGGCGGGCCCCGTGGGGCCGGGCCCGCCCATCTAGGATTTGGGCCCGGTGTTTTAATCAGGGCTGAATACAACATTTTAATTGTTTTATTATTATGTTCAGTGGCGGCGCCAGGGTATACTGGGGTAGGCTACAGCCATACCAAGAAATGGCTTAGCCCCACCATGAAAAATGATTTTAAAGTAAGCCAAATAAAGTCCGCCAACTCGCGCGGAGTAAATTGCACAGACAGCAGTAAATACCAAAGACTAGAAACGGTTTGAAAACTTTTGTCACGTAGTGATCGTCTTCTCAATAGAACATCTTTGATAATGTCTTCTGGCCAATCAGAATCACGATAACGACGTGGTGTTGTTGCAGGAAGTCCCGACGGAGAATACTTTTGCTGTAGTACATCTCTATACATCGATACAACATTACGTGTTGATAGAAATCAACACGTAATGAAATAAGACCCCACGGTTTGATGATTGATAGGTGTGTGGGCTGTCTTTCATTTTGACACACAGAACAATGGGGGCTATCCACCCTTATCCACAACGTAAAGTCATTCACACAGCCTCTCCTCTTGTCTCTGTGAGGAGCAGCAGGTTCAGCTTTCAGAACAAAGTAACACAAAACTAAAATGGCATTCATTTTTTTTAAATATGTCGTGTAGAAGGCCTAATAGATTTATTTATTTTTCTTCTCAAGAGAGTACCAGAATGTGTATTTTATGTTTAGTATTTCAAAAAATCTCTTGTTATTTACTTCAAGACAAATGTGCCTTTTTATTTCATACAGTTCAATTTGTATTGAGACAGGGAAATAATCTAAACCTCACGCGTGGCGTTTCACTGTCAACGGGAGCGTGTATGTAATTACATTGCAAATACTGATGTGAGCCCCACCACTGTATGGGTTAGCCCTACCAGAGATTACCCAACAAAAATACTCTGTTTGTTGTTATTAAATGCAATGTAATGTAATGTGCACAATATATGTTCAGATGCTCAGAGAAGCCAAAACATCCATCATTCACATCTAAATATGAATTAACATTACATTGCATTTGGCTGACGCTTTTATCCAAAGCGACTTACAATAAGTGCAATCGACCAGGAAGACACAACCTTGAAGAAAACAGAATCATATAAGTACATCAGGTTTCATAGAGCCAAACATTTCAAGTGCTACTCAACTGGCTATAGATAAGCCAGTCCTTTATTAGTATATAGGTGCTCTGTTAGCAGTTATTTGTTAGTAATTCTATCGCTCGAAGTGGAGTCGAAAGAGATGAGTTTTCAGTCTGCGCCGGAAGGTGTGCAGGCTATCTGCTGTCCTGATGTCAATGGGGAGCTCATTCCACCATTTTGGAGCCAGGATAGCAAACCCACATGTTTTTGCTGATGGGAACTTGGGTCCCCCTCGCTGTGAGGGTGCAGCGAGTCGTTTGGCTGATGCAGAGCGTAGTGCAAGCGCTGGGGTGTACAGTTTAACCATGTCCTGGATATAGGAAGGGCCAGATCCATTCGCAGCATGGTACGCAAGTACCATTGTCTTGAAGTGGATTCTAGCAGTTACCGGAAGCCAGTGGAGGGAGCGGAGGAGCGGAGTGGTGTGGGAAAATTTAGGAAGGTTAAAACCAGACGAGCCGCTGCATTCTGGATGAGCTGCAGAGGTCGGATGGCACATGCGGGTAGACCAGCCAGGAAGGAGTTGCAGTAGTCTAGGCGTGAGGTGACGAGAGCCTGGACCAGAACCTGCGTGGCTTTCTGGGTCAGCTGGGGACGTATCTTCTTGATGTTGTAAAGCGTGTATCTGCAGCAACGGGTTGTAGCAGCGATGTTTGCAGTGAAGGACAGGTTGTTATCTAGGGTCACACCCAGATTCCTTGCAGTCTGAGTCGGGGAAACAACAGAGGTGCCGATGTTGATCGTCAGGTCAAGAGTGGGACAATCTTTTCCCGGAATGAAAAGCAGTTCAGTCTTGTCAAGGTTGAGCTTGAGGTGATGAGCAGACATCCACTGAGAGATGTCAGCTAGACAAGCAGAGATGCGTGTGACGACCTGGGTCTCTGAGCGGGGAAAGGACAGAATTAATTGGGTGTCGTCAGCGTAGCAGTGGTATGAAAAACCATGCGGGCTAATGACTGATCCGAGCGAGTTTGTGTACAGGGAGAAGAGGAGGGGACCAAGAACAGAGCCCTGAGGGACCCCTGTAGTTAATTGACAAGGGATGCAGGTTGTCAGAGATCAGCTGTTCTGCTCTGATCTCAGCTCTGACGTCCAACATCCATCTGAGAGAGCTGGACCTGAGTGAGAACGATCTGAAGGATTCAGAGAAGCTGCTGAGAGATCTTCTGGAGAGTCCAGACTGGAGACTCTCAGGTCAGTTCACTGACTCTCTGTTACTGCTGGAGATCTCATGTTTCATTAGTTATTCAACCTGATGCTTCTACGTAATTAACTTACATCCATTAAGTTGTAAATGTTCTTTTATTCATACTTTCATTTGTAGGTACTAAAATAAGAACTGCAGAGATAAATGTTGACTGATTCTTAAAGGAACTGTAGTAGGTGTTAGTTGTAAAAAGTAAATCTATGTTTCTAATATTTAGTAAACGATAACGTCTGAATAAAGTTCATCTGAAGTAATATTAGTTTTACAGGATAAAGTTGACTTTCTGAAGAAGACATCTTTTTGTTGTTCCCATTCATTTCAATGTTGAGTAACACATCTGATTATAACCAGATTTTTATCCTCATCATGTTTTCTTTATTCAGACTGAGGAACTGCAGGTTGTCAGAGATCAGCTGTTCTGCTCTGGCCTCAGGTCTGAAGTCCAACATCCATCTGAGAGAGCTGAACCTGAGAGACAATGATCTGCAGGCTTCAGATGAGAAGCTGCTGAGAGATCTTCTGGAGAGTCCAGACTTCAGACTGGAGACTCTCAGGTCAGTAAGGGGTCTCTGCTGGTTCAGCAGTATTGTATGAAACACAGGGAGGTGTTTCTCTCACTGGGGAAACGGATCAGTGATGTTAGTTACCCACTGACAGCAGGCTCTTCCATTCTTCCATCAACTACAGAAGGCCGGCTGAAAATGCAAAGCCACACTTTAGTAATCAACTCTCTAACAGGCATATGGGCAGGGTTGCCAACTCTCACGCATCTGGCGTGTGACACACTTTTTCACTCTCAATCTCACGCTCTCACGCTGCCCAAACTATTCTCACGCCAAAAACAAGAATACCGAAGACTAGAAACGGTTTTGAAAACTTTTGTCAGGTAGTGATCATCTTCTCAATAGAACATCTTTGATAATGTCTTCTGGCATTATCAATCAGAATCACGATAACGGCGTGGTGTTGTTGCAGGAAGTCCCGACGGAGAATACTTATGCGGTAGTACATCTCTATATACATCGATACAACATTACTTATTATTATAGAAATCAACACGTAATGAAATAAGACCCCACGGTTTGATGATTGATAGGTTTGTGGGCTGTCTTTCATTTTGACACAGAAGAATGGGGGCTATCCACCCTTATCCACAAAGTAAAGTAATTCACAGCCTCTTCCCTCTTCTCTCTGTGAGGAGCAGCAGGTTCAGCCTTCAGAACAAAGTAACAAAAAACTAAAATGGCATTCATTTTTTAAATATGTCGTGTAGTAATAGATGTATTTATTTTTCTTCTCAAGAGAGTACCAGAATGTGTATTTTATGTTAGTATTTCAAAAAATCTCCTGGGGGAGAATCCCCCCAGACCCCCTGCAGGGGTTGGGTTTTCAGCAGGTCAACTCTTTCACCTGTGGGGAAGTTGCAGGATTGGCTCCAGGTCGCCCTTTTTATTTACTACAAGACAAATGTGCCTTTTTATTTCATACAGTTCAATTTGGATTGAGACAGGGAAATAATCTAAACCTCACGCGTGGCGTTTCACCGTCAAGGGGAGCGTGTATGTAATTACATTGCAAATACTGACTTCACCCCACCACTGTATGGGTTAGCCCTACCAGAGATTACCCAACACAAATACTCTGGAGCCGCAGCTGCCGACACGTATTGCGCATGCGCAGATCTAAGATCCAGTAGAAATGATACAAAAAGTAAAAGTCTGTTGCTTATTGTTCTACTAGGCCAAAATAGAGTCAAAGAGTATATGAGAGTGAGAGTGTGTTAATTAATATATTTGGCAGTTTGGAGTAAGTCTGTAGATTTGTGTGTGTGTGTTTCATGTATAGGCCTCTCACGATAATTTATTTTGTTGGATACATTTTCCCAGAAATGATTGCGATAAACGATAATATTGTCGGCACCGTTGTATGACCATTTTAGACCACTGACATAATGATAATATATAATAATAATTCAAGTACATCCTTTCAAACTGCTAGTCACATCCTCATGTAAATGGAAATTTATCGAGTTCATTTTTATTTATCGTACGATACGTCAATTAATTGCTTATCGCGACAGGCACACAATAAAACAGAGGAAACAAACATGTGTTTGACTTTCATTAGTGAATGAAACTTTGTGCCCTTTATAGTCTGTGTCCAATATTGTGTACTTGTATATATTGTATATATATATATATATATATATATCCTATATATATGCTAAGGTCCCGCTGCTGACACGATAGCAGTCATTTCATGCGCATAATGTGCAATTAAACCTATGATATCAAAATCTCACTCCAGCCAGGAACCCAAAGTTGGCAACCCTGATATGGGGTTTTACAGAAGAGTGGGAAAGGTATGTTCTTATGGGATGTTTTTAGTTTCTAGACCAGGGGTGTCCAAACTGCGGCCCGTCAAATGATGAAAGTATAATGAAATATGTCCCACACATTAAACTTGTGCTTGTCTTATATTGTACTTCTTAAAATATATATGGAAACATATATTACACAGTAGTATTCATGTGTTAATAAGCCCACTTTTAAAATAAATTCAGTCAATTAAAGCTGGAAACACGTTCTAACAACTCTAACTTGATAAGAAAAAAGCCCAATAACTTATTTTTATAACAAGCGTGAAATAAACCCTTCATATTTCCTGTAATTATAATCAATCTGAAGCTCCTGCTTTAAGGAATGAGCTGCCGACTAAATAAAGTAAACCCACTGGAGAGCTGTGAGCTGTTTTGTTTCTTAAAGCATCTTCAAGTAACAAGCATCCTTTACCTTCATTTTGAGTGAGTTTTCTGACTTATAACTTAACTTATGAGGCAACATACCTCTAGAGAGCGGCCCAGCCCTTTATATATTTTTCGGTATGTAGCCCTCTGTGAAAAGAGTTTGGACCCCCCTGTTCTAGACCAATGACTGGTTACTTCCTGTCATGCAGCTGAGAGCTGTGGCAGGCAGTCGTAGTGTTTGCAGAGAAGATATGATGGGATGCAAAGCATGAGATCAGGACTCTGAATCTGACTCAAAGAACAAACTTTTATTTTAAACTGGATCTCAAACTGTTGGGTTGTGTTCATCTCTGCAGGATCGGATGTTATGAAGTGATGATTAGAGCCAAGATCCAGAAGACCTGTGATTACTGAAACCATATCCTCCATTCATCAAGATATGAAACTCTTAAATGTAGTTATTGCTCAGTGTGTTTCTGGTGTTCCAGACAAATCTGAAAAGGTTTTATTTGTTCACAGTTTATTGTTGTGTCCCGTCAGAAATGTTAAGTCTAGTCATGTTTAATCAGTTTCTGTCTTGCCTCCCACTTTCTATCCTGGTGTGTGTCTCCCGCCCTCATCAGCGTCAGCCCCGCCTCTGATTGTTTCCACCTGTGCCCAGCTTCCCTTTGTTCTTTGTCAGTTCGTCTTGTCCTGTTCCCATGCCAGTACTCTGCTCACCAGCTATTTTCATTGTGCCTTATTGGAGCCTGTTTTCACCTCGCTAAGAGTGTCGTTTTCTTTTGTATACCTTTTGACCCGGTCAATGAGCTGCTGGAAGGGGGTCGACTGGACTGGAGGGGCGCTTGGATCTGGTGACGCCTTGCTCTTCTGAAAGGGGAGGACACCTATCTGCCATAGTTTTTCCACCTGACGACTGAGTTCGGCATCGGGGGTTCCAGTTGGGGTGAAGAGAATCTGGGGGGCATCCGATGGCTCCTGAATAGGGGAGGCCCTTGGAGTGTCCAACCTAATGATAATAATAATAATGCATTTTATTTGTAAAGCACCTTTCATTGCTAAAAGTAATCCAGTTTAAAAGGCTTTTTAGGCCTTTCTTAAAGGAGTCAGTGGTCTGTGGAGTCCTCAGTTTGTCAGGGAGGGAATTCCACAGGTGAACAGAAAGCCCCCCCATGGTGTGGAGTTTGGTCCTGGGGGGGGAAGCAGATGGTTGGTTGTAGAATGGAGGTTGCGTGTGGAGGTTTGGGAGGAGAGTAGTTCCCGTGGCTGCATTGATGGATGAGGAGTGAGATCTTGTATTTGAACCTAGCTGGAGGGCTATTGGTGCCCCCTGTGGACCCAAAGAGACTCTTTTGGTTGGGGTATGAGGTGAAAGTTATCTGTTAGTAGGAGAGGCTGCACTTTGGGAAATGAGGGAAGGGGAAGGCCTTGTAGGCGGAGATAGTGTTGCTTGAGTTCATCCACAGGATAACTCTAGTCCACAAGTGAAAGTCTGTCAGAGGTGAATGTGTCTTTGATGAGGAATGTTTTCTTGGGATTGAAAGAGGGTGATATCTCAAAGGTCACTGAGGGTCCATTTCAGAATAATATATATGATATGTTTTATAATGATTGGTCATTAAAGTGTTCTCAAAGCTGGTAAAGGTGCAGCTAGTTTGAATGACTTTGTACACTGCAGGGTAGCTCGTGGATTTACTCCAGGTGGAACTAAAGCAGGGGTGTCAAACTCTATTCCATCTCGGGCCACATCAGCATCATGGTGGCACTCAAAGGGCCGGTTGTAACTTTAAGTTGTAATATTTAATATATATAAAATAATGTATTATATTACATTATTGCCTCTGCATTGGATTATTATCGGATAGGGTAATAACTTCATAATTAACTACGTCTGAAAGCAAGTCTACTGCAAATCATTGCAAGGCTCTTCAGTGAGCACGTCACAAAATGATTTAAAAAGTAAAGCAACATTCTGGAGAAAAAAAAGTCAAAATAAAAGTGAGATTTTGGGGGGAAAGTAAACTTCTGATAAAAAGGCATATTTGAGATGCATTGTGGGAAATATAGTTTATTGGCAACGTGCTTCTGTAAATCAGCATGTAACCATATAATAAACATATTATATTCTTTGCAAGCTCTTGTGGGCCACATGACATGAAGTCACGGGACGGATTTGGCCCCCGGGCCTTGAGTTTGACACCCCTGAACTAAAGTCTGATTTAACATTTGGCTGTATTTCGCATCATTCATCCACATCTGTAAAGTAACTAAAGGTATTAAATACATGTGGTGGAGTAAAAGTACACCATGTAGCTCTGAACTGTAGAGGAGTAGAAGTAGTACACAGTTACATAAAAAGAAAACTAAGCTTCATCTCCAAGCCCAATGGCCTTGGAAGAGCTGCTAAGGGAAAGGAAAGACATCTGGAGCTTTGGAGAGACAGCTAACTGACAAACTCAAGGAACTGAAAGACACTCCCTAATAGGCCGTATGCTGTTTAGCTGCAGTGTTCTGCGTAGGTTTTTGGATTGCTTTTTCAACTCAAGGAGCTCAAGGACTGATTGAAAGTTGATTTGATTTGCATAATTTCTGACTGCTGATTCAATGTGAAGGCAAGGCAAGGCAAGGCAAGTTTATTTATAGAGCACTTTTCAACACAAGGCAATTCAAAGTGCTTTACAACAAATGAAAGACATTAAGAAAATGGCATTTAAAATCAGTCATTAAAAAGAAAAGCTAATAAAATAAACATTAAAAGAAGAAATACATGGATAAACACTAAAAGAAAAAATACATGGATAAAAGTTACAGTGCAGTCTAAGATATGAATAGTTCAATTAAAAGCAGCGACAAAAAGAAAAGTCTTTAGTCTGGATTTAAAAGTAGTCAGAGTTGCAGCGGACCTGCAGGTTTCTGGGAGTTTGTTCCAGATATTTGGAGCATAATAACTGAACGCTGCTTCTCCATGTTTAGTTCTGACTCTGGGGACAGAAAGCTGACCAATCCCTGAAGACCTGAGAGATCTGGATGGTTCATAATTTAGCAGTAGATCAGAAATGTATTTTGGGCCTAAACCATTCAAAGCTTTATAAACCAGCAGCAGTATTTTGAAATCTATTCTTTGACACACAGGAAGCCAGTGTAAAGACTTCAGAACAGGAGTGATGTGATCCACTTTCTTAGTGTTAGTGAGGACTCGAGCAGCGGCGTTCTGAATCAGCTGCAGCTTCCGAATAGACTTTTTAGTGAGACCTGTGAAGACACCATTGCAGTAGTCGAGTCTACTGAAGATAAAAGCATGGACAAGTTTTTCCAAATCCTGCTGCGACATTAGTCTTTTAATCCTAGATATGTTCTTTAGGTGATAGTAGGCTGATTTAGTAACTGTTTTAATGTGGCTGTTGAAACTCAGTTCAGAGTCCATGACTACACCTAGATTTCTGGCTTTATCTGTTGTTTTGAACATTGCAGACTGAAGCTCAGCGCTAACTTTTATACGTTCTGCCTTGGCTCCAAAAACCATTACCTCAGTTTTATCTTTGTTTAATTGGAGAAAGTTCTGACACATCCAGTCATTGATTTGTTCAATGCACTTACTCAGTGTTTGAATTGGAGCATAGTCTCCTGTTGAAACTGTTACGTAAATTTGTGTGTCATCTGCATAGCTATGGTAACTTATTTTGTTGTTTTTCATTATCTGAGCCAGTGGTAGCATGTAGATGTTAAAGAGAAGCGGCCCCAGGATGGAGCCTTGAGGAACCCCACATGTCATATTTGTCAACTCAGATGTGTATTTACCAATAGAAACAAAGTTGTTTCTGTCCTTTAAGTAGGATTCAAACCAATTTAGGACGGTTTCCGAAAGTCCCACCCAGTTTTCCAGTCGGTCTAGTAATATGCTGTGGTCAACAGTGTCAAATGCAGCACTGAGATCTAATAATACTAACACTGAAGTTCTGCCACTGTCTGTGTTTAAGTGGATGTCATTAAAGACCTTTACAAGAGCAGTCTCAGTACTGTGGTTTGGACGAAAGCCTGACTGGAACACATCGAAACAGTCATTTAAATGCAAAAAATTACTCAGCTGTTGAAAAACAACTTTTTCAATGATTTTACCTAGAAATGGCAGGTTTGATATGGGCCTGTAATTGTTCATTACTGAAGCATCTAGATTATTCTTTTTTAAGAGCGGTTTAATGACTGCAGTTTTCAGGGCCTATGGAAAAATACCTGAGTGAAGAGATTTGTTTACTATATGAAGTAGATCTGAGGCCATGCAAGGCAAAACATCTTTAAAAAATCCCGTTGGAATAATATCAAGGCAGCAGGAGGAGGATTTCAGAAGTTGAATAATGTCCTCTAGGTTTTTATCATTAATCTGATGGAATTGTGTCATGGTGTTTGAATTGATGTTAAGTGGACACAGAGACAACACATTTGCTGTTCCTGATGCAGAGGCATTGACTGCTTGTCTTATTTTCTGAATTTTGTCAGTGAAAAAGGAGGCAAAATTATTGCACGCCCTGGTGGATAGAAATTCAGAGGCTACTGACACTGTGAAGGGAATTTCACATTTTAATTGATACTGTATATGTATATATGTATATATATATGTATATGTTTATGTATATATGTATATATATATGTATATGTATATGTATATATGTATATAATGCACCCTTTGGCATAACCTGGGAGAGCCTTACGTTTACTGCCAACCGAAGGACCTCAAACATGTTAATAAAGAATGTATTGAAAAGTGATATGGCTGATTGTTGTATATTGGCTCAGCCAGGTTTTATGGGATGCCCAGTCTACTTACAGATGGGTCACTCATTTTGAATTATTACACTTTGTTTATGTTTCTTTAATTTATCATCCTAATGTAGAATGCTATCACGAAACACACATTTGGTTGTTTATAGCATAGAACATCTGATTTAATGTGAGGTAGGGAAATAATCATTTGAGGATAAGTACTGTATGTGTATATAAATATGTAATTTACAACAGCAGTAAGATGCTTGATAAGCTTGAAATGCACCTTGAAAATGCTTGAAAAGTGCTTGAATTTGACCTTGGAAAAGATGTAAGAACCCTGAATATAGATGTTTTTTATTTTAAATAAAATTCAGATTGAACATGTTAAAAAACTGTAAATTATAGTGTCCGTCCAAAAATTATTTTTTGCTTATAGTGAAAACCACCCTTGAATGATGGGTTAGTAGACTAAAAGCTTTAGGAATCCAAAGTACAACATATAATAAGTACCCTGTATCAAGATTGATGCAAAACAAGTGACATGTGACCTTTTTAGAGAGATTTAGCAAAAAAACAAACACTTCTGGGGTCATTTGGGTGGATTTGACCTATCTCTGGCCCCCCTTGGTCGATTTTGCTGATTTACATCTCTTTCTAACCGTCAGAGCCAATGGAATCGAGGGAAGTTTCCACATACACCAAAGCTTACCAAATAAGGAGTGAGAGTGAAGCGTAGCCAAAACCGGAGTTGTGACACACTCTGGTGGCTACCATTAGCAGCTAATTTTTATTCTCCGATTTTTGCATACAAATTTAATTATGGATTATCAATAATGTGTTCAAAGTGACAGACACATTGGATTAACCTTCAGCCGCGTTTTTTCTCTTTTTAATGCCATTGAGCACGACCTTTGATCAGAATAACAGCTAAGGTGAGCATATCTCCGTGTTTTGCTACCTAAAGCTACGTCGTGTGTTGTCTGTATTTGCTTCCCCTGTCACGAGTTCTGATCGCTCAGTGATGATCCTTATATTTCTATAATCTGTGGACTCTCAGGATGTTATCTAAGCTTGTGCAGATCCAATAAGTATATCGATCGGTATAGCTAGAGTTCTGTGCTAACGGCCTTAAGTGTGTTTTTTTTGTAGTTCATAGTTTATTACATATTAAGAAGCCCTCAGACGCTGCTTCCTGCAGATGATACGTTTTTCCGCCCGGGGGCAGGTCGATGGGGTTCAACAGGTTAACACTTGCGCTTCTATTGGCTAGCACTCCAACACATTGTACCTGCTAGGGAGCGGGACATCTCTAAAATGTTGGCCAATCACAACAGAGCCGGCCAGCTAACCAATCAGAGCAGACTGGGCTCTGGTTTCAGACAGATGGTGAAACGAGGTGCAGCAGCACAGGCAGTATGAGAAAAATAAAGAGCTTTTTGAACATTAAAGCAGGGAGACATGTAAAGGCACAAAATACAAATATCAACCTAAAGATGAGCAGAATATGGCCCCTTTAAACACTACAGTAAATCTAATGTGGCTTCCTTTTCCTTTTCTCTTATTTTTACCACATTAGTTATTGTGGACCTCATGGAATATGGCATTGTCTTTGACAGGAAGTTGCAAGTAGGAAACATTTTCGCTCTGCCTCTGGCTGCATGTTCGCTTGTCTTTTGATGAAAACCTATTTAAGTTTAACTCACACCACAATGCCCTAAAAGGACTTTGCTAGTTTCCCAGAGGCTCACAAGTCACAGCGAGCTGCGAGGGGCAGCAGCTGTATCTGTATTGTATGGGACAATTTGAGTCCACAAATAAACTGTGAAATTGGTAAAATGGAAGAAATGGCACACTACTGTAGAAAGCGGTTGTTTCTCCTACTTGTTCTTCACTTATTACCCTCTTTATGGGGTGATTCAGGAGAATACAGTGCAGGTTGCATCCTGCATTCTTGTGAGGAAAGATAGTGGCTATTGTAAAATATTATAAAGTGTGTGATACTTTAGACATGTTTCTACAGAATAACACAGTCGAATGTGCTTTCAGAAGACAGTTTTATCGTCCAACTATTGTCCCATTGTGACCAAAAATAAGGGCATTAATAACATTTTTGTATTTGCATGAGTGTAATGTATTGTGTTGTGTCTGTCTGATTGATGACAGGTGGCATGCTGCGCTCCAAAATCTTGCACCGTAGCCTTTACATCGTTGGGCAAACTGTGTGTTGTTAGAGCTGAAAAACAGAAAACAGAAAATAAATCACCTCCTGTTTTAATGGCAGGATAATCGTTGGCATTTTTCATGCAAAAATTTCAGAAAATGCGGTTTTTAGTTTCTAAAATATGCAGTTTTTTTGTCTTTTATTCAAAAATATAATATTAAAATAAAACTTTGGGATTTGGACTGAAAAAGCAGGACATTATAAAAACTCACATTTGCCATTTTTTTGTTTGCTGCATCGTTTTGTAAGCATATGAAAATAATAGTTTACATGCAAAGATGTGTGGCAAGCAGAGGCTCAGTTTAACCCTTAAAGAGGCCCTTTTATGGTTTTTGGGGTTTCCCCTTTCCTGTAGTGTGTTAAATAGGATTTAGTGCATGTAAATGGTCTGCAATGACTAAAATCTCTGTGTTCCCTTCAGAGGGAGTGTCTCTCCCAAACTTCCCCCCTGCCTGAAAAGCCTCAATTGGACTCCTATATTTACTTCCGGAACAGAATGTCATCACTATGTAACACACACACTCCTGGTTAGCGCACCAACACATTGTACGTAATAGGCTAATGGGCGGGATATCTCTAAGCGGTTGGCCAATCACAACAGAGCTGGCCAGCTAACCAATCAGAGCAGACTGGGCTCTGGTTTCAGACAGAGGGTGAAAAGAGGTGCTGCTATATAAGAAAAATAAAGATTTTAAGAGAGTATTTTCCACTCCAGTTCTATTATTATGTCTTTATGTTCATGTAGCCTGCGGTTGCAGAGAATGCACTTTCCCTCAGTGTGCTATACTTCTATGTACTGCTCAACAACATGATTACCCTTGTTCCTGTAAAAAGACACACTGTGAGCGAAACATACACCATTCATCTTTTATATTCAACCTACACGCCTCTTCAACACTGCGGCATGAATGACTGGCTTCTTTCCTTCAGTGGTTGTCAGTTTGGAGGCATACTCGCCGTGAATGTGCCGTCTAATCATGTCCCATGTTGTCTATCGGAGCCCTGCCGTCCTCATTACAGGAGAAGGAGAATACGTGTTGTCTGTCATCTGTGCAACATAAAAAGCCTCACCGCTACTTAGCTTGTGCAGGCTGCCGTATGCGTCGAGCCCATTATTCCCAGGCTCGGAATAGAGCAGCACAGGTGTGAGATGATTCAGGCATAGGAAGATAATAATGGGATTGTGCACATATGAACACCCCATGTAAAAGCCATAAATGGCACCATCTTGCAGTATAGATGGATGCACAGATAAAGTTGTCAGCTATCTTAAAGTTTTTATCACCCGGGAACCCAAAGGAGTCCATATTTCTCCAACTTTAATCAACTCTGTTTCGTGCACAGTGATATTATGTCTCTGCGGTCATGTCCCTGCGGCGTCCCCACATGTTGCACAGCTTTAACGCGATATTAACTTTCAAGGTTACAGCCCCGTCTGTGCAGAAATGACCCCCCAATGCTGGCGCTGGATGTACAGTATGCCCTGGACGGAGAGTTCAGGCAGAGAAAAAGTTATAACGGATGGAAGGAGTGAGGGAGATGAAGTGAGAAAATAAAACGTACGCAGAGGTTGTGGGAGGAAATTAAAGAAAGGTGAACGAAGGACATGAAAGAAATGGGGCGGCACTTGGATAGAGAACGCTTTCTAGTTTGATAATGAAATGTATTTTCCATTATTTTTTCCGCCCTTCATCCGTTTACAGGTCCATATTTCTCTTTATCCTCACGCCTAAATCTTTTTTCTCCACATTTCTGCCCTTTCCTACTTTCTTTCCTATAACTCCACCCCTTTGTCCTTCCTGCTTTTTCTTTCAAGCCATTCTTCATCTTCCACTTCTTCCCTCTTACTTCACCATCACTCGTTCAACCTTTCTCTCTATAACCCCATCCTGTAAGTCCTCCCTACTTTCTCCTTCATCTTCTATATTTCTCTCCCTCGCACTGTCTTCCTCATTTCTCCACCTCTGCCTTTCTAACACATCACCATTTCTCCAAATCTCCTCTCTATAACTCCACCTCTTTAGTCGTACCAACTTTCCTTCCTCTCTCAACCTCTCAATTTTTCCCGCCACCCGTTCCTTTACAGGTCGATATTCCTTTCTCCTTCCTCCACCTCGACCTTTCCTTTTTACTCCACCATTTCTCCTTCAACCTTTTCTTCCTATAGCTCAGTGACCATCAACTGGCGGCCCGCGGGCCACATCCGGCCCGCCAGACATGCTCATCCGGCCCGCATGAAGGAGGTGACTGTGGCGTTGGCGGAGTGGTTAGTCCGTTCGCCCCCCACTAATTTTTTCTCTTACATCGTAAAAGGCAGGAGCTGCGGGACAGTAGCCTAGAGGTGATCCTTCGTTAGCGTGAAGAGTCTGACTTTATGCGCTCCGCACAACCGTGCTTTCCTACTAACACTTACTCCAGACCTTTCTTCCTATAACCATCCCTTTAGTCCTCCCAGCTTTCTTCCTTCACGTTCTTCGGCTTTCTCTCTTTGGCATTGCGCCCTTCCCTATTCCATCCTTCCATCTCTGTCTTCTTCAAATGCCGCACTTTCCTCTTCAGGCCTCTTCAATTTGTTCCACCCCCCCTCCTTTTACAGTTCTATCTTTCTCTCTGTCCCTACATCTGTCCCTTTTCTCTACTTTTCCGCTCTAGCTTTCTCCTTCATATCCTCCTTCTTCATCTTCCCATATTGCTCTCCTTATCTTCGTCAATTTCTGTCCTTTCCTCTTCCAACCTCAAATTGTTTTCCGCCTTGAGTCCTTAAAAGGTCTACATGTTTTCATCTTCGCTCCAACATTCTCTTGTCTTCACTTTGGCCTTTCCTTTTACCACTCACTCCACCATTTCTCCTTCAACACTTTCCTCTTTACCCTTCATCTTCCCCTCCTTGGCAATGCTCCATTCCCAATTCCCTCTCGTTCCCTTATGTCTTCCTCCATTCCCGTCTTCTCCCCTTTCCCACCACTCCTTTTAATCTTTCCATTTGTTCCCTCTGCGTCCCATGTTACGGCAGGTCCCAGCGCCCTGACCGAGCCACCGGGAACTGCTGACAAATCGATACATCACTGTAATTGATTCTGTCGGGGCTCAAAGTGTTTAATGAGAGCCCCACCTCCTCCTCTCCTTCTTTTGCACGAGGGCTTAGGGAGAGTCCAGCTCAACGGTTAATGGAGCGGAGGCGTCCATGTGCAGCGAAGTGCAGCTGCTGGTTGGTGGGTGAGGGAGTTGGGGGGTTAAGGAAGGCAGGGTTGGGGTGTTGAGGGTTAATCAGAGCAGTTCCCAAGGTGACGGATTGCTCCAGTTGGTGGATTAAGTACAGGTAAAAGTGTGTGTGTGTGTGTGTGTGTGTATGTGTGTGTGTGTGTGTCTAAGCATGTCGTCATGAGTGCTTTTATTAGCTCACAGCTTGACAACTTAATTGTGGTAACCTTATGCAGTTGCAGTTTCATCAATTGCAGTCTTTAAATGCTGACCCAATTCTTGCAGATGATCAATGGATAAACACGTGCACACAAACACGTGCACACAAACACGTGCACACAAACACGCGCACACAAACACACACACACATACGCACACACAGATTGCAAGAGTAACATTCAAGAGATCATATTATGCTTATTTTCAGGTATTTCACCCTCTGTCTGAAACCAGAGCCCAGTCAGCTCTGATTTGTTAGCTGGCCGGCTCTGTTGTGATTGGTCAATCGCTTTTGAGATGTCACGCCCCTTAGCCAATCCAACTCCAGATAAAGTGAACCCTTAAAGAGAGGTGGCGGCAGGATTTATAAAAAAAGAAAAGGGGGATATGATACAAAATTAGAAACAACGAAAAGCAGATGTAGACAATATAAATCTGTATATCAGCGTGGAGAGATCAGGAGGCCAGAGAGAGGAGGGTGATGTAGTGGTGTGTGTGTGTGTGTGTGTGTGTGTGTGTGTGTGAGAAGGTAGGGAATCTTATGGACAGTGAATCATTAACATCAGCAGCCTGTAAGACACTAATGAATAACACAGGAATATATCAGCTCATCGTTTGCTCCTCTCCTCTTCACACACACTCTCTGCCTCTCTCTGCACTGCACTCATGTCTTCCTGCTTTAATGAGAAACACCTGTTAGAGCTCCTCGTTAGGCATCCCTTGTTCAGGTCCCATTAGACTCCTAGTCCCTCTCCTGTGCAGGGTGTGTGTGTGTATGTGCAGGTGTGTACCCGCTGGCTGTGGTTCAATTATTTTAATATATACTTTTTTGAGACAGGCTTTTTTCAATTTTCAGGATACAGAAGGTGATGCTTTGGTATGTCAGATCGTTAGAGATGAAAGTTTACTGAATGGAGAAGTAAAAATGTTTTGTCGATTCTCAAGAACTACGAGTAGACTGCATTGAAATGATTTTAGAGTGCAGTAAACTTTATGTCTTGTATTTGCATGAGATTAATCCAGTAGCGTGGCGTGGGGAAAAAATTAGGGGAAGCCAATAATACGTCCTTTCTTTTGGGTCGGGGGTGTGGTGGCAATGTAAAAACGTAACCAGATGAGTGATTACAGCACCCGGTATCATTTTACACACATTTGTATCATACAGATGCAGGACATACACACGCCTGTTATCTAACCGACAGGTCTGCACGCACTCTCCAGCCCAAACTCTAATAAGCATTCATTCACAAACTAAATCAGGAGACTTTTAACGTTTTACGTCCGATTTGCTCCTGTTTTCCTCTCTGTACACAGCTCCAGTTTGGGCATCGGCCTGTCATCATTTGTTGTTGCTGCTGTAGCGGAAGTTTAGTACAATTATTTTTGAGTAAATACTCCAAATCTCCACCCTCCATATAATTGCACTTGCTTCAGTTGCTTGCTACTTTCTAATGGCGGTGAGAGTGGTGCAGTGACGCTATCTATCTTCTATCGATTAGATTTATGATTCGAAAATTATAAAAGTAGGGTAGACATGTGGATATTATCCGACTGAACAAAACGTGCATTTATCTAACAGGTTAGTTTTCCACTGACCTTATTTCGAGCTATCTTCCAAAATCCTATGGAGAAATCCCATTGCCTTTTTGTGGAGGGAAACCGACCGCGGCTTACTTCCGGATTTTAGGACGCGTCACTGCAACACTAAGTTGATGGGATTTGATTGGATTGTGAGGCAAGGGAAGCCAGCCGCCTCTGGCTTCCCTTGGCATGGCCCTGACTAATCACAGGTTGGCAGGGGCATGACGTGAGCCTTGTCTGATTGGTCAATCCCTCCATTTTTTTTCACCAAGGGAAGCCAATTTCGGCTAGCCTCCTCTCGCAACAGTGAGTGCAATCTACTGTTTCACCATAACATCTAAAGGGGCGCTGTTTCACTCTTTGTAAAATACTCAATGAGAATGGGGGAGAGACGGGCCGGCAGCATCACACAACAAAGAATTTCCGAAACTAAACGAAGTGTTTTTATTTATTTATTAAAATTATAACTTCAATCCGAAAAAAACAGGGGAAGCCTGGCTTCCCTTGGCCTCCGGGAGAAAACGCCACTGGATGAATCCCATAGAGAGAGAGCATGTATGTGGGTCATTTTTCACAACCAACCATGTAATGACAGTTTCAACTACAGCAGGGCATTAAGTAGAGTGGAGAGCAGATCTACTACATATAGGGTCAATGTTGTAATGTTTGATTGAATACATATGAAAAATTATTGTCTCCCCAGACTGCAAGTGTACCAGATAGATTTGTATGTTCTCTCATTTTAATCTTTGCAGCTGTTTGCCAGCGTCTCAGATGTAACCGCTATCTAAGACCTTTATGCTCAAGCCTATTTGTTTGTGCAAACACGCAAGGTTGATGCCAAGTAAAAAAAGTACTGGATACATATTTACTTATTAATGTGCAACCTTGGCGGGTTAGACGTTTCCACAGACCTCTTTTTATTCATTGGCAAACAGAAACCAACACTCCACATTTATTTTCACTGGAAAGCTTTACTGTTAACTGACTTAGCCATCGATGTATAATGAACTGGATACAGCGTTGGAGGCGGTACCTTGTTCATTCCTAAACAAGTTGCTCAGAGGCGCATGAAGATCAAATGGCCTGCCTCCTGAGAGTGAAAAGGCGCTTTCACACCTCAGTATTTTTCCCAAAAAGGTTCATCAGAACTTAGTTCATGAGAACAGATCGCGTTCACACCGGAATAAATTCCCTGGGGGAGGATTAGGAAAATGAAGCCGCTGACGTCCGCGGCCGGTGTTGTGCCGTAGATTGAAGCCCTGTTCGCGGGGACGCGCAAACGTGACGTCATTGCCTGTATTGAGTGTTCGTCTAGTTTAATAAACTTTTCTCTCTCTTTTGAATGATATATTTCCCATCAGATTAAACAGCAAACGGCTGAATAAATAATGTGCATACAATTGCGAGGTGGCTCGTTTTAAGGACACTTTTCAGATAGTCACAATCTTCGTATTGGAACAAACTTCCGTTTTTGAGTGCAGTCCCACTCTGTTATGTTCCTCCTTCCTACAGAACCGTGACAATGAAAGGATAAGATGTAATTTGTCAGTATCGTCCTATTTCTTAAAACCTTCTCTGTTGTTTAACCTCTTAAGCCCGAGGGTCCCCCCAGTGGACCCCTCCCACCGTTTTTTTACGAGACTATATCTCAGGGCTTCTTAACATTTATGAAACTATTAATGTTCCATACCTTTTTAACGGTAAGAAACTCAGCTAACTGACAATGTGAACCATATTTAGCTAAAAGAAACACAAGAGTAATACCAAGCCTTTGAATTAGCATGGAGCGAAAAAATGCTAACTAATGCTAACGGACCTTTGCACAGCACTCACGGTAGAAATGCCCTTATTACTTATCGTAACTGCACAAAAAAGATATCCGATTAAAGCTGAGACTCCACAGATTCCACACATGTAATATCATCACTGTACGACCCCGAATTCCTGGAGCTATCAGCCAGAAAAGAGAAAGTAAACAGCATCCGGTTTCAAAAATATTACAATAATTACATCTTACCTTTTTTGATTTGTGATCAAAAGTTGTGTTCAACGGAATAAAAACGCCGCTCAAGGTTAATTCAATGTCTTTGTGTCACGTAGAAATGTTTACTGATAATCCATCATCATATTTATGGCAATATACTGGGTATAAAGTTTTGCCGTCCAGGCTTGTACTTTCAGATATGCTTCGTTTGCTTCTCTATTATGTCCGCAATGGTAATGTTTACGTGGATTTGGGAACTGCCCATCAATTCTATTGGATGTAATGGTTAAGAAAAAAGTGTAAATCACCCAAATCGACCAATGGGTTCCAGAGATATGGTCCTGCGTAAAGTATAAAGAATGCCAGCCAGCGTAAGTACGTTACGCAGCCGACTTTACTTATTGTTTACTACGGAAGGAAGCAGGAAGCAGGAATTGCCGGGACCCAGAGCACACGGAGCACAGAGAGGACAGCAGATAACGGAATTGCAGTTTTATTGCTTATGGATTATCAGAACATTTCAAAGGGGACACAGCCCCATTGGATATTAACCTATGTATTAACTACATCATCGTTTTTATCGTTTTAATGCCATTGAAGACTAGTTTAGACCAGACAAAGAGGAAGGTAAGCCATTAGCCTAGCACATGTTGGTACCTAGCGCCACTTGTTTTGATGTACGTTTTTGTTGATAACCTCGCAAGTTTGTATCTTTCAGTGTTGAGGTGGGCACCGTTAGATTATGTGTCTTTACGATCATAAACAATGTGTTAGATGTGGAGCTAGGATAAGTAATAAGGGAGCTAGGAGTGATTTTCGGTGCAGTAATAGGTTAGCATTTTTCACTCGGGGCTAATTCAGAGGCTCACTGTTAGCATTGTGTGTTTTTTTTAAAAAAATAAATGAAAAAGATCAGTTAAATGAGTTTCTTCCCATTATATGGATATACAATATTCATAGTTTATTAAATATTCAGGTTCCTTAGATGTTGTTTCCTGCAAATGACGCGATTTCGGTCCGTGATGCCTAAGAGGATAACAGAGTATGTTTTATTTTATTTTATTTTTTATTTTTTTCACAACAGTTGTATTTGGATGGAAAGAATACCTATAGTGATAATTCAAAGTAATAAAATGATTTTTACAGTGAAAAAGTTCAAATGGAACTGATGGTTCCCAAATTACCCAGAGGTGAGTCCGCCTGGACTTTATTTGTCTAAACCTCTGTAAAAAGGTCAAATTTCACTTGTTTTGCATCAATCTTGATACAGGGTACTTATGATATGTTATAGTTTGGATTCCTAAAGCTTTTAGTCTACTAACCCATCATTCAAGGGTAGTTTTCACTATAAGTAATGGGTTTTTTTTAGGCGGACATTAGAACACTTCTTAGACACTTCTCCATCCAACTCACAGATGTAACCTTGCTTTGAGAGAAATTATTATTAATTTACCCCTTTTAGAAGTGAAGATATAGTCTTTGTTGTGTTAGTGGCATTTTCGAGCCTGAAACCTGAAAAACAGGCTCAGGGCTTAAGAGGTTGTGTCTGATAACCACGAATAGTAAGCAATTATATGACAGTAATTGTATAACATATGTCAGACACTGTGTTATTTTCAAGCAAGCCTAAAAGATAATGTGTTCAAACTGGATTCACTCGCTTTAATTGCTCTTTTGAATGTAATTTTCCTCTGTGGTTTCCTACTCAACACATGTTTGTATTGTAATGCCAGTCATATTTTATTATTGTATTTTAAGGTGACATTGAATGCTTTGAAAGGTGCCCTAAAATAAAGTGTATTATTGATCTTATATCTGTGCCTATATCACACTATTAATGTTCCTTATTTTAGATCTGCACTGTTCTCTATAACATGTTCAGCAGAGCAGGTCTCCTGCCAGATATGGCACCCCCCCCCCCCCTACAACTTTGTCCAGGACAGTCACAACTTCACCACAATCACACTGGTGTTGCCTGTTCCCCTCTAGTTTATGCTCACAAAAGCATTTTACTCTGGGCCAGCAGGTAAAAAACTAAAGAGGGGGTTCCATATCCGGCAGTGTAGGTGCTAGAGCTGCCGGATTTTGAATTTTTTTTTTCACAGCCAAACATAACAGTATCTTAGGATACTAAGAGAAACAGAAAAAGAAAAAAAAACCACTTTAACCACTTGACGGTTAACGGAAAGAAACAAAACAACACCAACACATTACATGTATAAGGAAAAGAAAAGTGCAACACACTCATCTGAGTCCTACTGGAGAAGAAGGTGGAAAGCGACGCATGATGATAATAATAACAATAACAACAATAACAATGGCAATGGGACCCTCAAATACCGAGGAGACATCACATCAAAGACATCAAAAACATGAAGGACCAGAGTACATAGACTTATTCACATGCTGCTTCATATAGTCCCATCTTTCTTAATTTATACTCCTGGCTCCAAAATGGTGGAATGAGCTCCCCATTGAAATCAGGACAGCAGAAAGCTTACACACCTTCCGGGGGAGACTGAAAACTCATCTCTTTCGACTCCACTTCGAGCAATAGAACTATTAACAGAGCACTTATATACTAACAAAGGACTGGCTTATCTAAAGCCAGTTGAGTAGCACTTGAAATGTTTTAGCTCTATGAAACCTGATGGATAAAAGCGTCAGCTAAATGCAATGTAATGTAATACAACTTCTTTAACTGAAAAATACAAATACAATTCTTTAGATCCTTTTGTTGAGAATTCCACAATTGTACAACAACCACCGAAATACACATTTGTTTAAGAGTAGTCCTTGCATATGGATGCTTAAAATTGAATTTCCTTCTGTGGTCTTCCTTGTCGATGACGCGTCCCCACGAACAGGGCTTCAACCTACGGCACAACAACGGAAAAGGAGGTAAAAAAGGTTCTGATGAACTAATTTTAGTTCCGGCTCTTTTTGGTGTGAACGCAACATTTCGGAACTATATCGGAACTAAAGTGGGAAAATTACTGCGGTGTGAAAGCGCCTAAGTACCCATAGAGAGTGGACATTTAAGTTCTCCTTAAGCCCCGCCTCCAAAAGTTTCCCAAACCAAGCATGTCATACATATCAGATTTAAAAAGGAAAAGAGGCTAACTAGAGAGAGAAATATGCTGATTGGACAGCATGGTTACTAAAAGTTACGACAGTTCCTGTTTCTGCCGGAGAGAGAGAGGAGTTTGTTCCAAAGTTTGCTGCTGTATTTATGCCTCATTCAGCTGAGACTGAGACTACATCATTTGGAACTGGGCCGTCCTCTTTCACTGTGTCCTATCAGCATTTTCATCAAGCTTTCTCTCACACTGCTCTTGCTGAATTCTGCTTCACTTTCTGTCTTCATCCTCACACACACACACACACACACACACACACACCCCCACACACACACACCACACACACACACACACACACACACACACACACACACACACACACACACACACGTAAGTAAAGTATGTGTGTAAGAATGCCAATGAGGTGATTAATGGCTTGTTTGTTTCTGCCACTACACCCATAGCCTCATCCTAATTAAAGATATTCTGCTGATTTGGCTCGCTCCCACCCGTACAGCGCTGTTTATACAGCTGATTCGTACAGCTAAGCCGCGGCTGTACGATATTTTGATGAATGTCTCTAAACGTACTTTTTGATGGGGATGAGATGACTATTTTTGTGTAGTGTAGACATGCCCAGATTATTAACGAAGCTCCCCGTCAGTGTGCGTGTGGGAAAATGCAAGCGTTAGCGTTAGTTCATGTGAGTGTTCGTATAAAAGTGTGGTTTGTTGTCCTAATTAACTTTCCCAGAAATGCTTGCAGATCTCTGGATAGTTGGATAATTTATTACTTTGTCGAGACAGAAATCATGACAGTAGTCCAATGTGCCATACACAAGATAAAGTATATACTGATCCATATGTGACACTGAATAACCCAGGATGTTTTGGAAATACTGTTGAAAGTGTTGATGTTACCTCATTCTCAATGCTTTTTAGAAACACTGCACAGCGTGTGTTCATTTCCTGCAGTGTTGTGAAAAGTTTCCAAATCTTCTCTGTTCCTTTCAAATTCACAGAGGGCTGAATGAAATGTTTTTTTGTTCTTCCCTAAATCTTTTTAAAGCACTTATCCTGCAGCTGGGGCACACTTCACTATAGTGGGTAAGTAACAGCCTTTTAAAGGAGATGGCCATTTAAAAATAATCCTGCATGTTTTATTGGGGCTGCAAGATATACATTTTAAAAAAGATACAATTGCAATATCTATTTTTCTGCCCTAATTGCAAAGAATGTATCATTGTGGAATAATTCATGGGATTGTGGTTAGTGTGTACTGCAGAGTTATGCTTGAACCGTCCTTTGTTAATGCTGAACAATTGGTTTTAGACTGGACTACTGTAATGGTGTCTTCACAGGTCTCACTAAAAAATCTATTAGAAAGCTGCAGCTGATTCAGAACGCTGCTGCTCGAGTCCTCACTGACACTAAGAAAGTGGATCACATCACTCCTGTTCTGAAGTCTTTACACTGGCTTCCTGTGTGTCAAAGAATATATTTCAAAATGCTGCTGCTGGTTTATAAAGCTTTGAATGGTTTAGGCCCAAAATACATTTCTGACCTCCTGCTAAATTATGAACCATCCAGATCTCTCAGGTCTTCAGGGACTGGTCAGCTTTCTGTCCCCAGAGTCAGAACTAAACATGGTAAAGCAGCGTTCAGTTATTATGCTCCATCTGGAACAAACTCCCAGAAACCTGCAGGTCCGCTGCAACTCTGACTACTTTTAAATCCAGGCTGAAGACTTTTCTTTTTGTCACTGCTTTTAATTGAACTACTCATATCTTAGACTGCACTGTAACTTTTATCCATGTATTTTTTCTTTTAATGTTTATTTTATTAGCTTTTCTTTTTAATGACTGATTTTAAATGCCATTTTCTTAATGTCTTTCATTTGTTGTAAAGCACTTTGAATTGCCTTTTGTTGAAAAGTGCTATATAAATAAACTTGCCTTGCCTTGCATTTAACTCCTGAAACACAAAAGCAGGTGATCACTGTGTGTAGTACTCTTGAGTGATTTTGAACGGTTAAATAAGTTAAAACTTAAATACATAAATACTGGTTGCCACAACATGACATTGGTGTATATGTTCACTCCAGCTGGGTTTAATAACTATATGACATACAAGGACAACAATTAAAACAGAAAACAAGTTTCAGGATCAGAAAACCTTTATTCTTTTATGGTGTCACAGCCGCGTACGGATACAAGGTACATGGAGGGAGGAAGGCATACAAATGTTAACAGAAATAAAAAGTAACGGTATTTTAAAAAGGGAGAGAACATATACGAGTTGGAACCGATAACATTAACAAATGACTGAAAAGACCATTTTATATTTTTTTACATTTTAATCATTTTTTTCTTTGATACCGTTTCATCATAATTGAGTAAAACTGTTTGTGCTGATTTTTAAGCAAATTAAATATATCCATCACAACACACAATTTTACATCTTTGGGAAATGTCCTCTTCCCATTTTCTACTACTAGACCATGGGGAGAAATCCACACAAACCAATGTAAAAAATGAAAACGCCACACAGAAAAACCCCAGCAGACGCCTGACGCACGATGCTAACAACTTCAAAACCCAACAGTGAGAATAAACCTGAAGGCGGCTGCGTGTCACAGAGCATCTCCAGCCCCCTGACTGAACTCCACTTCAACATAAAAGACTCTTTTGTGCTTCACCCTGTGTATGGAAAACAGTTTGTGTATCGCCGGGCGCCTACACAACTGGTGCCGCGCTGTGTTAAAGCTAAACACACTTAAGGCTAGGCAATCAGTGAGTAAAGTTTCCTCGCCGCTGTCATTAAAGCTCCACATAAAAGCTTAAGCTGCTTTTATCCTTCTAAGGAGGAAACAGAGAGCACATAATTAAATTAGATGAAAGGAGGGGAATTATAGGCTTCCTCCTCTTTAAACACAAACGACTTAATCAGAACCTTGGGCTAAATGAGAGACAGACGGCTACATGATCACAGGGAGGATAAACATCCCCCTCCTCGCCTCCAACCTTTTTGCTGTCTCACTTTTATTCACATCTTTATTATCTCGCTATCACACTGTATAAAGTTCACCGACTGTTTATCTGGATCTTGTTCTCTTCTACCCAGTGGTGGAAAGTAACTGAGTACACTTATTACATAAGAAAGTTGAATATTAGGTTCTGATTGGTCAATTTAGAAATTCAGAGGTCGGTTATTTTTTGCTAGTAGACCGTTGCTCGGACAACAGACTGTTGCTAAGGAGGCTAAGGGAACTATGTCCATCCGGTCAATTAAACCATTGTGAACAACAAACATTAGACAACAAACATTCGATGGTAAAACACAACGGAACATTTGTTAATAATAATTTATTCATTTGTGGAGAGCATAAACGTTGTTATTCATGATGGCTAAAATACGCTTACGCTAATCTTTTTTAGTTTAAAATGTTTAACTGTTCCTTTAGAGGAGCCAGATTATACTTTTAGGGGTTGTCCCTTTCCTGTAGTGTGTTATATAGGTTAGCATGTAAATGGTCTGCAGAGGCTAAACATCTTTCCCAGTGTTTATAATGGTACCTACTGTGTTATGACCGGCCCGTAGGCCACAACAGGAAAAGAGAGAGAGACGTTCGAGGGTTCCAAAACCACGGCACCTTTATTGTGACAGATCCAAACACAACACCGGTCAAGCTGATTGGCCTCTTCAGCTCCACCCCCATCGCAGGACCTGCAACACACCTGCACACTCACAGGCCCCAGGCTCTGGGGCCGTCACACCTACACACACTGCAGAGCTTTCTGCCACTAGAGTTACTGTAAATACATCTCTTGAAACGTTTTAAAGCCCATTGCAGGAGAGGTTAAAAACAATAAACAGTGTTATCGCTACCACGAAGAGCAGATGAATAACAGAACAGAGGACAGGCGGTGAAGAGTTAAGGAAAGAGGAAGGTGAAGGAAGTGAGTTAGACGGGAAAGATGAAGAGAAGCAGGATGTGGTTTCATCATATAGTGAAACAACTGCTGTGGGAGTGTCTTTTATTTTCCAGGAGTTGTGTGTTTCGTGACATTCAGTTTCCATACATTTGCAATGGGAGTTGACTGACTTCCTGCTTCTAGTTTTTCCCTGGTTACATCTCTAAGTAAGGCGCATTTGTGTGTATTTCAGTATGAAAGTCTGTTGTCCCACTAACTTCACTACGGACCTGAGGGAAGCAATGAGACTGCTAATTAGCCGCACAGAGGGAAGCGGCTCCAACTACCAATCAGATCTGCGTTTGAAATCAGTTCCCCGTGAGACACCATGAAAATGGGGCGACTGATGTATGATATCATCTATTTAGGGGTCCAGGATTACTCTGATTTTCAAATAAAATTAGATGTAAGAAACAATTTTTGTTTGTCACTTTCTTTTGGCACGTCTTGGCTGTCCCTACAGTCGTCTCGTTTGCCCGTTTTGTGTTTTCAAAGAGGAAATGCTCAGAGAGAAACCGGGTTCATTCAGAGAGCATGTTGTCTCCTACCTAGCATACTGTAGGTAGGAGAAGACACAACCACAATATGTTATACTGTAGTTGCATACAGTACTTGGACTTGCTGTAGCACTGACCAATCACTGTATTCAAGACATTTAGACATTTACCAGAGGGACATTTACTGACTTCATTGATGTTGTAGGACAAAACATTGACATCTCTTCAGCTTGTTTCAATCACAGACCTTATTTTGAGAATACAACAAAAATACATTGACTTCAAGATAGGAGGAGCCTGGACATGCTAACTCATTTCCATGTTTAGGCCTCATTCCTGCACCTCTCTTCACACACACACACACACACACACACACACACACACACACACACACACACACACACACACACACACACACACACACACACACACACACACACACACACACACACACACACACACACACACACACACACACAAGACAGTGTTTTTTGTTGAATTATAATTATTGACCTTAATTTATAAGACATTGGGAAAACGGCAGGTAATGGCTCATGCACACCTGTTCACAAATGTTTGCATGTGTGTGTGTTTGTGTGTGTGTGTGTGTGTGATAATCTCCATTAGCATGTGAGTCAGGTAAGTCAGTGAATAGATCATTGGTAGCACATTTTTCGATTTGCTCTTTATCTATTATTCATCTGCTCGTTCATCTATCTCCACCACAATTACAAAGGTCAATCTGTCCTTGTGCACTGTACACACACACACACACACACACACACACACACACACACACACACACACACACACACACACACACACACACACACACACCACACACACACACACACACACACACACCAATAAGGATTAAAGGGTAGCTCAAATGCAATATGTTTTGCACGTTCTAATCCATTTTGTCAATGTGGACACGCCCTTCAATGTTGCAACAAGAGGATACACCCAGTGCCAGGCGGTCATGCCAAGCGGCAACACAAACTTAATTTGCACGGCCCCTCATGTTAGAAATCCACCTGACAAAATGTGACTTATAAGCTGTAGGCCGTTTATCCAAAGTATTACGTTCTAAGGCCAGCTCCGGGCCCAGCTGTGTGCTTCACTTTTTAATGCCCCATGGTTTCCGTTGTGTTTTGAGATTCTTGCAACGTTTTGTGTTTGTCAACACAACTGTTTTCCTAATGCTGTACATTTGTGTTTTCATATTAGGATTGTTCCTGAAGCTGCAGCGCGTTTCTCCTCATGGAAATGTTTTGGCCCGTTGTAGCGCGTTTGTCACTTGTCGGCCACCGTACATTTCACCTGACACAGAGTAATCCGTCAACATTTGTTCCTGGGTTTGTTCCCTTTCTACACTTATCCGTGCCTCCTCTGGCCGAGAAATTACGGATGCTGCAGTGGAAATAATGAAGAAGTGCTCTGATAGCATTTTAGGAGTAAATTCATGAGGCTCATCTACCCACTCAGCATGGAGACCCATCTGAAAAAGAGCAAACTGAAATCCTGGGAAAAGGCAAACGATAATGAGATGGATGACATGCATGGCAGCATGTGATAAGGAACATTTATTCTTTGAATTTGCTAACCAGATTTCTTGGGGATACTATGTTATTACACTACGTTTCAATCACATATGAGGAAACACACTCCTTTTGTCTGGTGTCAGTGCACTGCATGAATCACAGAAATAGAGGGTACCTTTCTACATCATAAAAGTCACTGGCTAATATTTCATCTGCGAGTTGAGCGTGCGTTTTTCTTGCACCAGTCCCACTGAGGTTGAGTTGCATTGAAAGACAGATTGGCCCATTTCTCCCCACACACACACTTGTATAACTTTAGTGTGCCAGTTTCTCAGTTATTTTCTTTATTACTTAAAAGGTTGGAGGAAGGACATTAATTAGCAACAAGAGAGAATGTAAGCATCAAATGAAAGAAAAGAATGATAAGTAGCCGAGTCATTCCATAAACTTAATGAATCTTCTTAAAAGGGGCTCATTTTCCGGTTTATATTTGTATGTTGTGCCTCTCTGCCTGGTAAAAAACCGTGGTAACAAAGTCATCTCTTCATCACAATCCACCTGAAGCCATCCTTACCGTAACACTGGTGAAGGAGCAATTCAATTCCTGCTTTGACTGGCGTTGAAGCAGCTTTACAAGACTGTTGGGAGTTAAGGCTGACTTTCTGCCCCCGGTACCGAGGACAAAACGCAACATCTTGCAAGAAACAGCGTCTGAGGGCTTCTTAACATTTAACAAACTATGAATGTGTCATAGTCACTTAACGGGAAGATACTCAGCTATCAGACAATATTAACCATCTTTAGCTAAATGAAACACAAGGGTAATAACAAAGGCTCTGAAGTAGCCCTGAGCTAATACACTTAGCACAGAACTCACAGTAAAATACCCTTATTACTTATCGGATCTGCACAAACAAGATATCGATTATCAAGCTGAGATTCCACAGATTCCAGAAATATAAGTATCATCACTGAGCGATCATATCTCGCGACAGGGGAAGCAAACCCAGGCATCACACCACGTAGCTTTGCGGAGCAAACACAGAGATATTCTTACCTTTGCTGTTTCTGATCAAAAGTTGTGTTCAATAGAATTAAAACAATAAAGCGCTGCTGAAGGTTAATCCATAGGTTAATCCAATGGGTCTGTATCACTTTGAAATGATTACTGATAATCCGTCTTCATATTTATGTCAATAACAGAGATTGCACATTAGCTGCTACCAGAGAGTATGACAGCTTCTTGTTTTGGGCATTCTGGCTATGCATCACTCATTTACCAATGGGTAATGTTTAGATGGATTTTAGGAACTTCTCTCTCGATTCTATTGGCTCTAACGGTTAAAAAGAGGTGTCAATTATCAAAATCGACCGTGGGGGGGCCAGAGATATGGAAAATCCACCCAAATGACCCCAGAAGTGTTTTTTTTGTGCCAAATCTCAATAAAAAGGTAAAATGTCACTTGTTTTGCATCAATCTTGATACAGGGTACTTATTATATGTTATAGTTTGGATTCCTAAAGCTTTTAGTCTACTATCCCATCATTCAAGGGTGGTTTTCATTATAAGTAAAAAAATGTTTGGACGGACACTATAATTTAATTTGTTTTACTATGTTCAATCTGAATTTACTTTAAAATAAAAACATCTATATTGATTCTGACTTTTCTACATCCAACTCACAGGTGTAACCTTGCTTTGAGAAAAAAGATGATTAATGTACCCTTTTTAGAAGTGACGATATAGTCATTTGTTCTGGCCTGAGACCTGAACAACAGGCTCAGGGCTTAAGAGGTTAATCAAACAATTAAAGATCTATCTAGAGGCGTAGTTTTGGTTTGTCTGTTCTGTGTAGAAACACGACAGTGAAATCCATGGAAGAGGCTTGGCTTTCTATCTAGATATTATGGGCTAACAAATCAACAAGGCAACAACACTGAAGGATTATTAGTTAAATGTGATTATACACTAATGAAAACATAATAAGATTAAAAAAAACAACACTTAAATAAGGAAAAACAATGGGTTTTCTGAGACACAGGTTGCACTCAGTTTGGACCAATTTGCGTAATGCTTGTTCAAAGCCCCAATGGGGGTTACTTAATCTTGATGTGCAGTTAAGCAAGCATTTGACTTAATAGCGTGCACAATCCATGTCTTTTTCGCTTTTAATCCTTATCCATCTCAAATCTTGTCTTTTACCCACAGCTCTCTGTGATCGTCGAGGTGGATTTACTAAGAACTTGCTATTGTTGTGGCACCGTCAGGGTTTGACTTCTTGATAAACAGCCAGAGCCTTCACCCTGACACAGGAACTTGTTGCTGTTCACAGTTTCAGCGTAGGATAACTGTTTTGTTTAGGAGTTTGTCTCCAAGGAGAAAGGTACTTCATATGTATGAGTCATGTTGTACTCTGGAGGAGTTAATGCTTTTCAAAACTTCCAAGGTTAGTTTATGTTCACTCTCTCCTCCTTTATAGAGCCAACGCATTTCAAGTTATTTTTGTTGACGTATTTAGTGTTCAAGTGGACGAGTGTCAAACTGCTGTGTTAATTACATCAACACTATTTGTGGTTTAAAATTTATCAGAACAAATACACTTCAAAAACTTGATTGAAGCTGATGATGTGTTGTGAATCTGAGATTGAGGAATTCGTTTTTCACATTATTTTCTTCCAAATCACTGCGGAAAATAGTAAGAAAGTAAATGTATCCTCAGCAAAGGTCACGTTATGCTTAGCAGCAGTGTGTTACCGAGCATTAACAACCTCTGAAATGTTGAAATCGACCAATCAGAATCGAGTATTCAACTAAGCCGTGTAATAATTCCTAATATGTACTGCTGCTTTAACAAAATATCTAATTATAAACTACAAGAACTGCATCCACTAACTTTTTTCCAACATAGCCGTCTGAAGGAAGTGTATATAAAGGTGGAGGGACTCATTTAAAGCTGTCACAACAATCGAATCAGTGAAAGAGAAAGTACATTACCCTGAAAGCTCATCTTGACGAAAGCATAAACACGGCGCAGGTGTCTGTATAACAGCATTACCGTCACTATATGAGCCTGTCATATTTAATGTGATCTGATCATCATGCACATCCATAGCACATGCTGCTGCTGGACGACTGGGGCTGTAACATCTGCCGTTGCAACGACACACTCATTGTTTAACAGACGTGATTCAGGGCGGCTGAACAACAGTCACCGTGGCGCAGCGAGAATATCGTCCTCTCGACTAATCCTGAGCTCCAGCATCATTATATACCGAGTTGGTTTTGATGAGGGGTGTGAGGGGAGACATCGCCCTAACAATGGTGATGATAATCTTTACGCACAAGTGGTGATTCATCTGCTCGTCTTTATCTGTTCCTCTTCCGCTGCTTTAAACACTGTTTAACAGGCAGCTGCTCCTTTTAACTGAGGCTCAGTCTGCAATGTGGGGATTTCTAATAAAATGCAACAAATTTAACACAAGGTTACACGTAGGTCGACAGTAAAGTTGAGTCTTAGTGCATGGCGTAGTTCGAAACTCGATTCTGATTGGTCAATTGGGACATTCAGGGGTCTGTTATATGATTTAATGTCAGCTGTGGACAACAGACATTTGTTTTCTTCATCAAAAAATACAGTTGAATACTTTTAAAATATGTTTTTATATATTTGTGGAGAGCACAAAACTTCATGATGGCTAAACTGTCCCCAGAAAAGAAAAGAAAAAGAGAACAAGAGATACAAAGGCATACATGAAGTAAGCACTAACAGGAACAGCAGAAGAAGACAGACAGGAAGTAAACACTAAAGAAAACAGCAGAAGTAGACCGACAGGAAGTAAACACTAAAGGGAACAGCAGAAGAAGACATACAGGAAGTAAACACTAAAGGGAACAACAGAAGAAAACAGACAGGAAGTAAACACTAAAGGGAACAGCAGAAGAAGACATACAGGAAGTAAACACTAAAGGGAACAGCAGAAGAAGATAGACAGGAAGTAAACACTAAAGGGAACAGCAGAAGAAGATAGACAGGAAGTACACACTAAAGTGAACAGCAGAAGAAGATAGACAGGAAGTACACACTAAAGGGAACAGCAGAAGAACACAGACAGGAAGTAAACACTAAAGGGAACAGCAGAATAAGACAGACAGGAAGTAAACACTAAAGGGAACAGCAGAATAAGACAGACAGGAAGTAAACACTAAAGGGAACAGCAGAAGAAGATAGACAGGAAGTAAACACTAACAGGAACAGCAGAAGAAGACAGACAGGAAGTTAACACTGAAGGGAACACGATATGAGCTCTGGCAGTGTTTAAAGACTGGTTAATGGAAAAGAAAATGTGAGCAGACAGACAGATATATTCTAGTTTCTTTTAACTAGAAGTATTTGGTGGGATTTGAAAAAAGAAAAGCATGTGAGACTAATCCAAATGTATTTCAGCTCTTTCAAGGCAGTAGGTGGAGTGATGACTGATGACCACAGTTCTCTGTATGAGAGGCGGTGAGAGAAAATCTGTCCTTGACATAGAAGCTTACTTACCATTATATAATGTCCGAGCCACTGAACATAATTTCTGTCATTACTCGTCCTTCCTGTTGTAAAATGTCTAGCCTGGGAAATGCCTAAGGTTTCTGCCTGAATTAATTTGCAATCCTGTTTGTTCCTGATTGTCTCTCGCTCTGAAACGCTCCTTAATGTTCCGCTTGTGTTCTTCCACTCTGTTAATCTGAATCTGTCCCAATATGTTTTTATTCTCTACATCCAGCCGCAGCCATGAACGCTTCGCTGAGCTTCCAAGTGCCGGGGAATGGCCGCCCCTCCTGTAATAAATACGCCTTCCTGGGCTTGCATTGTGCTGGGGGACCGGTTGAATGGATATGCATTTATCTCAGACAACAACCCCCTGACACACACACACACACACACACACACACACACACACACACACACACACACACACACACACACACACACACACACACACACACACACACACACACACACACACACACACACACACACACACACACACACACACACACGAACAGTTGGATTGGAGGGACATCCTAACTAATGAAGGCTCCTTCTTTTAATGGTAAGTCAATGAGCCATCCAAGCTTAAGTCTGAGAGATTCATTAGTGTGTGTGAGAGTGTGTGTATGTGCTTGCTTCAATAAAAGTTATGGCAACACACAGTTTCCCGGCACTGAGTGTTAGTGCTATGCATGTCATGTTAATGGTGATTACAGTAGACTAAGGTCACAGTCCATCTATCATCTAACCAAGCATCTCCTGTTATATAGTAAACCCCAACGTTGACATGTTATGACACGCCACAACAATATATATTACTACATGGCTGTCAATGTAACGCGTGAATGCTCGCAATAATCTAGAAACCTTAACTTCTAAAACAATCAACTCAAAGTCATCGCATTACCAAGTTCGATCCCCTCCCGTAATTCCAGTGCGGATGTTTACCATGAATCACATGGCCGTGAGTTGGATGTTGTCAGACGGCAGAAGAGACACTGAATAACTCCTGAACCCGACTGACACATCTTCTGTAGGGGAGGAACAACTTAAGGACTCAGGAGAAGGCCTTGTCCTTTTCTATGCATTACATTTGTTAAAGTTAAAGAGGCCCTTTTATGCTTTTGGAGGTTGTCCCTTTCCTGTAGTGTGTTGTATAGGTTTGTGTGAATGTAAATACTAAGACTAACATCCCTGTGTTCCTTCAAGAGGGAGTTTTCTCTTCCACCCTCCCCCCCTGCCTGACACGCCTCCATTGGACTACTTTGTGGATTTCCGGAACATAGTGACATCACTATGTAACACTCACGCTTCTATTGGCTAGCCTCCAACACATTGTATGTGATAGGCTAATGGCGGGATATCTCTTAGCAGTTGACTTATCACAACAGAGCCGGCCAGCTAACCAATCAGAGCAGACTGGGCTCTGGTTTCAGACAGATGGTGAAAAGAGGTGCTGCAGCAGTATGAGAAAAATAAAGAGCTTTTTGAACATTAAAGCATGGAGACATGTCCCAGTAGAGATACTAAATACTAATGTGAACCTGAAAATGATCATTATACTTTATGTACTCTTTAAATAGAAAGTAATATTGTTTGTTTTTCAAATATCAAGATGTGAGTATAGACAGGCCCGTAAAGTTCATTCTGCATGATGATATGTATTTCCATATTATCCGGCTCTGCTTACACTGCCTCTCAAATTGAGCACCACCTGTCACCCTTAATGAGTGTTATAACCCGCTGGGCCATGATCAGTCTGGATCGCAGTTTACAACCTCGTCCTCTGCCACGACACACAATTACAACCCATTCGATTTACCCGGCAACTATGCAAAAGACTGACCGAGCACTAATGATATCCCTGGAAACTCAAGTTTAAAGCAGAAATGAAAACCACTGAATTGGCACACTGGGAGAGAGACACCACAGCCCTCAGTACTGTATGGATTAGTTTGCCCCTGCGAAACCATTCAAAGACTTCAGCTCTCCTGTCAGCTAAGATAATTAAGATCAACGTGTATGATCACTGAGCTGGCAGACAGGTTGCACTCTTGGATGAACTTAGCTCGTTAGCTGGAACATGAAGCCACTGATTTAGTAACACATGGATGACTGCATCCATCATGCAAGAGCAATAAGCCAGATTGCATAAAAATAACCAAAAACAAAAATTGGTTGTTAATGCCAGCTTAGACTAGTAGCTGAACAAACTTTTCGCTCGAAAAAAGGTAATTCGAAGGAGGAAAATCTACAACTTCCACCTTTGCTCAGTGTTTGTGATCCTGCTTTCTTTCTTAAAGAGGACATATTCTGCTCAATTTCGGTTCTTTGTTTTGTTTTGTGCCTATACTGTGTAATGTTTGCTCTAACGTGTAATGCTTTAGTGTTTAAAATGTCTTTATTTTTCTCATACTGCCTGTGCTGCAGCACCTCTTTTCACCCTCTGTCTGAAACCAGAGCCCAGTCTGCTCTGATTGGTTAGCTGGCTGGCTCTGTAAACAAAGGAGTCCAATGGAGGCGTTTCAGGCAAGGGGGGAGTGTTTGGGAGAGAAACTCCCTCTGGAGGGAACACATGCATACACATCTATATAAACACACTAAAGCAGGGGTGTCAAACTCAAGGCCCGGGGGCCAAATCTGGCCTGTGACTTCATTTTATGCGGCCCCACAACTGCTTGCAGAGAATATAATATGTTTATTATACAGTTACATTGCGATTTACAGAAGCAAGTTGCCCATAAACTACATGTCCCACAATACATCTCAAATTTGACTTTTTTCTCAGAATTTGCCTTTTCTTTTTAATTTAATCATTTTGTTCCGTGAGCACTGAAGAGACTTGTAATTATTTACCCTAGACTTCTGCTTTCAGACGTAGTTAACTATGAAGTTATTACCCTATCCGATAATAATCCAATGCAGAGGCAATAATGTAATAATACATTATTTTATATATATTAAATATTTATATATGACGGGGGATCAACACCAATCTCCCGGGGGGAGGTCACTGAGGTTGTTAAACAACTCCACAGTGGCAAAGCCCCGGGGGTGGATGAGATCCGCCCAGAAATGCTGAAGGCTCTGGGTGTTGAGGGACTGTCTTGGTTGACACGTCTCATCAACATTGCGTGGAAGTCGGAAACGGTACCGAAGGAGTGGCAGACCGGGGTGGTGGTTCCCCTTTTTAAAAAGGGGGACCAGAGGGTGTGTGCCAATTACAGAGGCATCACACTACTCAGCCTCCCCGGGAAAGTTTACTCTAAGGTACTCGAAAGGAGGGTCAGGCCGATTGTCGAACCTCAGATTGAGGAGGAACAATGCGGATTCCGTCCTGGTCGTGGTACGACGGATCAGCTTTTTACTCTCGCAAGGATCCTGGAGGGGGCTTGGGAGTACGCTTATCCGGTCTACATGTGTTTTGTGGACTTGGAGAAGGCGTATGACCGGGTTCCCAGGGAGTTACTTTGGGAGGTGCTGCGGGAGTATGGGGTGAGGGGGTCTCTACTCAGGGCCATCCAATCTCTGTACTCCCAAAGCGAGAGCTGTGTCCGGGTCCTCGGCAGTAAGTCGGACCCATTTCCGGTGAGGGTTGGCCTCCGCCAGGGCTGCGCTTTGTCACCAATCCTGTTTGTAATATACATGGATCGGATTTCGAGGCGTAGTCATGGGGGGGGGGGGTCTGCGGTTCGGTGGGCTAAGGATTGCACCACTGCTTTTTGCAGATGATGTGGTTCTGATGGCTTCATCGGTCTGCGACCTTCAGCACTCACTGGATCGGTTCGCAACCGAGTGTGAAGCGGCTGGGATGAGGATCAGCACCTCCAAATCTGAGGCCATGGTTCTCAGCAGGAAACCGATGGATTGTCCACTCCAAGTAGGGAATGAGTCCTTACCCCAAGTGAAGGAGTTCAAGTATCTCGGGGTTTTGTTCTCGAGTGAGGGAACAATGGAGCGTGAGATGGGCCGGAGAATCGGAAGCAGCGGGAGCGGTACTGCAGTCGCTTTACCGCACCGTTGTGACGAAAAGGGAGCTGAGCCAGAAGGCAAAGCTCTCTGTCTACCGGGCCATTTTCGTTCCTACCCTCACCTATGGTCATGAAGGATGGGTCATGACCGAAAGAACGAGATCGCGGATACAAGCGGCCGAGATGGGTTTTCTCCGCAGGGTGGCTGGTGTCTCCCTTAGGGATAAGGTGAGAAGTTCGGTCATCCGGGAGGGACTCGGAGTTGAGCCGCTCCTCCTTCACGTCGAAAGGAGCCAGTTGAGGTGGTTCGGGCACCTAGTTAGGATGCCACCTGGGAGGTGTTCCAGGCACGTCCAGCTGGGAAGAGACCAAGGGGTAGACCTAGGACCAGGTGGAGGGATTATATCTCTTCGCTGGCCTGGGAGCGCCTTGGGATCCCCCAGTCAGAGCTGGTTGATGTCGCCAGGGAAAAGGAAGTTTGGGGCTCTCTGCTGGAACTGCTACCCCCGCGACCCGACCACGGATAAGCGGAAGAAGATGGATGGATGGATGGATGGATATTTATATATGTATTTTTATATAGTCTTAAAGTTACGCCCTTTGAGTGCAACCATAACGCGAATGTGGCCCGTGATGAAATTGAGTTTGACACCCCTGCACAAAAGGAAAGGGAAACACCAAAGCAAAAATATAAAGCCTTCAAAAATGAATCTATGTTACCTGATCTTTATTTATTCTGCACTGACAATAAACTTATTTTAGATGTAGGTAAATATCTCCATTTGGCTGTTGTGTTTTTCCTTAATATATGTTCTAGCCCTGGTGGCAAAGGGCACAGTGATGTAATTGTTTGAGTCATTGATGTTCGGATGATTATGGCTCAGCTGTGCCATCTGGTCATCTGCTGTTGCTGCCAAAGCAAATCTAACAGTGAAACATTTTGTATGCACGGAGACGTGTGTCGTATAAAGACAGACCTCCCGGTTATTACTCGACAGAAAACAAGCTCTGACAGTTTACAACAAATAACTAAACCTCTCTAAAAAAGAAATCCATAAAATAACAAGCTGTTCGAACAAATGATCTCATATTGCTCTTTAAAATTATTTTTGTCAGCTGTGGGTTAAATATAGAAACTCAAGACTACTGAAATCAAAACAGCCAATTAACATGCTGTAAGATGACGTGTGTGTGTGTGTGTGTGTGTGTGATGAATATTTGATGTTTAGAGGCTCACTACATGCCCCTCTCTCAGATCATGACATCATGTTGGTTCCAAAGATAATTTCTGCATAATTCATGAGGTCACCCGCTCGTCAAATCAAGCTACGACTGGTTCAAACTCTTGTCCTTGTCCTTGCTCTTCTTTTCTTCTGCCTCTGGTCCCCCTTCTGTTTATTTTGTATTTGTATACTGTGCCAAACACCACGGGCATTTATCAAATGTTGAGTGGTTTAAATATATTATAAGTTCTGGGCAGTGAAGAGATAGAAGTGGGCCGGATATAAAAAATCTAAGAATTTCACTAATAAAGATGTAATTCCATGAATCTCCTTGGACAACATTCGAGATATATCACCAATAGCTTTATTAGTAAAAACCCTTGTTATGGTTTAACAAATTGCCATGTGAGCCTTTGACCATGCATGCAGCCTGTTGCAGTTCCTCCTGCTAGTTTTTCTTCCTAGTTTTTCTTTTTACCACTCAAATGTTAGCCTTGTTTTTTTATCTTACTTGTTAGAATTGTTTTAACTATCTTCGATTAGTAACTCATGAAGCTATGCCCTCTCTTAACTTTCTTGTAGGGAGAGATTTGTGTTCTTTCTCCGTTGAGTTGATTCTGTAGGGTTAGCTAAAGAGATGAAGGAGGAACGTTGGGTCCATGTTTTGGAGACCCTCTCTCAATATGAGCAATGGACGAGCTAATGGCGTTAGCTAGGAGTTAGACAGAATATCAGGGGTGTAGTTTAATGTACTTTAAAGAAGCATGGCTGCACCAGGATATATCTGACAACAACGTTTCCATCCATGGCTTTCCTCTTGTGTGTGTTTGAACAAGTTGTATGTCCTTGGGCTGTTTAATTGGAAAACATTTATGAAAACACTTTTTTCTGCTGATGGGAAGGAGCACGTTGAGGGTTCAAGTCCAGTTTATGACCGCTTTCTTCCCTCCGTCCATCGCACAGCTCCTAACTTTGCACTGCCAACACATCTACACATAGCAGGGAGCCGAGTTGAGCCAAGACACTTAAATGCAAAGCATAAAAGAAGCAGGGAATGATAATTATATGTGTGTGTGTTTGTGTGTGTTTGCATGCATATACGTGTGTGGGATGCAGACTGGTTGCCCGGACCCCCAACAGTGAAGCAGAGAGGAGTTTGGGGAAGTTGTCCTGCCTCCCCTCTCTCCACATTTGACTCTGGACAACATGCAGGAATCAAGCTGTGCAACAGTGTGAGGAGGAGGGAGAGGAGCATCAAACACTCTGTAATAACCGGCCTTAATTAAGACCAGAGGGAATAGGGGAGTTATTAGCTGTCATAAGCAAGTTTATCAGACCCAGAGAGAGTAGATACCAGTGTGTGTGTGTGTGTGTGTGTGTGTGTGTGTGTATGTGGAAATACTTGCCGCGTTCATCCATCCTAATGTGGATGCATGTGCAAGAGAGAGACGTAGAGATGCATAGAGAAAATCATGATTGTTCAGACACCTGTGTGTGTGTGTGTGTGTGTGTGGGGATGTTTCTGTATGATGTACTATTGGAGGATAAGTATTCCCACCAAACACTCCAACTGTTATTAATATGTATGCAGCTGAGAGAGATACCCTCTCATCTCCTAGCTCATCAAAAACACACACAAACACATTATTATCAATCCCCATTAAACACACACACACACACACACACACACACACACACACACACACACACACACACGAAGTGAGAGAGAAGGAGAGCCATCCATCAGCAAACAAATAATAAGTGTTTAATGCAGTTTGAGACACTTCAGTTCATTTCCATAGAGAGAAAGCTTTGTAACTTTGGTGACTCATTGCTCTGTTGTCTTTTACCAATGGGGGAAAGTGGAAATCACAAAGCATTCAGATGCCACATGTGGAGGATGACATCGGCCTACAGTTACAGCTTTCATTATCTATCATTAGTTTATTCATCTGTCAATCGTATATTTAAAAAAATGCATTTAAATGCTATTGCCCATAAAAGCAAAGGTTCGGAGGCAAATTACTAACATATGACACAATTTATAAAGAGAAGTTTGCTAATGTTTTACAAGGTTTCACTTTTATTTATGGTAACACTTTGTATTAAGGTACACAAATTAACTTAACGACTGTTGTGATCTCTACATGTAGCCAAGACACTTAAATGCACACATATTGTTGATTAAAAAGTGTATTGTACAGTGTTGTTATCAGCTTTCAAGGAAAAACAAATTACACTTTTTTCAACAAGTACTGACACAAACGGTTTATTTTTTCACATGGTGAAAAGTAGATGACCACTAAAGGTGCTATGATGATTTCCATTGTCAAATATCTTGGAGTTTTCCCACAAACGCAAAAACACAACATCTCCGACCTCTAGAAGCAGCGTGGCACCATTAGAAGACTTTGCCCCACCTGAAGGCTGGTGTTCATATGCAATACAAATGCTCTCTCCGTTCTTGTACAACACAGCACTTGAAGCATGTGACGGATCACCGGGACCGTGTACGTGGAACTCAAAGTGGTAGGCTCCTCTCGCCGGTGCAATGAAAAAACCTGTGGGACATTTTTCTGTCAGTGAAGGTAACTATCGATTTGTTTGCTGATCATGTATTGTATTCAGCATAGCCGAAAACCTAAAAGCATTTTTAAATGATTGAATTTGAGTACCTGTGTTTGGGTTGTAGGCATTCCCAATGTTTGAGAAGACGTATCTGAAGACCAGATTAGTCTGAGTGTTAAATGGTCCGATAGTTCCTGTGCCTGAAGCCAACAGAGAGGCTGAGAAAGCCACCTGTTTGACTGAGAGAGAGAGAGAGAGAGACAAAGAGAGAGAGAGAGAGAGAGAGATAGAGAGAGAGAGAGAGAGAGAGAGAGAGAGAGAGAGAGAGAGAGAGAGAGACGAGCGAGAGAGAGAGAGAGAGAGAGAGAGATAGAGAGAGAGAGAGAGAGAGAGAGAGACTCGACTTCATGTGTCTTTCTTTTGTTTCTTTGTTTCTTTTTACATTTCATACTTGCGGTTTTGTAATAATATATTGTTGTAAAATGTTTAATGAATGCATTTTTTTTATCATATCACTATTCAATTGTATTATCCATGACGCTTTGGCAATATTGTTCACCTGGCATTCATGCCAATAAAGCATATTGAATTAAATTGAATTGAGAGAGAGAATTTTTTTCCCGACTGTGAATTCATGCTTTAAAAATACGTGCATATATTACAAATTCAACCTATTATTTAGATGTTTTACCTTCTCCGTCTCTCTTCAGAGCCTCCACATGGTTTTCTGTGACATTTGACCTGGCTTTCACAGTGATCATCTCTGCTGCTTGTACTGTGAAATAAGTGACATCATTACATATTTGTGTCTGAGAGAAATAGAGTTTGATAGTTTCAAGTATTTCATCATCACTGTCTTCATCAAGGTTAGCTATGCCTATGGTACATTTATGTTTAAAAAAGACATGTTCAAACAGGGTTTTCTCCTTGCTTAAGATATAATAAATCATTTTCACTATACATTTTCAGAGCCACGATCTTGTCCACACATTACCTTGAAGTTGTTGCTTTAGCTTGTCCCCCTCGACCTTCTGCTTCTCCAGTTCAGTCTTCTGCTTCTCCCCCTCGACCTTCTGCTTCTCCAGTTCAGTCTTCTGTAACTCCAGCTTAGCAGTTTGTGCTTTATTAAATAATAAAATAAATGTATAGCTATTTATTGAACAATAAAAAAAAGAAAATTCCTGCACTACTTTCGTTTATTTCACAGCTTAGTAGAATACTCGATTCTGATTGGTCAATTTTGAAATTGCAGAGGTTGTTCATACATGATAACACACAGCTGCTTAGCAACAAATACTGACCGTTGCTAAGGAGAATAAAGGGGGATAAGGAAAGAGCTTTAAAGACAGAGCGTTGGACGTCAGGGACATCGACAGAAGATAGCAGACAGGAAGTAAACACTAACAGGAACACGTTATGGGCTGTTCTGGCATTGTTTAAGGACTTGTTAGTCGACAATAAAATGTGAATGTACTCGCACAGTAACAGTTAACCCCGATCAGTGCTGCCATTCATCTTAAGTTCAGACACTCCCCAGTTCCAGCCGTTGGTACGCAGTGGAACGGAGCATTTTTTATAAGCAATACGATATGTTTTAAGTCGAAACATTTATTCTGAAGTTAATATTGTGACTCAAGTTGTTGGTTTGGGGGGATCAAAATCCCTCCGCTTCACATTGGGCTCCATGATAACCCAGTGTTCTTTTTTCATTAACGATCGCCTCGCTGCACATAGTCCCTTAATATTTCTGTTACTTGTTTAGTTACTATTTAAGCCATGTTAACAGTATGACTAGATAGGCAACTGTGGGTAATTCAGTTGCTACAGACATTGTGATCACCAGAAAGACATTTTGAGTGACAAACTGGGTTTCATTGGGCATGTTGGACACATCAAGTCAACATTGTATTAAGTCCAATAGCTCGGTTTATAACTCAACTACAGATACTCCCAACAGCCTCAGCTGTATGTTAATGGCAAGCTGATTAGCATATGATAGCAGCATGCTAACATGCCAAACTAGTCTTTTGATAACCTCCTTCCTTTAGAAATTAATCGTTTCCATATGTCCCCACCTTGGGCTAAAATAATGTGATACAGCAATGTGAAATAAATTCTGCAATGAAGACAATCTTTGACAGTTTAAAGAATTTCAACATCACTGCTTTCATTAGCAACTGAAAACTTGTTCTAGTAAATTAGTAAGATGTCATTAAAACAATTTTTGAATATATTTAGGACAAATGTATTGTCTCCAATTTGACATATATTCATCGTATACCTTGTTGCTGTAGCTTTAACGTGTCCATCTCAGTCTTCTGCAACTCCAGTTCTCTCAGCTTAGCTGCCTGTGCTAAAAAGAAAGGTAGACAAAAAGATGCTAAGGTAAAACCCATTCTTCACAAACAACAGCTCTGTAATTTGTGAATGAACAACAAATATGTTATTTAAAAAAGTGGTTCCCATATGTCTTCCCTCCCCACCTTACACACTACAGTACCTTCATTCTCTCTCTGAAGGTGCCTCATCTCCACCCTCTGTTCAGCCAAAGAGGCGCTCATCTCTCTCAGCACAGCGTGGATGTCTTGAGGACAGGTCTGTTGGTGCTCAGACACATTTGTTGGTTCTCCTCCCTGGGATTCAGCATGATGTGGAACAATGTCATTGTCAGACTGAAGCTGAGCCGTAGAGAGAGAGCAGATCAGCAGCAACAGAGGAAAACACATGGTCATCTCCATTCTCAAAGAGGCAGTCTGTTCAGACCTACTTTAGAGTCTCTGGTGATCCCAGCTTTATATAGTGTCTTCTCCTGATCAATCATTACTGAAAATATTGACCATAAACATGCGGAAAAAAACCTTTGAGCATGTTCTCAGGAAAACTACACACACCCCGGGCGCTGTGCAATAGCTGGACTGCTCCCGTCACTGTGTGTGCTGTGTGCTCTGCATGTGTGACCATTAAAGAGGGTTTCATCCCTCCCAATATTAAATGTATTGTGTTATATTATATATTATTACACAAACATAAATGATCTACAATTACAGTACCTATGATGGAGTTAAGGTAAAGCCCTAGCCAGCATGTTGATGTTCTTGTTTTTTGTTTCTCTCATTTCAGTTTGAGCTATCCTGCCCTTGATTGATCTCCACCTGCTTCCCATCTGATAATATATTGGAGCATCTTGAAAACACAGCACATAATAGTAAACAAGCTCTTTCTTATTGTTGAAACGTAATTCTTGATTGTGTGTGTGTGTTTGTGTGTGTGTGTGTGTGTGTGTGTGTGTGTGTGTGTGTGTGTGTGTGTGTGTGTGTGTGTGTGTGTGTGTGTGTGTGTGTGTGTGTGTGTGTGTGTGTGTGTGTGTGTGTGTGTGTGTGTGTGTGTGTGTGTGTGTAGGAAATCTCTGTGTGGAGTTTCCATTACAATTTCAAAAAACAGAATGAAGAAACATTGAAATCACCTCATGGCTGTTAACAGTGTCAGTAAAAACAATGTTTTAGATCTTTGAGTTCATCTCATGAAAAATGGGAGCAAAAACAAAAGTGTTGCGTTTATATTTTTGTTCAGTGTATATACATATCAATATTCCAATTACTTACAATTAGTATATAGACTATTCTGCACATTTTTTATTATATTATATTATATCTTATTTTCTTGCACTATTATCTGTGTTATTGTGTTGCACTGTTGGAGGAGCCTTTGACCTCATCATTTCATTGTCATAACTACACGTACATATGAAAATAAAACCCTTGAACTTTGATCTGTACTTGTTTAAACATGAATGACATCGTAAGATAAAGTGCTCTCACTGAGGTTGTTCATTGGCTGAGGTAAACAAATACTTACCAGAAACCAAAGGTAGATGACTATTAACAACTTTTATTTGAGCCATAAAGAAATATTTTCTTATTTCTTCCTCAATAAATCCAGCAGGGAAAGTTTAACGGTTAGCTATCTTAACTTTAGAAAGTGACAACATCCCAATCTGAGTTCACCCCTTGACAAAATAGGTGTGTCTTACTTGTCCAGTGTATTGTAATACAACTGATTTTGAGTCAATGTAATTTTCAATTAAATATATGTACATTTTAATTTAATAATTTTCGTATAATATACAAAAAGCTCTTAGGACTAGTACAGAGAGTTGTGTCCTACTGATCCAGTCCAAACAGAAAATGCTGCATTGATTTGGAGGCTTTGGGTAACATGAAATTGAAGCTATAGAAAATAAATGATGCTTTTCAAAAAATTAGCTGCTTAATGTTCATAAAAATATTCATATAAAACAGACGAGTCATTAAAATACAATAAAAAAGGTTTGTCTTGTTTGTCCAGTAATAGTAATACAATGCTTAATTTATCTGGTGTCATTAATTCACAACACATGAAAGCAATTGAAATGAAATAAGACTTTTAAAACAAAAAACTTATTTGTATAAGTTATACACAATTGAAAAACTAAAATCTTTTTAAAAAAAGGTGTGTCCTAGTTCAAAGTGTATCAAGTCAATTCTGCATGGGGTAACACTTTATAATAAGGTACACACATTACCCATCAACTAGTTGTTAATTAACATGCATATTAGCAGTATATTGGCTCTTTAGTAGCCAGTAATGTTATGTGTTGTACAGTCATTGCTTTCTGACGAACTTGAGGAAATTAGTAGCAGTCTTCTGCCATGCTATTCAGTTCACTTTCTCCTACTTCCTGTACCCGGTTTCCTGTCTAACCTTCAGTACAAATGTCACAAAAATATAAATGTGCAAATATGAAACATACAGGTCAACATCCCCTTGCTATTGGTAGCTGAACGGTCAATACCCCAAAACATATTCTTCGATATAAATACCTAATTTTGAGTTATTTAGACACAATTAACACTTATAGTTTCATGTCTTGTTACATAAGAATAGATCATATTTGTTGAGTGTTATAATTACTATTCTTGTGGTACTACTGCCTTATTAGGCCCATATTGAGCATATTAAGACCCAAACTCAGGTACAACAACTTCCTTACTTGCAACAAATAAGCACTAATTAGAGGGTTATTGAGGGAAAACTCTCAACTAATGGCTTATTACTTGTAGAATATGTTTATGTAGAATATGGCATTAATAAGTGTTTTATAATGACTACTAAAGAGCCAATATACTGCTAATATGCAAGTTAATTAACAACTAGTTTATGGTTAATTTGTGTACCTTAATATACTAATATACTAATACTAATATACTTGGCTTCATTATACGTGTCTTTATTTACCAGGACTTTATGTTATCCCTAATATTTAGTTCCAGGTGAAATCACATAATTTTTTAGGGCTGTTAATGTTTTGTTGACACAAAAGAAAATGCAAATGAATCACATTACAGTCATACTCCTTAGCTTCTTAACAGTGATGCTTCAATGCAAAATGTGCATGTCCTTTGATTTGAGGACCTATTTCGGACTCATTTTGGGAACGTTATGTTGAGTGATTAGGAACATTTTGCTAATTAAAGCTGCTTCTTTACTTTTACTTAAACCTACATGTGGTTTATTGATGCTATGGTCACTTAAAAGAAAGTAAAACACCCTGCAAACACAACATTGACAAATCCCCACTGTAATATTTTAGCAAGCAGTGGCTTACTTACAGTTCCAGCCGTCACTAAGCGACATTAGCTTTACTTTGGTATCATGTTTCTGTCCTCCTGATGAATGTAAGTCCAATATGAGCGCTGATTCTGGTTTCCACCAACTCCTTAGGGAAACATATGTCTCCTTAGCTGCTGTTTGGCACCGGGGAAGAAGGTGTACAGTAGATTTATGAGACATTTAGCTGGTGAACTGAGCTGCCTGCTTTTACTGTAAATGCTAATGCTGGGAGCTTGGGCCACATAGTTATGTTGCTGTGAGGGGAAACAAAGCAATGGGCTGAATGAAGCTAAAACACTCTGTAGAGCAGAGTGATAATTCTCTGTGGATGTGTGACTCCGACCAACAATTATCATTAAAGCCATTGGCTGTGTTAGAATAATGATTGGTTCAGCTTTAAAGGTCCCCTATTATACTGTTTTTCATCAATATATTATAGGTCTCAGATATATTCAAAACATGTTGTGGGAGAAACTTCTGTGTAGCAATGCAGTGGGAGTCACTGACTCATGAAGTAGACACGGGATGAGCAGGAGCTTTGATGTCAAACACTGATGGTTTATTTAGGAGTTTCGGCCGGAGGATTCACAAAACAATTCACACAGTCACGATCTGACTGCACGGGAGAGTTGCCACGTCAATTTTGAAGAGCCTCTCTCTTGCTAAACCTTTTAACTGGTTCAGCAGAGAGTAATCAACATATTTGAGGAGATAGCCTAAACATCTGGGAACACTGAATTACTTGCGTCTGACATTTATGGCCTCGAAGATTTCACACCTTGTAGTCCACAAACACCGAGAAGGAAGTGTTCCAGTGTACCCACAACAATAAACCTTTTGTGACCGAGAGTTGCCCGGTCATAAAATGGGAACAACAACATATGGCTGAAGCAGCCCCTTTCCTTAAGGGAGATAACAGACGTCAGGGTTGGTCATAAACGTCAAGGGGCAAACAGGTTAGATATCTAGGAGTCCAGGAGAATTATTCCCTAACACATGTCTCTGAAGTGTTTGGCTCCAAACACCAAACAGATCATTGCAGCATCCCATAATACCCTCTGTTTCAGCCCTGTTTCCAAAGTGCTGATTCTCTGTCTGTTACTCTAGATGAAATAAGGAGCCCCTCCCCACGCCCCTCTGAGAGACATTTGGTTAAAAATAACACAATGGTGCTCTAGGAGGAGATTCAGGTGAGAAGGGGGGGGGGGGTGGGTTACCTTGGTTGATGATTGGCTAATGGTTACACAAGCCAAAAAATCGTTATGACATCATAAAGTGGCCAAAATCTGATAAGCTCATTTTCAGACAGGTTTTTATATAAACGGATCAGGACAGAAAGAGAGCAAATCTTTGTTCCTGAAACTTTCAGAATCTCGTTACACAGAGGGGACACATGTTGATGTAGAAAATACATGAATAAGTGGGTTTTGCATAATAGGTGACCTTTAAACCAAAACAATGATTGCTGGACGTTCACCTCTAGTGGAGGTTATTGACATCAGGTTGCGTGGAGGAAGCGTTTCCAGCAGAGGGCCCCAGACTCCCATTCTCTGGCCACATCGACCAGGTCTGACTGGAGGATTCTAGGGTGCTCCAAGGCCAGCGTGGAGATATAATCCCTGGTTATATCTCTATTATTTGTCCTTGGTTTGCCCCTCGGTCTTCTCCCATTGGCATGCCCTGAAACACCTCCCTAAGAAGGAGTCTCCTTTTCACGCAAAGGAGAAGGGGCTCTATTCCTAGTCTCTCATTGATGACTGAACTTCTCAATGTATCACTAAAGGAGATGATAGCCACGATCACGAGAATTTAGTTTTTAGCCGCTGTTATCTGTTCTTGGGTTCATGACCCATCCTTCATGACCATAGGTGAGTTTACGAAGGGAGGTAGAACGGTATATTGAGAGCTTTGCCTTCTGGCTGTCTTTGTCACAACGAATAAAGCTCCTATTGCTTTGATTCTCCGGCCCATCTCATGCTCCATTGTCCCATCCCTCGAAAACAAGACCCCGATTTACTTGAACTCCTTCACTTGGGGTGAGGACTCATTCCCGAGTAGATGCAACCATCGGTTTCATGGTTCTCAGCAACAATTTTCAACAAACAAAATATCTACATCGTCCTTTTACCACTGCACAGCAAACCAGCAAGAGCTTTTTTTAAATTTTCTGTGATTTGACATGTTTTTGCCCAGCCAGATAAGATATATAATATGCAAGACAGATTTTGAGTGGCAGAAAGATTTTCCCTAAGCATACTCCAGTGAGCAGGAATACGACATAATCCAACCCTCCCTCAACATATTAGCGCCTGTCATTTAAACGCTGTTACATTTGCATTGTAAGTGTTTTTTTGAGGCTGTACAGTACCTGTGTTTATCTATAAAGTCTTCTGTAAAGTGCTTTATTTCTGTAACACACGCCTCCACAATGGCTTTCTTCACAGCCTGTTCCATACAATTAAACTTGAAAACACAACTTGGGCTTTAAGAGCGCTCTGGTGTTTTATTTGAAATATATGTCGCTCCACGGCTAGTATGGTGAAACTGCTATTACAAATCCCAAAGGAAATAAAAGACAGAGCAGATTGAAGTTCAGAGGACCCAAAATGAACTCCAATAATTGAGAGGGCGGAAGTCATGTCTGCACCATATTGCTGTCACCGGTCAGGTTAGGAGAAAGAGAAGAACTACATTACACTAAGGTTGTATTCACTCACATTTCTTTCAGACTTATGCAACCATACGTGTCTGTACCTGCTTCCCAAGCTGCTTTCATTCTTTGTCCTTTTTCTGTTATGTTGTTAATTTCCCTCTTGTTCCTTGTATTAATAATAATAATACATTTATTTTGGGTGGTGCCTTTCATAAAACCCAAGGACACCTTACAGGGCATAGGGGCAATATAGGGAATAATTAAAACAGTGGATTTAGTGAAGTATCAGCTGGGGTAAGACAAGGTGGTGCAGTGGTCTGTGCGTTTGATCATCAGATCAAGGGGGCGTTGGGGAACTCCAGTTCGAAACCCGCTCCCGCCCCACTGCGTCAAGCCGTTGTGTCCTTGGGCAAGACACTTCACCCGAATTTGCTCCCGTGGTATTGTCCACAGTAGATGACCATTACATGTATGTATGATCTGTATGTGTAAAGTGCTTTGAGAGTCATTGATAAAGCGCTATAATAAATATAAGGATTATTATTATTACTATAGAAGGACACAAAAGGACACAGGGTACAGTTTATAAAGAAAATGGCAGTTTGAACAGGTGGGTTTTGAGTATTGCTTCTCTTAAGCCTCACAAGGGGTTAAACAAGCTGACAATGAAGCACAATTATGCAAAAATGTTCCCACGCTGATACCTCTCTTTCTGTTTTTCTACATCACACCTATATTTACTCATATTCCTCTATTTTCCATCCTGCTCAGATACATGTGTTATCCTCAAATACTCCTTGTCACATATTCCCACCTATTTTCCCTCGTCTCTCATGGCCTACATTCACATCTTTTTGTGTTGCTCTCTATCTCGCTGCTTCTCCCTTGACCGTGCGTTCTATTACAGCGCAGGCTCCATTGATTTGCTCTCTGGCTGAAGTGCTATTGATTACACTACATGCTCCAGTGCTACTGAGCTAAGGCACTGCCGCTGTGCAAAGATTGTACATATAAATACATGAGCGCAGACTCGTCTCTTCTTTTATTCTGCTTTTATTTATTTTTTACACCTCTATTATATTCCCACTTCAAAACAAGAAGCAAGGCACTAGATCCCTTTTTTATCTCCTGCTCATATCCATTGATGCTGCTTCTTGATTTGTATCGGCATATTGATTAGTTCTGCACCACCAAAGACAGAACGTCTCCTTGTGCAATTCCTCAACCATTGTTTTGGAACTGATTGTTTTGAACTGAAAAGACTTGACATCGAGAGAAAAACAGCAACACTTGAGGTTTTCCATGGAATGAATGCCTCAACCTTTTGAGATGTGTAGGCACGTGAGTTTGGTGTGTGTGAGTTTGGTGTGTGTGTGTGTGTGTGTGTGTATGTTGAGAGCCAATCATCTAGCACCATGCATTTATGTTTTTATGCCAACATGCTGAGTGTGAGTACTTTTTAATGAGAGAGAGAGAGACTGATGGAGGGGGGACAGGACATGATGAGGACATTTCCGAGCCTTCGAGTTGCTGGAAGTGACGTATTCACATGCTATGAAGCAGGAGACAGAATTTGCTGATTTGGAAAACTGCTGACAGCTCTCTGCCACATGGACAAATCCATACATCCGTGCTTATAAGTGCTTTTCAACAACCTTTCTTAGTTCTCATACCCTCTTCTTGTTAGATCTTTACTGCTTTTTATCAACGTTACTATGAGTTATGTTTTCTTTTTCCTGAAAAGATAAACTTGCATTCAATTAATGCATTTACATTATACAAAATGCTCCCAAGTGATACCCAGAACCAGATACATGTGCTTTTGAGCTTGTACCTCCTAAACTTTTTTAAACTTTTACTTTGGATTTAAGATCTGGTGTTTGCATTTCATGTCAGTATTTTTTTCATGTGCAATTTAAATTTTAGTCGTGAAACATTCTGCAAGATCTTCTCTTAAAACTTGAAACCCTATTTCCAGTTGAAAGGCTTATGTGCAATGGTTTAGCACTTGCACCATTGTATACATTCAATCAGAGTGACCAATTTGCTGCCCTAGGCAACATTTTGCCTAGGGCAAAATGCAGACACTCACTATGACTCGCGCATGCATGCACGTGCACGGTTGTAGCATGACCACCAACACAGAAAGAAATGGACACAAGATGTGTGCAACTGTATTAAGTATCCTATCCATTTGAACATGATTTAAGTGGGGGGTGGACCTTAATATTGAAGTTAAAAGCATCAATCTGGTGCACTTTGAGAGCAACATCAGGATATCTATGGATACCTCTCTCAACACCCATATGAAACAGAACTGTAAACAGATTTCTTTTTCTTTATGCATATTTTACAAATCACTCCCCTTTTAAACTGTATTCTTGTTTATTAATAACAACTTTTTTGTACTCTTATATAGTATTTTATACCTGTGTTTCTTTTTTTATAACTATAATGATCAAATAAAGATGTGCCTTTACCTCACAGAGCTGAGGTTATCAGAGCCTCTCAGTCTTTCAGGACAGAGCTCTCTAAAGCCCCCCCGCGGCCGCTTACACAGTAAATTCCAATGTTAGTAAAAGCACACAGAAGCTGTATACGTTTATTTGGGAGTTTGATTTATTTTAAATTAACACAAATACAAAATTAAAACCTATAATTGCACACTAAAACCATTATATCAAAAAAAGAACAATTTCACATAAACCTCTGGTTTTTACTGGGGCTGGGGCGGTTCAACTTGATTTTTGGGTGGGGTTTATGGGCGCTGTACGCAATATAGGCGTAGTTCTGTTAGTATAGGATAATAAAATGTACTAGGTTGATCCAAAATCGGGAAATTGTGTTGTTTCAATTTTCTGCGCCCCTGATGGGTTGATGCGCCCTTAGCATTCGCCTATACTGCCTATGCCAAGGGCCGGCCCTGCATTCAACACAGTCTCACGGCATTTCGTGTAATAGTCACGAAAATAATCTATTGATTCGTGTTCACCAACACGATTTCTGCATTTTTTTCGTGTCACACAGAACGATTTTAAAAGCAATAATAACAAATTTGAAGGACAAAGAGATTAAAAAAAAAAATTCTGACACAGAACGATTTTAGAAGCAATGTATTTCTATTGGTAGTATATTTCGTGCCGAAGAGAACCGAAGCATTTTGGCCGGTCGGTTTTTAATCTCAGTACCAATGTACAAAGGTCCCCAATGTTGAAATGTATAAAAAAAAGTTAACCTAGAGATTTAATTAAATCAACCTGTCAATCAAACCTTAGCTATCTAGCTACTGAATATTAGCTATCTATCTAACCAGCTGCCTAGCAAACATTAGCTATATATGTACAGAAGCCTATATAGATTTGCATAGATCTATCTATCAAACAAGCTAGCGAAATTAAGCCATCTCTTTTACAAGCTAGCTAACATTTGCTAGCTATCTATGAAGTTAGTTTAGCCAACATAAGCTAGCCATCTAATAAGCTTGCTTGCGAATGTAAGCTTACTATCTAACTATCGCTGGTTCTTGTAATTTAAATAAGAATGATTAAATAACTCCCTATACTTGCAGTGCCTACTTGTCTACCGTTCTGGCAGTAATAGTTGACCAATGTTGACGTATTCTTTTTAGCAGTGGCAAGCCGTGACTTTTATACCTAGGCCCTCTGACCCCCCTTCCCTCGAAAAAAAAGAAGAGTTATTACGTCACAGCGTATACTTCAGCGGAATATCAAAACAGCGGCCCGGGGTGCAAAACGCATCAATGACAGCGACCCTCTACCACACAAAACAACACCATTTATATAAACACCTATCATGACAGGGCACCCACAGCCAAGTAACAATTACAAATGAATTAAGTCGGGACGGTGGCCCACATTGAAAATGACTTGGGCCTACCTTTCATGATCAAATCACTTAAACACAAAGTCCATCCTCCTGTCCTTTTGGATGAAGCACTTGCGGGTCATGCAGCTGATCCTTTGCCACTCCAGTTTATCATTGTAACTCAATCTTGAAAATGATTCGGTTAATAATTTCGCAACGATGTCATCACTATCACTGAAGTGAGCCATCATGAACGAACTTATGCTAATCATAAATATATCGATCATAAATCTATCGATTAGATTTATGATTAGAAAATAATAAAAGTAGGGTAGAGATGTGGATATTATCCGGCTGAACAAAACGTGCATTTATCTAACAGGTTCGTTTTCCACAGACCTTATTTCAAGCTATTTTCCAAAATCCTATGGAGAAATCCCACTGCTTTTTTGTGGAGGGAATCCGAGCGAAGCTTACTTCCAGGTTTTAGGACGCGTCACTGCACCTCTTGCATAGACTTCACAGCGGGCGGAACCTGTCATAAAGTCCAAGAAAATAAAGCCCGCCCATTTAGAGGGAAGATATGATTGGTCAATTGTACTGTCATTTGACATTACTCTCTCGTTGAATTACTATAGCTGGCCCTCTGTGAATGTGGAGAGGGACCAACAAGCTCTCCCGTCTTCACAGTAACTCGCAGAGACGGCATTTAACCCTTCACATTCCACCAGAGGGCCTAGAGGGCCCTGACGGCTCACCACTGCTTTTTAGCCAGTTTCAGCTAATGACAACACGTTTTGTTATTGCACTCCAACACCTCACTTTCCCTTTGTGCTATGCTTTCATATACAGTATATAGACTTTTGATATTATGTTCATTCATGCGTTTATCAGATGAATTAGCTCTCGCAGCAGAATTATCATTGCTGTTGGGATTCTGTGAGATCACCCTCAAAAAGTAATATTATTTTTATCGCCAATACCAACTGTATACTTTTTGCCCCTTGATTTGCTGACTGATCTTGGATGATTTGCTTATTTCTGTATGACGGGCAGAAGCAAAACGCAGCAAAAACTGAAGTTATGGAGCAACTTTAAATCTTAGCTTGCAAACATTCTGAATGAATGAAACGCCATAGCTTCCTATAGGCCTAAGTGCAGAGCAATTGAGGGCCGATTTACTCAGTTCAGTGTTCGCATATGAAGTATCCACAACTAAATGCTCTGAAGTGAAGTATGCTGAATTCTTGTTTTACAGTTAAGAAGTGATGTTCGGCAGTTTGTTAATCCTTTTCATTAGTGCCTGATATGCAGTTGGGACCTCAACCTTCATAACAATAGGTGATCAATGACCAGTAAATGAGCTGCCATCTCTAGTGTGGCCGAGAATATGAAATCTATCACGTATAATAATGTGCAGGGCGGCGAGAGAGTGGACTGATCAGTAAGCGGAGATTAGTGTCCAGGCAGGGAGGATAGTCTATCTCAGGAATGATCCTGGAAATAAATGCTTTTTTGAAGATGTGAGCCATGTGCATCTGTCAGATATGAAAAATAGCAAATGATAGAAAGCCTTTGGTGTATTTCTAACATCTGTACGACATATGTTGAATGTAAACTATTTAAAGAGTGCAGAGGTAGGAGAAAAAGGATTCACCATGTGTGTGTTATTCAGACGTTGTCTAACAATGAGCTTCAGATACTGTGAATGTTACACAATAAATGGCTGGCAATAGATAATAGAAAAGATGTGCGTTCAGGATGGTTAGACAGAATAATAAGTATGAGTATAGGACTTATCTTTCAGGCAGGAGGGGAGTGTGTTGGAGAGGAACTCCCTCTGGGGGGAACACAGGGATTTTAGCCTCTGCAGACCATTTACATGCACAAAAAGGGAAAACACCACAAAGCACAATAGGGCCTCTATAATATTTTCACCAAAGATGGGTTGCTGCAGTTAGATCATAAGAGGATATTGTACATTTGTCATTTTGGTAACACTTTACAATAAGGTACACAAAATGTGCTTAATTAATGCTTAGTTACTGAGGAACTACCCATTAACTATCTAGTCGTTCCTCAGTAACTAAGCAGTAATTAAGCACATTTTGTGTAGCTTATTGTAAAGTGTTACCGTCATTTTGTACTTATTTTGTGCTGTTAAAGCGGAATAAAGGAGAAATAAAAAATATGTGCAAGTCAGATAAATGAATGAAGTCGGGAATTAAAGCCATGACATAATTCCAGACGACAACCACGGACTGGGATTACAGAAATTAAAAACACAGAAAGGTCATTCACTCCAATGTCTGCCAACATCCGTTTCTCACAAATCTAATCATGCTTTTTTTCTGCTTTCATTTATGCCAAATGTATTTTTTAGTGTGCTTAAATTAGGCCAGAACACATTTGTGCCCTTCAAGTTGAATTATGGTGTCCACCAAAATTAAGACAACCCCTCATTGCCTCCAGCAGCATGCATATCCCCGCCACTCCGACCAATACACACACATACAGGCTTATCGCAGGGCAATCAATAGCAGAGGTGATGGATGACGCCCACTGCCCTCTGACCTGTAATTGAATGTGCAAGGATCAGACACTTTATCATGATAGGGGCCATTCCCTGCGCAGGTCATCGGCTGCTAAATGGTTGATAAGCCTGCACACTCTGTGTCTGCTGCTCATATGTCTGCTGTCAACGCAATGGGCTTTTGCTGACTGATTTCCACAGAGTGTGAGAAAGCAGGAGATTTCAGCGAGAGTGGGTGCACCTGGGTGACTGTGTATGAACATAGCCGTGCGTGTGGCGTGTGTAGGAGAGAGAGCATAAGTGAAGAAAGTCCTCAAATCGATTCCTAATTCCTTTCCGCGTCGTTCATTTCTCATCGGAGACGACTCTGATAGTTGTCGAAAGTAACGAGTTGGAATATTGCATCAGCGTCACCATCAGCGTTCTGCCCGGTCCATGAACCATTCAATGGCCTCTCAGTTTTCACACCCAACACCAACATTTAACTCCTCGCTATAACATACTCCTTTTCTGGCTCAAGAACTGTTTTCACCTTTTGTTTGTGGAGTATTTGATCAAATGGATTTCCTACCAAAGGCTTCCAAGCAGAGAGGATACTTTAACATCCTCAGAAAACGTTACAATAAACGTATTCCATATGGGATACAATTCATAAACAGAAAACACAGCGTAATTGATATCATTAAAGTCCAATTTCATGTTTACACTCACTTTTTCTGCCTTGGTTGAGGAGTCCCATTCAGTAAACTCACAAAGCGGCAATAACTTTGGTAATTGGCAATAAGTTCTCGTATTCGAAGTATTTCAAGTAATCATTTCAAAATCATCCAGCAGGAATGTCAGATAATCCAAACAGTAGGTGCAATGAACACATGTACATTGAAAAGGGAAATTAGAAACCAGGGACATTGCATACTGAATTTTTCTCCCATTTGCATCAGCAGTTAAATGTTGTGCTTACTATTATTGGAGTCAGCTTCATTGTCTGCTTTTTCATCCGAGGCATCCGACTTCTCAGCTAATTGCCTCATAGCAATGTGGAGCAATTGTGATGAGGTACAGTCAATTTCGTCTCTCTAATTTGTTGGTAATTGTTGTAAGTTTATAATTTTCCCTTGCCTTTTGACAAACAGGAGGACATCCCATTCAGGAAAGGCTCCGAGCTGCTAACCCTAACCCTTATTGTGTTCTAAAATGGTAAACTGTCACAAAACCTTATTTCCCCCTGGGATTGATAAAGTGTTTCGATCAAAGACCATATACCTACAAAGCCAAATACATTCCTATCAGCATCAGCTGTACTTTAGGTTTCGTGCCAACATTTTTCGCATTCAAACTAATGAGGAACATAGTAATCATTCCACTTGTAAAACATATGCAAGTTAACATTGGCATTGTGAGCATGTTATAATGCTAATGTTAGCATTTAGTTCCCACCATTTGTATGGAAACAAACGTTTTGTTTATACCACAATCACCCTGACTGAATGCCATCACACTGACAGCTTATTTCAGTTATCTGACATCATTCAGCACACGATATTCCCTGTTACATCTTTAGGCCATTTTGAAAAAGGTTAACTCCGCTGTAAATCTTAATGTCTTTTAGGTTTGTCTTAATCTGCCAGGAGTGTCATTATCGTTTTAGTTAAATCTCTCCTGTGGTTTCCGGTCTTTTCCTCTCTTGGTTAGGCGTCTAATTGATTCAAGTTCATAAACTGAAATGTGTCCTCAGACATCAAGACATATTATCAGCTAATACATGACTATCAACCAAGGGTTTTCTTTTGAGTTCGCTCCTGTATGAAGTTATTTCATCTGAACAAACAAAAACAAAAATCCAGTCCTGGTGTAAGATACCAATACTCAAAATGGGCATGAACAGTAAGGCCGAATCCCTGATGTATGCATGTCCCTTCAATCACATTGATTGCCTGTTTTAGCTTGTCTGCAAGACAAACCGGCTGGTCTGAGGGATGATCTGATTGGTTCCATTGTGGCAGACAAGATAGATAGAACTGATACTATACTTACAGTAATGGTAGCCTTTACAGGACAACTTTCTTCTCAACTAATGCTATAGAAAGGGATTGCAGGTGATATAACGTTACACACTTTGGTGGATATTTCTGCACCTTTTGGGAAACTTTCTCTGATATGGATTGGACCTGACGTGCTTGGCAAAGGAACTCAACTTGAAGGAAATAGTATCTTTGATGTATTATTCTGGAAAAACATAAATTATCAGTCAAGCCTGGGTTTCAATGAGGCTATGCGTCCTTGATATATTTACAGGTGAAACAGCCAATAGGACGAAAGAACGTATTAATCATGTCATCCTTGTGTTTGTTTGTGTTTATATGTGTTACTCTAAGACTCTAAATGTTGTTCTGCCCTAGGTAGCGGCCCTCCGCTACGTTGTGTTATTTTAGGATCCACTCTACACACACACACACGCTGGATTTAGCAGGACATTTGGAGGAGAGTAAACAGAGAATATTTCATCAGCTGTGTGAGCTGGCAATATTTGGGCCTGCGGTAACAGCATTACAGTCTATTTGTTTGAGGTAGTGATTCTGTGTGTGTGTGTGTGTGTGTGTGTGTGTGTGTGTGTGTGTGTGTGTGCATCAGTAGTACCAGAGCCTGTGGTGGTGTGGGAGGAAGGCTCACCTGAGTTGTTTGGAAAAATAAGCCCTCATACAGCATCTCAGATTCTGAAAAATACACAATGGGTGCAGGAAAAATAACCATCTGCTCTCCAAGAAGCAGAATCAGGTGTTTTTATGGACCACGCTTCCTTAAAGGACACCTATCATGCTATATTTAAATGATATATTGTAGGGCCATACCTATATCAGGTATATGTATACGTTTCTGTTTTCAAAATACCAAACAGATCATGCATTTTAGCCATGCCTCATTTCGCTCTATTTGCTCTTTCCAGCCCTGTTTTTGCAGGTGGCTGATTCTGTGAGCTGCAGCTGACCACGCCCCCTGCAGGAGAGGTGCGTGCTCTGATCAACTCAGAAGAGGGGGAGAAAAATAGATCTCCGTCCTCCGTGTTTTATTATATTATTATATAGAGTTGTTATTCATTTGTTTTAAAGCTCAATAAATAACAAAGAAGACCTTTGACCGGCACTTTTCTAATTTTGTCCGGAAGATTTAAACTTTAACGGACATCTTGACCGGCGAAAGAATAACTGAAACTCTGCCGCACGGTCCCCTCGTTCCTTGGAAGAGGTGGAGAGGTGGGTGTTTGTCATCTGCTGGTGGACTAACCGGAGAGAATTACAGTGCTTGCCTCGACGGGGAGGGATTGCATTGAATTACAGCAGCGGGAGCAAACGCTTGCCTCGGGGAAGGAGAAAAAGAGACACAGCGGAGAATAAACAGAAGGGCAACCGTGAAAACCATCCACGGGAAGTCTTCATCGCTGCTTTTGTGGGAGACTACAGCGCCACTTACAGGCCTGGCATATATACAGCATCTCCAGCGCTTTCGAGTGGCAATGGCCGGCCGTGGCCCAACCCCACATTCCCCTGATAGGTGGAGAGTTGGCCCAATAGCCACCGTCCTGACGTCAGGACAGTGTTCAAATCTGGATCAGTTTTTATCAGATCCGATGCAGCCCCTTTTTTAGAGATTTGGGTATGGAGGAAAATAGAGAGGGTTGTGTTTTCTGACACTTGGTGAGTTCCCTGGAACACCGGGGACACATATTCATGTATAAAAGACGCACAAAAGTGCATTTTGTATGATAGGTCCCCTTTAAATCCAGTTAACAGTGTCAGGTTGTGTTTATTCTAAATAAATAATCCAAATGTAAACAATACATTGCTTTGAGGGGCTTTACAATGTGTAATGCATACAACCCCCCTCTGTCCTTTGACTGGCTTTGGAGGGAGGCTTGAAGAAAGTTGGCAATTTTCTGCTAGATTTAGCAAGATTCTGAGTTCTACAGGAGCTTCATGGAAAATAGTTGGAGTTTGAAGTTTTATGGATAACGGATTAATCTCCGATGAATAGAAGGACCAGTAATGTAGGCTTTGCATTAGCTAGACTTTTAGATTATTCTAAAAGAGGATAATTGTGACTCTTATCATGCTATGGGTTTTTCCTAGGCTACCTTTTATTAATTGGTGTGAGAACGAGACTAAGAGCCACTGTGTCCAATGCAAATAATTCATTACATCACGTTTTAGTCCCATTACTTATGTACAAACTGAGGAAATACTTTTAAAACATGGGATGCATGTAGGCCTGTGGTGTTTCTACCGTAGGCTTACACATTGCATTACATTACAGAATATACTTTGGATGGGAAAAGTATTGGGCAATGTCATTACAAGCATGTGAACATTCTTTTGTGCAGTCAATCCTACAAAGTTACTTCCCAGGTCAAATGTACAGCAAAGGGTTTTGAACATATTGTCCTCAGTGATTTTAAGAGCATGTTAATTGTCTGTTCCCTTGTTTCATGTTCTTATATTTGTTCTTGTTGATGTTGCAAATGGAGCTGTTGTAACGCAAGACAAATGTCGTACTTGATTTGAAAGTAAAGTATTATTGTATCGAATCGTATTGGATCGTACTGTATGGAATGTTATCTTGTCTTGTAATCTTGCATTGTCTCGTATTGTAACGTCTTGTATGGTATCGTATTGAATCCTATCATGTCATGGGGCTCAGGCTATAGGCACCACATACATGTATTTACCCCTATGTTACCACGATACAGCAGACTGGCTAACCTCCCTAATGGTGCTGTTTGGGTGTGGACATCCCATTTACAGTATAAAAGTTAAGTTTTGAAGGCATCTCCTCCGAGAAGCATCTCCTTTGTATTCATCCTTTGACTTCTTCCTCTTCTGCGTTGTCCCTTCCCTCACCCTCATGTTACACCTCACACTCTTTGTCATTCTTGTTCGTAATTAGCTCCCCTGACACTTTCCTCGCTGTCCAGCTGTGAGGGTGTGTATATCCTTGTGCTTGTCACGTTGGATAGGAACACATACTCCATTTATCATATCAGAGGTATGAGTCCCTGCGGGATTGAGAGTTTAGTGTGACTGTGTCTCCTCGTGTGTGAGTTTTTTTTGTGTATGACTATGCGTGTTGCACGGAAATTCTGCCTGTGTGTGTGTGTGTGTGTGTGTGTGTGTAGAGATATGTGTTTTATGGGCATGTGTTTGAGACGGTAAGGAAAGAAGAGTTGAAGGACAGTCCATGTACTTGAAAAATACCTCTGCATCATACCCAAAAGATTTTAAAAGTACTTTTCTTTTCTCACATGTTGCTTCCTCCCCAGCCTGTGGGGGGCAGTATGATCCCAATCATCCCGATTACACTTGAAAATGAAAAATTCCAAATTATTTAGTTGAAAATATTTTAGTAAGAGCTGTATGTAATCCTTGTGACTGCATTTTGGTCAAACACAAGTGCGTAGCTTTGTGTTTTTGCCATTCTCTTTAATTACGAAGGGTTGACAACACCCTCCCACCCAAAATCAGATAAAAGTATGACACAAAATGGGAGAGACATCCAACCATCTTTATACAGGGTATAAGCAGGACTCCTGAAGTCAAATGTAAGACCTTTTAAGACCCTTTCCATACATTTTAAGACCTCATGGCCACTTGGAGTTTTAACCGGTTGCCTTGGCGACACACTTTACCTCACATTGACTATATACAGTATTGACTGTCCTTCCTCCTTATCTTCCAACCATTTGGACGCAAACTTGCATTTCCCCATAACGATGTTGCTTAGCAACCGGCGTAAACGGGCCTTCGCGCGCTATCAAGCAGTGAGCGTGCGATGTCCTGTTCAGATGACGTCAAACCAACGGGATGCCATCAATAAACTACAGAATCACACTACACACCTACGCCATGATTACATTCAGGCAGACTGTAGAATACAACCTCTTTGGACCATTTATATACTTATTGAAAACAAGCTACAAAATGTAATACTGTGGGAAATGCCGTTTAATACTTTTTAATAGCCTTAACCTTTGCTAAATTGATTTATCAACTTTTAATTTTTCCACTTGAAGTTGCAGAACACAAAGCAGTGAGTCGGTTAGGGCAGCTCAGTGATTGTAAAATCCCTGACAATTAGTTTGTTGTTTCTTTCTGTAAATGACGTGCTGAATTCACTCTTTCCAGCACTTGATTCTCTCCCTCTCAGACGTATATTGCCACCACATTTCATCAGTGCCAAATGTCAGGAGCCATGCTTACCAGAAGGACACTCTTCATAGTTCGGGCACATTAAGGACCAAGTGCTTCCTCTACACACAAGTGATATGTCTCCACGTTAGGGTCGTGCCTTTTCAGTTGACGGAGTATTTATGTGATACAATTTAGCTACTGTGGCATATGCACCTGACAAAATAAATCTAGCGCTCTCTGAAGGGTTAGCTATGCTTTATGCTAGCAATTCCTCCTTACAAAATAAGTTGGCCACAAGGTACTTTTCTGCCTTGCATCCCTGAGGCGGTGAGCACAAACAGTCAAACAGCTCGAAATCCCTTGATACGTACTTGGGAGGAAAGGATGTGTGATGTCAGTCGTAAACTGCCGCTTCCCTTCGTCTGATGCTTCCTTACGAGGCTGCTCCGGGCCGCTCTTTGCTCCCTCTGTGCTTTTCACCTGTGACAGTGCTGCCTCACAGTTGGGTTGGTATGGCCCGAGGATGCAAATCACTGCATCAGCTCTCCACGGTGGCTCTGTGGGTGCACCGAGAGAAACAGTGGGTGTCCCGCATTGAGGCACACAGAAGATGTCCAGTCAAAGTGAGTGAAATCTGAAAAGAAGTGGATCTGTCAGCCTTCCTGTGGATGTGATTTTCACCACTGTGTTTTGTAGCTTCAGAATGTCAATTGCAGAAACTCTTCGTGGCTCAGCACTATATTTGGGATGCCTCTTTCAATAGCAGAACCCCCTGCTGACTGAAAACACATCTCATAAGACGAAGAAGCAGAGTTCCTTATAACCTCCAAGTTCTGCCTGGAGACAAGGAGGACAGAACAGAAGAAGCAGAGGAAGCACACAGATCTCAATAAAATACAAAGCCTCCTCGTCCTCACGTCCCTCCTCCTCCTCCTCCTTGTCCTCCTCCTCCTCCTCCTCCTCCTCCTCCTCCTCCTCCTCCTCCTCCTCCTCATCAGAGGAAGTTAGAAGCAGTAGACCTTGACTGTTGGCAGCTGCAATGATCAAACCTTTTTTTCCGGATCAGATGGAGTTTCAAGGTAACCTCTCATAGTTTTCTGTTGCCTTTCTTTGCCGATGAAAAGTGGATTAGTGAAGCCCATAAAGCACACATACCCATACATAGAGATAAATGTGCTCATCCTGATTGACTTGATTATGCTAATGCTACTTTGGATTGTTCTGAGGTTCAACGTTCAGATTTAACAGCTCCTAAAAGCAAAAGTATAACTGGAGATTGTGAGGCTTTTCACTGAACTAAAAAAAGGAACAAAATGGCAACAAGAAAATAAATAAATCCCTTCACAGTATTTTGATTTGCTCCCATATTATCCATAGTGCCCCGAGGGGAAGGACCTTTGTGATTGCCCTGTTGCTCCTTTAAATCCCCTTGATTACTGTGTCTGCATTTCAAAGGCCGCTCTATGAAGTACACTACTTCTGCGAGCCGAAAGCCTCAGGGCTAGAACCGTTGCTCACTTACTGGGGATTATAGGCTTGTATATGCCATTTTATCCTTGTTATTGGTCTTCAGTGAGTAGCTCTGTTTCCTATGTATGAGAGCTCTCAGCTGTACGGGGCCAAGCGTCTGGTGATGCACTGGGCAGCATGCTGAATTATTGATCGGTTCCCATGGATGATGATGCTGATGATGATACGACTTTGTAGTGCGCTGGGTTAGCTCTGGGCCAGGCACTTTGATTAAGACGAGTACCCGTCGTCTCCTGCAGAGAGAGAGAAACAGAGAGGGAGTGAAATCGAATACATTTATCAACAGACAACAGCTCTCCAAAACATTTAGACAGAGAGAAGGAGAGAAGAGGGAAATAAAAAGGAAAGCAATGGGAGAGGGTGTATAGGGGATGCAATGCATAAACAAAGGAGAAACAGGCTGATAAAGATGAGAGAAATAAAGTAGAAATATAAAGCATACAAATGGGAAAACCCCGGAGTCAAGACTGTAAATGTTTTACTGTCGATGGGAAGCTGCTCTGGGCGTTCGGCCCAGAACCGCCCGGCTCACTGTAAGGAGGTTGAGTCCATGTTTTACAGAAGTAACCCTTACCAGGTTGATACAACACGACCATTGTTGAACGCTGTTCCATTTCCAATGCTTTTACTTTCTGTTGAGCACATATGTATACACTGTTGAGTTGCTGTGCTCTCTGTGCTTCGGTAAGTTCAAAGTGTCAAACTCAAAGAGGCTTCTTTCTGCTTTTGGGGTTTTCCATTTCCTGTAGTGTTTATACAGGTGTTGTGCATGTACATATGATCTCACTCTCTCTTTGCCCCCATGTCGTCTGTCCTATCGTGTAAAATGTTGCTCTATCCATGTGTGTTAATTGGAATGCAACGAGTCAGCATGACACCAACACACATATATATGGCAAGCCATTTGAGTATTTATTCCATATATCAGACGGCAGATGCCTACACTAGTTGGCTCTTAGTTAACTCGTTCTGCTTCTTTTGTGTAAAGTTAACATGTCAGAGCTTTTGCAGCGCACTAATTAACTTGTAAGACTTTTAGGGTCACTAGTACGATCAGAGGGCGACTAGTTCTTCAAAAAGCTTACACGTTGGGACTTTGGCGTTACTAGTGCTGCTCCTGGTGTCACTAGTAAGGCATATGTGGTAACCAGTCGGACTAAAGTGCCACTAGTTGGTGAAAAAGAGTGACTAGTGTAATGTTTTATTTAACTAGTAAAGCAGAGTGCCTAACTAGTTTGACCATATATCTAACAAGTGAAATCAAAGAGCCAACTAGTGTAGGCAGCTGCCGTCTGATATCAAGGATATGGACTACATACTCAAATGGCTTGCCATACACATATGCTGACTCACATGTAACCCTTATGTTCTGTAGGCTTTAACATGTCTCCTCAATGTGACACTTGAGGCTGCCCTGTGTGTGCATGTGTAGGATTTTACAGATGTAATCCATGCACATAATAATGTGTGTGTGTGTGTGCGCGTTTGCACATGTGTGTGTGTGTGTTTGTGTGTGTAAATCCATGATGATGAATGGTAGCTTATATGACTTTGATTAACTGCCAGTGAGGTCAGATTGCGGCGGTCAGCCAAAAGGCCAGAAGCTGCTCGAGCTGTCAAGAAGCATGACACATGTGCACACACACACACACACACACACACACACACACACACACACACACACACACACACACACACACACACACACACACACACACACACACACACACACACACACACACACACACACACACACACGGAGATATCTCATTTTTCTTCCTGACGATAAGCCTTATTAATCTCAGTGTGGGCAGGAAGTAAAAGCAGGACATACATCACAGGCCTCTTTGCATTAAGGAGACATTTTGCCTCTGAAAATAAGACAAATAACACACATAAACACACACACTGCTCTTTAATACACAGCTTAATACCTGTTCCTCTTTCATTTAGACTTGTCACATATTTCCCTTTTACAAATGTAAAGAAATAAACCAAAAAAGAATTGCATTTGCTTTTCTGTTAACTTGTTAAAGAAAGAAAAACAATTGACAGGAAGGTACACAGACTATCTTTCTCATTTATTTGTTTACAATTCTGTTCCTGCATGTCATTTCTGAATGACTCATGTCTCTCAGTTCACTGTGGGGACGACAAAAGCGTCAATAAAGAATGAAAGACAAACAAATCAGCGAGAATGGAAACCATACCATTGGAAATGTAAGACAGACGGAGTAAAGAGAGCCAGGAGCATGACATGAGGGAGAAGAGATGACTAACCTCCATCTCTGCACTTATCTCACCACGCAGTCCATTTCATTCTTTCTTTTAACACTCCTCTGTCTTACTTCTGATGGCCTAGCCCCCCCCCATGATAAGAACGGACAGTGTTCCTCTTCACCCTCCATTTACCAGCAGGACAGTTACTTATATTTCACATCTGAGTAATCCTCAATGGTTCATCATCTGTCCGTCTTATTATCAAGCCGCTAGAACATGAATTAATATTATAAATTAATCGCAATAATGACTGATTGAGAAGAATGGACATGGTCCAATCCAAAATGAAAAGGTTCCAGGGGTTTACTGCTCTCACTGCTGATATGATGACAGAGATACGGTGGCCGTCAGATGCGCTACAATGACACACATATTTTCATTAGTAGAAACGTGCTACTGTTCCAGAAACTGCCAAAAAACACAATATGCCTTCTTCACCAACTTGACAACATTTCAAAAACATTCATATTGGTTTGAAATCTGTTTCATAATTTTATGTATTTTGTCAGTATATTTGCAATATTGCACATTTATATAATGTTGTTTAAATATACTCCATATTTAGCTCTATTGTTGATATGTTTATATTTACTGTTTATGTTTTATTTTATGATATTTTTACCTCGTACAGTACAAAGCCTTGAAAAACTGCTGCTGTAACACAAATAAGTTAAAATAAGGGATTAATAAACTAAATCTGCCGTCATTTAATCTCATCTTTATAGGCTGGAGGGTAACAGTTATATTTATATTGTGTATACCATAGATCAGGGGTGTCAAACTCAATGTAATCGCGGGCCACATCAGCATTAGGGCTAAACTCAAAGGGCCGGTTGTAACTTTAAGACTATATAAAAATACATATATAAATATATAAAATAATGTATTATATTACATCATTGCCTCTTCATTGGATTGTTATCAGATAGGGTAATAACTTCATAATTAACTACGTCTGAAAGCAGAAGTCTGGGGCCAATAATTGCAAGTCTCTTCAGTGAGAATGTAACACTATGATTTTAAAAGAAAAGCTACTTTCTAGAAAAAAAGTCATGTGACATTTAAAAAAATTCTAAGAAAAAAGTCAAATTTGAGATGCATTGTGGGACATGTAGTTTATGGGCAACGTGCTTCTGTAAATCGGCATGTAACCGTATAACAAACATATTATATTATTTGCAAGCTCTTGTGGGGCCACAGAAAATGAAGTCACGGGCCGGATTTGGCCCCCAGGCCTTGAGTTTGACACCCCTGATATGGATACTTGATAAAAAACTATATATATTTCTTTTTACTGTCAATATGTATATTTACTGTTTGTGTTACATTTTACATTATATTTTTAATGTATGCAATTTGTTTTTGCATAAAGAATCATGGGAAAAATGTATTCATCTAATTTCATCTAAATGTCTTTTCCAGGCTGGGCTTTGAATGACGGCACCTGTTGCTGCTCATCTTGAAACGGCAGGCTTTAGATCTGGATGTTTGACAACACGTGTGTTTGCAGAAAATGCATGGATATGTATTTATGAATGATATAAATTCAATTAAATTCAATTGAAGTTTATTTATATAGCCCAAAATCACAAATCCTATTTATCTCAGAGGGCTTCACAAGTCAACAAACACAATACCGCAGCCACAGAAACATGCACGGGCACACACATTTACCGGTGTAACACATTCTTACTTGAACTTAGTACTAAGCTTAACTCAACTCGGTCCTTTAAACTGACAAACTGTTCTTGCTTTTTAGTTTTTCTTCCTGAGCTTGTCTTTACAGCACATCCATTCAGGCCTATTGTCTTTCCCCTCATCGCTCCGTCTCCTCTCGTATTTTATCTGCTCACTCTATCTGCTTCTTTATGATCCCCTTCCTATCAAACTCTGTCACTTTCTTCCTCTCTCCGCTTGCTCGCCGTCCGTTCTCATTCCCCCGCTTCCTTCTTATCTGGCTCTTCACAGCTGTCTGCTGTGTCATTCACACTTTAGTGACGACTGTCTCCCTCCCCTTCTCTCTTTCTCCCTCTCTGTCCAGCCTAACACACCTCCCCTAGGGCCCACATTTTCTATCCCATAATTCTTTGCTGTGGCTCTCTGATGATTGCCAATTCTTCGCTGCAGGTCTGGATGCGGCATCCACTTTTCTCCGGTCACCTTGTGTTGGTCATTTTCTGTGAGCGACCCGTGTGAGCTTTCCCTTTATTCACTTGTTTGTGTCTTCATGAGTGTGTACGGTGTGCACCATAAAGCAGCTCTTCCACGCGCTGCACTTCCACACACGTGTAGGAGATGTGTACGGTGGGTTTATGGCTCCATAAATAAGAATGTGGCCCCTAGCTGTCCACAGCGCTACGTCACTGGTTGGATTTACATTGTGTGTTTGACAGATTTGCTAGCTGCCTCCTGTAGCTTATAATGCCTGAATTGATCTGATGTGAACTGGAAACGCAGACTTTGCACTTTCTGTAATAAAAAATATTGAAAGAATTCCAATATGTAATTAAATCGTTTCATCACCTTTTTTTATCGCCAATTGAGGTTACTAGTACATTTTTTAATGTAAGCGTCATGACATTTAACAGCATGACTTTTCTACCTTTCTTCACATGTTTGATAAGCCTCCTTTCTGAGGCCCTTTACTTGTTTGGGCTTCAGAAGTGACCTGCTGGTTTAACAAAGATGTATTTATTCTTCACATATTCACTGTTGCAAGGCAAGACTGTCATTTTTAGATGTGAATATAACAAGGTGGTGTTTATGCCGTCTTTTGTCAGAGCATTGCTGTTTAGATTGATCTTGTGGCGTCTTGCTAGGTGAATATGAAACGTGTGTTTTAATCAAGAATATGATTTGTGCCATCTATCAAAATGACCTCATCCCTGACTTTTTCTTTGCTGTTGTGAAGGCGCGAGGACACCTGGGAGACAGCGGAGGCTAGGCAGGACGTGATTTCAGAACAAGCTATGCTCATGCATAAAACAAAAGCAACACACACAAATGCTTAATCGAATATGGAATTGGTTTTCACTGGAGTATGTGACTTTTATCTTGGCCCTTCTGCCGTATACGGTGCATAATAACAACCATCCATGGCAGGAAACAAGGTATACAATGTTAAGGACATACTATGCTGTTGTTCAGGTTCATAGTTGTATTAAAGGTGGGGTAGGTAAGTTTGAGGAACCGGCTCGAGATAGACTTCTTGTTATATTCCATGGAATGCTCTTAACATCCCGATAGCAATAAATATCTTAAATGCTTTGACAAATCCAT
>CADEHL010001198.1:61921-134421 GCA_902827135.1 Harpagifer antarcticus | reverse complement strand
TGTATCGAGCGCCCGCTTTCTCTTCCTCCATCCCTCCCCGTCTCAGTCCATATCATCCCTCATTCAAAGCTTTCACCTCTTCCTCTGCTTTTATGTCGTATGTTCCTCTTTCCTTCACTCCAGTAGGTTTTCACATTTTGGGATTACGGCTGTTGACAGATTTACACAAACAAACTTGTCCTCCATCTTACTTTGCTCCATCTCGCCATCCTTTCTCATCATTCTCCTTCTTACACCTTTTTCTTCCACTCAAACTGTCTTCCTCCTCTGGCACGCCCCCCCCTTTCCTTCTCTTTCCCCCCCTCCTGCAATAAGACTGACAAGATAAGAGATTGCATTTCCCCGCACAGCTTGAAGAGGGTGTCATGTTTAAGGAGGGGAACCTGACACTGCACATCAAACCTTTGTAACATTTCAATGGGTTTCCTATTGCCCCTCCACCACAGCTTGTCAGACATCAACCCATTATTGACATATTGTGGATTAGAGAGGTGGTGGTGGGGGGGGGGGGGATCCAAGGCTTTCTGCAGATTGCTGCTATCTGTGTTTCACTGCTATCTACAGTACGGGAGAGCTGTGGGACAAACGCTTGAGGAGCCAATGGGATTTGCTTTGCTTGGATGAACTTGTATAAGCGCAGTCAGGTTGTTGTGCAGTGCTGAGAGGTGGGGCTAAAGGGGAACACAACACAAGGAGGAGGGAATCAGAGCAGCAAATGAAAAAGGTAGCGATGCAGACAAGGAGGAAACAATGGCTGCTCGAAAGGAGGAGTCAATGCAGTCTTTCCCTCCAAAATAACACATTGGTTAACTGCATCTATTTTACAGTTGATCGAACAAGTCCAATTCTATTTACTGACACGGGCTTCAGCTTTCAATCCTATCAAACATTTAAATCACAAGATGGAGTTTGCTCAGTTGTCACGAAATGTAAATGTTCAAACTTTACATGAGCGCAGACCCGGCGCCAGAACAAATCTAAAGGGAGGGCATATGATTTTCATGGGAGGGCACACAACACCGTCATGTGCTGCGGGCCTGCGGCACAATATATATCAAACAGCAAGGCCAACGGCATTGCGCAATGACGCACACTTATCGCAAATACATACACAAATAAAGGGCAACATAGAAACCACTGTGAAACATTGTGTGCGTGGCAGCACACAGACCCGGCGGCAGACATACATCTCTGGGCGGGCATTTGATTTACCAGGGCGGGCCCACCACGACACTTACATTTCCCGGGAAATCTGAATTGTCTGTTAGATGCTCGCGATTTGTCAACGGGGGGGGGGAGGAGGCCGCGCTCGTGAATTGTTGAAAGAGAGGGGTTTTAAGTTGCCATAAGGCTGTTGACGGTCTTATGCATCAATTGGTTGGTTTTGTGGCACATTTGTAACGCTGTGCCAACTTGGGCAAGCACGCAGGCAAACTTGAGCGCGGAGAGGTGGAGAGAGAGAGAGAGATTGAGCGAGGCAGAGAGCCTGTGCAGCGGTCTGCTTGCGCACAGAGCAGGAGTTTGTGAGAGAGCCGGCTTGAGAGTACATTTCTCTTCAAAATATAATTGATTGCCAGCTGACTTGCTTGCTCGTTGGTAACGTAGGCCTAACTGATTTCTTCTAATGTGCTGCATCTGGCGCTGAGCTGCCATATTACTTTCGTGAACCACTAGCAAGAGTAAACTAACTGACAGGCTGCTGTGCCGCATCTCACTCAAAAACCCCACACGACTCAACCCAGCGAAAAACCAGTCTTGCGCGCAGCCTTTCATTCAGAATTTCCTAGCAAAATAAAAAAATTATATTAAACTAATACAAAAATAAATATTAGGACAAAGCCCTACAAATAACAACAATAAACATAATAATAAAACAATAAAAATGTGGTATTCAGCCCTGATTAAAACAGCGGGCCCAAATCCTGGATGGACGGGCCCAAATCCTGGATGGGGCCCATGACGCCGGGTCTGCATGAGCGCCATAACTTCTGCTTGCTAAAAGGGGCCCTGTTATGCTCATTCTCAGGTTTATATCTGCATTGTGTTCCTTTAATGCAGGGTTTCTCAAACCTTTCATACCGAGGACCACTTAACCAATAAAAAAACACTCGCGGACCACCTAACTTCACAAATATCCAAAATCACATCGTTTTTCTAGAACAGATTACAAATCGCCTGAATATGGTACAAACAAGTGGCAACATGTGTGATGAAGGTGTTGCACGGGGCTATATCATGCAATTGAAAGTGAAACTTAAGCTCGCTCCATTGCGGAGATATTCCCGCGAGAGTGCGGAAAACTCTAATTAATTAATGAATCTCAAATGTGAAATGTTACCAATATACTCACGGACCACTAGGGGGCGCTCACGGACCACCAGTGGTCCGCGGACCACACTTTGAGAAGCACTGCTTTAATGTGACCTGTCAACATGCTTTAATGTTCAACAAGCTCTTCTTCTCATACGTTCACCCTCTGTCTGAAACCAGCTTAGAGATGTCCCGCCCCTTAGCCAATCAAGTAGAAGGTGTTGGAGGGAAATTAAGGCCTCTTTAAAATCGCTGCATATATTGCTTTAACAACTATTTCATTATTTAAAGATGCAGGTAACATAAACACATGTCTATAGTGTATCTGCTAATGCTGTCAAAGTGGTTGTCTTATTAATAAAATCAACATGAAGTGATCCTCTATCATATTACACGCTTTAATAGCACACTTCTCCAGCATTAGGAAAGTAACATAGCAGTTTTACTTCTGTCGAATTTCTTTCCGCTTTCCTGGAGTGAGTTCAGCTGACCCGAGGATGCTCGAGTGTATCAATATTACATTTGCCTCAACTACAGCTTTAAGGACAAGCTCTGCTGCTTGTTTCTACTCCCACCCCACACACAGCCACAATCATACAGGCAGCTTGTAACCGCTGAGATTGTGACAAATGTTATACCGGTTTCCCATGCCCTCTCTCCTTCCATCCTCCAAACCAATTTTCCTCACTCAATTTTTCCTTCTGTTGACCTCCTCTTCCTCCTTTCTTTATTCTTTAGTTTCTCCCTGTGTGGCTTCAATCTGTTCCCTTATAACGTCTTTCCTGTTTTCATATTCCCTTCCTTTCGACCATATATCCATCTCCTGTCCCCCTCTCTCTTCTTTACTCCTTTGTCTGATTGGGGGAAGTAACAAGTTACATAATCAGGATACAAAAGAAGGTAATTTTAACAGTTACATACACATTGTGACCCACTGTTATTTAAAGGATCCCAAAGCAGAGACTGGTTCAGTTAAAGTGTTCAAGGTGTGTGATGAAAAATGCAAGCAAGAAGCTGGCTGGGTAGCAGAAACATCTCCAGTGATTAGAGAGAGTTGTCCAAGGAGAAAACTCTAGAGTTCACATTAATAACTGGAGCTCAGGAACACAAGGCTCTCGGCTGCAGCGAGGCACTCTGAATCATCCAACTACATTAAATCAGCTGGCAGAGTAGTGGAGTGAGGACCAGGCTTCTATGGAGCAGGTTGATTGGCTGATTGGGAACAGGTGTGCCTCGTCTGCAGACAGGGGATACCAGCCACGCCCCCTGCTACTCTCAAGCCCTGCAGAGAGGGAGAGACTGAACCAGAAACAATAGAACAAAACAAAAAAGACATAATTGGATCACATCTCTTGAAAATGTGGGATTTCTAGCAGGAGTACAATGTTAGTAAAAACTAAAAATAGCGTATAGTGTTGTTGTGAAAGGATCAGATTGTATTTCTTCTCTGTAAACAGTACCGTTCTGTACGCTCATACTTAAAGTGTGAATCTATACGCCTACTGCCGGAATGGTTAGGGTTGGTTTCTTCTTTTCAAAGGTCACATTGTTCTGTTGTCTTACATCATTTGTCTTTCTTTTCATTGCATTGATATCGAGGTTAACAACAAGTGACGGAAAGTAATCAGGTAACATGAATTTCATATTTTGATACTCATTAGGTCACTGATTACACATTATTTAAGGTCAACACTGTTGACTGTGAATATCAGAATCAGAAGGGGACATAGTAGAAATTACACAATTCACAATTTAGAAAATACACATCAGTACCAGTAACAGTTTTGGAAATATAGCAGCCATGTTGAAAGTATTAAAGGTGGCATTATATCAATAACACTATGTGTCCCACCAATCCTCCCCCCTCTCGAGCTGTTTACCAAATGTCCGCTCCGTCTCCAGCTCTGAGACGGATGCTGTGCCGGCGCCATCTCTCTCCACAGTGTCACCACTCTGCTTTCAAAATTCAATCATTTAGTGAAACTGCAGTCAGGCACCATTTCTCATCTCCGCCATTCTGGCTCTGACCGAGAGGCAGCGTTGGCTTGGCTTACCGAGACCACTCCTCGATGTTAAACAGTTTGGACACTTGAAGCATTATAACTCTGATGTGTTTTGATAGGTTTCACTGGTCTCTTGGGGATAAAAGCAGTCACAGTGCTACCTCTGAAAGTAGCAGTGGGGGGAGGGGGGGGGGGGGGGGGTTTGCTGGGCCAAACTCAAGCTGAACGGAGCTGTGACACCTGCCACTGGATATTTATGGATCCCTGAGCTACTGGAATGTATAGCAATGAGAATACATCACGGTTTATCAATTTAAAATGGATTTCGCCAATGGCAGATTTCATAAGACGGAGACCCGAGGTTCAGGATTGACTCTGAGGGCACATCACCATGCATCTCGCTCATGTCATCTGTCACAGGAAGCCATTAATGTCATGGAAATGACATGATTCATGTGCATGTAGGGACATTTTGCAAAAGTGTCTACTTGCATGTATCCTTGCGAAACAATAATTGGAATGGAAATGTCCGTCCTGAGTATGCGTATTCCCATACATATTCTATCAAAGATGTTCAGACTTCCTAAATGAATGAACACATCTACTCTATATTTAATTTATTTTTCTTTGATGTTCCTACAGTGAAGCTAAAAGTTACCCTTGGTTGGTTGATAGAAGTGACTCATCCCTCTCTGCTTCTAGCTTCTTTTCAACATTCTTAAAGACACCATATTCAGCTTTTTCAGTTATCCCTTTCCTGTAGCGTGTTATATAGATTTGTGTGCATGCAAATGGTCTTCAAAGGCTAACATCCCAAAGTTCCTTCACATGGAGTTTCTCTCCCACACACTCCCCCCTGCCTGAAACTCCTCCAAGTGGACCCCTTTGTTTACGTAACCCTTAGATGCCTAAGTGGGCCTTTTTGTCCCGGTGAGGTGGTTTTCTTGGAGGTTCTTTGTAATTCTTTTTTTTTATCATTTCATATTCCAGCTATTCCTCAAAAAACATGTTTTGGATATCGTGCCATTCACATTTTAAATTTACATTTACATTTTAAGAAATTGTAGTTTTTGTATTTCTACCCCAAGCTTCCATAAGTGGGCATTTTCTATGGAATTTCTATGGAAATGTAAAAAAAATGTCTAAAATTATAAATAGTGAAAAATTAAATATAAAATATTTCTAGTGTGAACCAAAATATAATACTAAATATTATACAAGTGATTTTTCATAACCACAATGACAACAATGGCATAAAAACACATATTATTCTAATACGGGTCCTTTTTGACCCACTTGTGGAAGAGTGTAGGGTCCAGTCACTCTAAGGGCATCTAAGGGTTAAGGAACAGTGGCTTCTATTTACCCTTTGTTTCTTCTTCCACTTCTCAGTGCCAGTCCAAGGAATATTTGTTTTGTTTTTATGGCAGTACACACATATATTTCAGGTGTGTGTGCTCAGTGAATGGATCTGGCTCACAGGTAGACCCAGTGAGCCAGCCTGCATGAGGTGAGGTCTCCTGGCTAACACTGTGGCAGATGTGTGCACGTGTGGTGAGCAATCTGGGCACATTGTGGACAAACTGGCTGCTTCTTCAGCAAAGCATCACCCCATAGTTTAATCCAGAGTCCCTCGCCTCAACAGCTCCAGATGGTCTCTCTCCTCATTTGCAGACCTTTGTCTTCTCTCTCTGGCTTTTGATCTTTTAATCAAGACACATTGGATCTGAATCTTTGTCCTACAGGAGTCGCTTTTTCTGTGCCCTCAAAAATTGGTTAGTGCTCCAACACATTGTATGTGAAGCTAAGGTGCGGGACATCTCTAAGCAGTTGGCCAATCACAACAGAGTCGGCCAGCTAACCAATCAGAGCAGACTGGGCTCACAGGCAGTATGAGAACAATAAAGAGCTTTTTGAACATTAAAGTATGTCAATATGTCACAGGAACTAAATACTGATATGAACCTGAAAATGAGCAAGATGTGTTCTTAAGAAGAAAAAATCAAAACAAGCATGCGATCATAAATGAAACTATGAAGTAAAAATAAATGCGTACAGCATGGTAAAACACAAGTAGCGGTGTTTGTGTTTAAGTTTGTGAACATATACAGACTAGGAGCTGGTTACCTTAACACATTTTAAATACATGTTAAATCATTTAAGTGTATATTTCACACTGTAATCCCTTTCTTACCCCCAACACTCAGGCTGAGCATACTTCCAGGTACATTATTAAACAAACACATTGAATTAGGGGATAATCTTTTAATAATTAGAAGTCGTGGACACGAAACATTTGATGAGTGACAATTAAGTAGAATCATATTTGATCTTCCTGAAATACCCTCAGCAGCTTCTGTCTGTCGGGATTGTAGAAATCACTGCTGAGGCTTCTGGAGGTGTCGGGGGTCTAATTCAACTAAACATGTGTGAAGGGGGGGGGGGGGGGAAACTTGATAACCCCGGCATGCAAGTGCTCAAGTGTGTGACTCTCACACTCCTAACTGCGGCGTTCAGATAAGGCGTCTGGTGCCTTGCCGGGGGTCCTGTGGATTTATCTTCGCCCTCTGTAGTCAGTACACCATTTTATTCTTTGGGCGTCTGAGCTGTGTGCAAACGTCCTCTGATGATTGCACAAAGGATTACAACATGAAATCCTGCACATACTATGTATTGTGGCTCTTGTCCAGAGTCAAGTGAAGGACATGTGGAATGTATTATAGTTTCAGATGATTTCTCACAACAGTAATTGTCAGAATCAGAAAGCCTTTGTTTTTCCACAGCAGGGAAATGTATGGCGTCACAACAGCCAGGTACGGATAAAAGGCAAAAGCAAAAAAGATTATACTTCTATATTAAATAAATACTAAAGGACATATTTGTAAGAATATAAACAAATAAGAACACCATGGTTGAAAAACAAGTAGCATTATTTAAAAGTAGTATTGAAGGAGCCTGATCCATATCCGTTTCTGATGTGTTCAACATATGTGCTCATCATGTCACCACCATCGTTTTACGGCTTTGAAAAGGTGTGGATATCATAGAGAATGTTTCGTTTTAAACTTTATGTGTCACAGTCTGCTTTCTCACTCTGCATTAACATTCCTTAGTCACCTGGTAGTCACACCCTGTCTCTCTCTCACTCTGTTACACCCATCAGCTCCATTAGTATTTAGGCACACTTCACTTTCACCTCAGTGCCAGATCGTACTTTGCAGCATGCCAGTCTTTCCCGCATTACTCTTCAGATTGCTCTCCCGGTTTCCACCCTGCCTGCTCCCTGACCAGCCTGCCTCGCCTGCTCCCTGACCAGACTGCCTCGCCTGCTCCCTGACCAGCCTGCCTCGCCTGCTCCCTGACCAACCACCAACCCGTTCTGTACCTACGACTCTCGTCCTGCTTTCTCCTGGAACCCTCGCCTGTCCCCGACCAGCCCTTTGCCTACTATCTGCCGTTTTGTCACCTACTAGCCTATTGCCTTCAATAAAGCTGGTTACCGACTATCCCTGGTTTCCCGTGTTCTGCATTTTGGCCCTCAGCTCGTTTGTGACATTATTAAACAACATTTTCAATAACATATCCAAAGAAGGCACAGTTCATCCATGATCCCATGGTTAGGATTAGTTGTCATATACAATATGGCTTTCAGAAATGTAATAACATTATTTTATTTAAATCCTAGAAAACTGCCGTAAATTGATTCTTCATTCTTCAGTCAGCTTAGTTGGGAGGAACGTCATTTTCGCACGTGCATGGAGGAAATCAGGTAAATGTATATACCTTAACTAATAAAATATCAAATATGTTCAAACATTGAACTGAAATTAATAATTAGGAAGAAAGAAATAAACACTGCTAATGTTGGGGAATGGGCTTTTGTCAAAATGGATGACTTTTCATAGTTATCTAAAGGCCACTCCAGTGTTTAATATTTGCCTTGTAAATGTGAATGTGTTTGAGTAGAATAAAAAATCCGACTTAACTCTGTCTTTCAGAAGCTTTCTAACAAACGTACAGGGAGAATTAGCAGGTAGAGTGATTAACAATGTGACATCGAACCCAATAAAGCAGGAATTACCTTTAAAATCCTACCTTTGTGGATAATTATATCACCTACAATGAATAGTACATCTGTTGTAAGGAATCAACTTGATACAAACTTAAAAAATCACAAACAACATTGGTTGTATTGTCCATAGAACCTATAAGAGAAGAAGAATTACCTTTAACATCACATCAAAGATAACACTTGAAATCCCCCAGCCATCCTTCATTCCATTTATCGTTTATATTATTTTCTCCAACTCCGGCAAGGGTCTTCTTCCTTTCCTATTTTCAATCCTACCCCACTCTGAGGTGGTAATGTGTCACTGAAGGAAATGCCTATGAGCACAGTCAGCATTGGAGACAGATTAGAAGGGAAACTGTGGTTTGAGCAAGGTTCAAAAATAGCTTGAAACCACAATTCATGTGCATGTATGGTGTGATGAGACACACACGCACTCACACACACACACACACACACACACACACACACACACACACACACACACACACACACACACACACACACACACACACACACACACACACACACACACACACACACTCACACACACAGAGGTACCTCCTGCTGGCTGTAACAGATGGCTTTCACATGATGTCTTGCTGTGTGTGTGTGAAGCATGTTTTCTCTCTGCTGGTCTTTTTACACATCGCCTCGTGTGTGTGCAGGCTTGTCACAGTCAGCATGACTCATATTGAGATATGGAAGAGAGAGGCACATCAAAGTGACATAGGGCCAGGAGGCCAGCAGTTCAAAAGTTGAAGGGTCAAAAGATTACAGCATGGGGGTCAAATCGTGACATGTTGTATTATATAAAATATGACTCACGCATTTATTTATCTTCGCCTGCTCTCTTTTACACTGAATTGTTTTGTGTTCGTTTTTTCCTGTTAGAGTAAAAGTACTTTGCATAGTAAAGGTAAATGGACTGTACTTATATAGCGCTTTATCCAGTCTTTACGACCCCTCAAAGCGCTTTACATGTCGTTCACCCATTCATACAGAGCAGTGTATGTTACTCTAGGACCTAACATTCACACACCGGTGGCCATGCCATCGAGAGCAACTCAGGGTTAAGTATCTTGCCCAAGGATACATCGACATGTTGACTGCATGGGCTGGGATCACCAGCTTCATCAAACTTGACTTACCAAAGAAACAAGCTTTTTTAATGAATTGTTTTTAAGTTATATAGGCGAGACACGTACCATTCAGATGACCAATTTGGGATTATCATATCCAACTAAAGCATGCTTGGGAATTTGGGGTGATGGCTGGCTGTATGAAAGCACGTCAACAATGTGTCTAACATTACTTAAGTTTCACTAAGGGTTTTAAATATGGCAATTGCTAACATGAGCTTGCTTATTTGTTAAATAGAGAGCAAACGTTAGCTAGCTTGTAAAGTTAGCTTGTTAGCCTACGTTCGCTATCTGAGAAGCACACTGAAAGGTTATTGAATATGGTCTTTATGTTAACTTTTTGTTGTATACATGTCAACACCTTAGTTAGTTGACCCGACTGGCAGCAAGAGTTATTAGAAATGGTAGACTGTCGATGACATTAAGTACGCACTCCGAAGTGCTTTGGTACATTGCATAGCTCCTCATCTACACAAAGAGACACAGATTAATACCAAATGTCCCCATATACGATTTTGGGACGTTTTCATGTCATCCAGCTGCTAAAATAGGATCAATGTGGAACTGTTAAACACTTACATGTAACTGTGAATGTGGGAAGGGGGCGTGGCTATATCAGGTAAATATAGAACATGGGTGTGAGTGCGTATGTGTTTGGCATATTTAGAAAAGCGCCATCAATTCCATTTTTTTCTGAAGCGACTGAAATCATTAGAGAGTAGTTAGTGTGACGCCCAGCATGAGCATCAATCTTTTACTCTGAAGGGACTTTAGTAGTGACGCTGTTCATTTGCATGTACATCTGTTGCTGTCTGTATGTGTGTGTGTGTGTGTGTGTGTGTGTGTGTGTGTGTGTGTGTGTGTGTGTGTGTGTGTGTGTGTGTGTGTGTGTGTGTGTGTGTGTGTGTGTGTTTGCAGGCCAAGCACGTTATAGGTAAACAAATCATGGGAGACTTTGTCGTAAATCAGATCGAAAGTGCTTAGTCACTCACAACACACAACACACACACACACAACACACACACACACACACACACACACACACACACCACACACACACACACACACACACACACACACACACACACACACACACAGCTGCTCAGTGGAAACAATTTGATTGGATGTAATGTTACTAATCAAAGGGTATGTGAGTGTGGCGGGAAGGTGGGTGCATGAGAGAATGTGTATGTGTGACAATGAAAGAAAAAGGAACACTCAGTGAAGTGTGTGTCAGGTCAGCACAAAGATATTTAAGAGATTTTCTGTCACTGAAAATGTAGAAACACGTGTTATTGCCATGTTAAAATTAAATGAAGTAAATTATTTCACAACTGTGAGATGAAGCACTGACGTCAAGGTCTTTCACATATAGACACACACACACACACACACACACACACACACACACACACACACACACACACACACACACACACACACACACACACACACACACACACACACACACACACACTTAAAACACTAGTTTGGCCAGCACAAGCACAACGGTTAGTATAAGCCCTGCTTTATACCTGTCTACGAACTTTGATCGAATCTATGATGAAACTCAATGGCAAGATGGTCCTGAAAGGGAAGAATGTATATGGTGGGGGTGGGAGGGGAGGGCAGGTAGAACAAGGGAAGAAAATAGTCCTTGTGAGATGAGAATATGAGAAAGAACATAATAACAGAATAAAATACTAAAAGTAACAATACTCAAGTGTGTCACTTCCATATCGCTGCTTCTAACGTAAGATACCATCAGGAGGATATGAGCGATGTGCTTGTTATGTGATTTTATAGCATTTAGGCTTACTTGGTTACTTTAAACCAGCTTTTAATATTGAAAAATGTTGACCAAATTCAAAATATTTACTTCTTAAAAGCTTTTGAAACCATGTTTTCATTCAAAGTATGTCAGCTTGTAGATACGTTCCCTAAAAGCTGGGCGTCTGTAATTGTTTTAATGTGGAGCTGTCCATGGTGCTGATCTGCCTGTACAACAGGCTGGTCCTTAGCAAGAGATTTAGTCGAATCTAGGTTGGAATACTCTATAACCAAAAATACGTAAGGGACCGCCTCGCTGCACATTCTCCTTTTTCTTTTCTCTACTGGGGACAGTTTAGCCATCATGAATTGCTCTCCACAAATATAAAAATGAATATTCAAAAAGTATTCCATGGTGCTTTCTGATGGATGATTTTAATGTTGGTTGTCGACAGCTGATGTTAAATGGACCGGAATTATTTTTTATTTTATTCAACCTTTATTTAACCAGATACAAAGCATTGAGATACAATCTTACACAATTGCTGACCTGGCCAAGAAGGCAGCAACGTTACACATTTTTACACAAAATACAGAGAACACAACTCAGTAAACAAAACATTTGGGACAGTAAGAAAGGTACTACTTATTACTGCAAGAGCAGCTGGTGGTAAGGACCTCAGACAACTTCAATCTAAAACAGGCTATAGGGACAAGTGCTGTCAGTTTGAGGCGTGATTGAAGGTCATTCCAAGACCAAGGACCATAATGAAAAAGACTCCTTTTTTCAGCCTCAGTCCGCACGGCAGGAACCTGGAACCGTATCCAGGCACTGGTTCTGAGGTTGTAAGAGTCACAAACTGGAGCAAATCTGGCACATATGTACGAAGCTTTCCTAAAATGGTAATAATTACAATACGAAAAACCAATGCTGCATCCTACGCATACTAAGTGAGGACCATCCAGTTGATCCAGATGAGTCCTATAGGGTCCAATGGAATACTTTCTCTGGATTGATATTAGATTAGATTACTTTATTCTCATTACAAAATACAAGCACAGTGTAATGAAATTAAGGAGGGTCTAACCAGAGTGCAAAACAGTCAGTTATATACACAATTTATCAGTAGTATGTACAAAATAAATGATATGAAAATAAAGGTAAATAGATGGGAAATGTATAAATAAGAAAAAATACACAGATAATAATAAATACAGTGAATACAGTACTGTATAATTGCGCTTCAGCACAGCACACGACAACATAGGCAGTATGGGACAGTGTAAGACATTGTCCCTTTATCCTCCTTAACAGCAGTCTGTTAAAGAACACGTAACCACCTCTGGAATATCCAAATTGACCAACCAGATTCAAGTATTCTACGAAGCCGTGTCATAAACAAAGGCAGATGCTACAAGTTACTCACACAATTCAGAGATATGCAGATTAGGAACATCCTCATAGAATATTTATGAACATCCAGCAACACAGAGATATTTCCTGTTACGTTTGGAGTTGGTGAAGCTGAGGGAAACACTGTCACAAAGTGCAACCAGAGTTCAAACACTGAATATCTCAGCTCTATTAAGTCAGATTTCTTTCGGCTGCAATCTGCCTTTTTACTCAAAGCCCTGATAGAGTCAGTGGAAACTGAGGCAGCACAGCTTCCCAGAAGAGTGAGTGAGTTTCTGTGTGTGTGTACACCTTCCCCTCGCACACCACAACTGTGATTGGTAACACTGCTGTGAAAATGGGACCCCACTTTCCATTCAGCCGTGCCCAGTTAAATAAAGGGGTATGTAACTAGTTATCATCCGCTCGCATGACGTCTCAAAGAGTGCCAACACGCTGTCACTCAGCCTCGCAGCTCTGCGACTCACAGCTTACCCGTCATTTGTTGCGATGATGAATAGATGTTAGAGGGAACGCTGAAGAGGAACAGCGCGGTCGTGAACCTGGCGTAGGAGGGGGAGCAGAGAGGGAAAGGGCGGCGACGGTACAAGAGGGGAGGAAAGATGTGAGTACATCAAGAGCATGAATTGGAATAAATGTCAGATAACAAAAGGCTATGAATAACAGATGGTTGAGAGGAGAAATAAATACTGTAGAGGCACACATATGAACCTGAAAGTGAGCATAATATATCTTCTTTAGCAAATAAGGATTAGTAGATGTACCAACAAAGGAACATATTGGACCACATAGCCAACGGAAAGGTGAGGGCTGGTGGAGAGAAGGAATGAGAAGACAAGTGAGGAAAGCTTCATGGAAAAGGAAGAGCAATCAGTGGGGAAGAGAGGGAGACAAATACATGAGAAAGAAACCAGGACTTTGGTGGTTCAGTAATGAGATGAGGTTTTAGAACGATGGAGTGTTGGCACACAGCAGAGTATCAACACACGTTCAGATGTAGCGAAACAAACGTGTTAACCACACACTGCCTCTACACCGAAGATCTATAACACACATTACCTCTCCCTTGGTGCAGAGGGTGGCTCAACATGTCCAAAATGTTTGAAAGCAGGGCAGAAAGGAGTGTGTGTGTATGTGTGTGTGTGTGTGTGTGTGTGTGTGTGTGTGTGTGTGTGTGTGTGTGTGTGTGTGTGTGTGTGTGTGTGTGTGTGTGTGTGTGTGTGTGTGTGTGTGTGTGTGTGTGTGTGTGTGTGTGTGTGGGCCCTCCAAAGTAGATTTAAGCTGTATCGCTTTAACAGGAAATGTCTGTCCTGGGAAACATTTATAACAGCACTGTGTGTGTGTGTGTGTGTGTGTGTGTGTGTGTGTGTGTGTGTGTGTGTGTGTGTGTGTGTGTGTGTGTGTGTGTGTGTATATGTATATGTGTGTGTAGGTCCAGAGCGGCCATTTAGAGACCCTCCATGAAAGTGTTTGGAGAGTTTGGGTTGAAGCAAACTGTGTGTGTGTGTGTGTGTGGCCTTTATCGCACTCTTTTGCATCCACTCTCGCTTGTTGTATCCCCTCTCTCAGTCTCATCTTTCCCTCTCTTTACGTAGCTCTTTTAAAGTATGATACTCTCTGACGTCATTTATTACAAATTCAACTGCAACACATCTGAGCTCGTCATCATCGCCACAAACTCCCTTACTCGCTCAGACCAGGGTTTTTAATTGAACATCAATGGCTTCCTTGTCTTCACCTCAACTCACGTCCGTAACCTCGGCATCATCCCAACCCCCCCACCCCCAACCTCTGGAACTCCCTCCGCGGTCACATTTGTGCTGCCAACTTTTAAAACATCTCAAAACTCACCTGTTCCCTCTTGCTTTCAACTGCTAATCCTCAACTGCCCCCGCCCCTTCCTCTCCCTTTTTAAACTTTGGTTATTCTTTTCTTTATTTACATGTAAAACATCTAGGAAAAGCTTTATATAAATACTATGATTGTATTATTATTTATATTCGTACAATAGTACAATTTCTTCGCCACTGTAAGTTATATTTGCGGAACAAATATCCTTGTTATCTCCACTGTTCCTCCATCGTAGAGTAACAGTGTCTGCAGAAAGGTAGATTTAACATGGGTTCATTATTATATTACTGAAGCTACTTTGGTGTTGGCTGCATAAGCTAGAAAGCTAATGAATCCTTGGCGTGTGTGTGTGCATGTGTGTGTGTGTGCGTGTGTGTGTGCAAATTGACTTGGCTAACAGGTTAGTTGACAAGCTACTTAGCCTTATGAAACTGTTATTTTAAATTAGATAATTATGGTGGAATGTTTATACGAGGCAGGGACAAGAAAAAGACACTGTGTGTGTGTGTGTGTGTGTGTGTGTGTGTGTGTGGAATTCGACAGACGCAGTATTATTAGGCTGCAGTCTCTGCTAGGTTTTTATCCCCATTACTGCTGCCAAGGAGCTTACCAGCTAAATTGGGCGAATTCTGGTCCCCTAAACAAATTACCCGCTCTATTTGAGGAGGGAAATCAAATTAAGAAATTAGTTGCTGTACGACAGCCAGTAATACTATTATATCTCCAGTTCAGACTTGTTACCTTCTATTCCTTCGGCTAAACTCAGGGTGGATGCCGATGCGTATGGATTACCTTTAACCTGCCAACTGTAAGTATACTCTTAAGTTTTAATTTGGTATCAAAGTGCATTAGTATCTGCAGAGACATAAAGTGGGCCAGCCTATCTTGCCTTTTGTTCTCTAGCTATTGTTCTCCTGTTCCACCTCAAAGGATAATTGTTTGAGAAATCCTGCATCACTAATGCAGGAGAGATGGAAGAACGAATGCTCACAACCGCTGGAGCACAGAGCGAGTGCTGTGATGTCTTCATGCAATATTTGGTACTAATAATAACAGAATGAAAATGGTCATTAAAACTAAATCTGATATGCAACAAATATGAAGTATTGCATTCTGACTACATGATATTCTCAATGTTTCACTATTAATGCCATTGACAAATTAAAGATGCCCTATTAGTCTTTCTGGGGTTTTCCCTTTCCTGTAGTGTGTTCTATAGGTTTGTGGCCTTTAAAGGCTAACATCCTTAAGTTCTCTCCCACACTCCCCCCTGCCTGAAACCTCCATTGGACTTTACTTCCAGTCAAAGTGACATCACTATTTGCTATTGGCTAGCACTCCAATACATTGTACTTGAAAGGCTAAGGGGCGGGACATATCTAAGTGGTTTACCTATCACAACAGAGCCGGCCAGCTAACCAATCAGAGCAGACTGGGCTCTGGTTTCAGACTCAGTGTAGTGTCCCGTCAAATATGTTACGTTTTGTCATGTTTGTGATTGTCATGTTCATGTTAGTTTAGTTTATGTTCCACTTCCTGTTTTATTTTGTACTCACTATTGCCCCTTTCACACCAACGCGTTTTCAGCTCCGGCCCGAAGCTGGAGCCTGAAAAGTACCGTTTTTTCCTGTTCACACCGCAGAGGCGCCACCTCTTAGCTTCGGAATCCGGTTCACTTCCAGCTCCAAAAAATTGTCGGTCTAGAGGCAAGAGCTTCGGAGCTAAGAGGCGGCGTCGCTTACGTCTCTCTTACGTCGAGGCGGGGGCAGGGGCAGATTCGTCGTTGATGCTGAAGACCACAAAGAAGTCTTGCATTTCGCATGTGATGTTTGTAAAGTTCCAAGTAAAGTCGTCCCTTGTAAAGTCGTCCGATGCCTTCCATGTCGTTTCGTAAGAGGATAACCAAAGCGAACAGCGCTTCAATGCAATCGGCCATGTTGTTGTTGTCGATGTGAAGGATTTCCGCGCGGTTTGGATTTTATGAAGCAGGCACGTAAACGGTGACGTCATGACGCAGCAGCGGCAGCTCTGGGCGGTGTGAGCAGAGCGGGAGCAGAAAAGGGAAACCGGAGCTGAACCAGAAAAGCTCCCGCTCGGAGCTAGAAAGGGAGAAGCGCTGGTGTGAAAGCCGCATGAGTCTCATTCCAGGTCCCGTTATTTTTTTCCCGCCATCTTCAGCGTCTGCCCCGCCCCTGATTGTTTCCACCTGTGCCCCCTATGGTGCCCCCTTACTTCATGTATATATTGTCGTTAGTTGTCGGTTGGTATTGTTCGTTCGTTCCATGAAGCCAGATCCAAGCCATCATTTAAAGGACTCAGTGTTTTGCCTTTTATCCTCCATGTGAGCTCTGGAAGACTGATTTTGTTTTTTCAAAGTAAAGATTATTTTCTTCAAACCTTTTTTGTCTCTGGGTTGTGCATTTGAGTCCTCATACTATTGAGTCAAGAATCAAACACAGAGGGTGCTGCAGCCCAGGCAGCATGAGAAGAATAAAGAGCTTTTTGAACATTAAAGCCTGTAAACATGTCACAGCAGAGGCACTACATACTAATATGAACCTGAAATGAGCAGAATAGGGCCCCTTCAAATTAGATAGTAGAACTTTAAACCTGCTTATATATGCATTCAGTATTTCCACAATCCTTCTTATGGATATTCTGCAGGTCCTGCAGGTGAAATGATTTTGGCTCTGGCATTTGGTTAGTCCACATATTACTGCAGACCTTTGAACAAGAGAAAGTAAAGGCGAATGCAAGGATGAAAGGAGGGGAGTCTCCGGGGGAGATGAAATCATTAAAAAGCAGTAAGGTGGGAGAGTGTGAGAGAAATAAATAGCGGCGGGAAACAGACAAAGGTGACGCAACAAATGAAATGATTGGATCAAAGTGTAGAAAAAAATGAAGCTTATGAAGAGAGATGCAGACAGGAGGGAGTGAGAGGAGAGGAATCAGCGGCCATATGTCATCCGCTTCTCTCTCTCCTTTCCCATTCATTTCTTTTCTTTCCCCACTTACATTTAAACTACCATCTCTTCCCATCTCTCTTCGTCCCGTCGCCCTCCCTGTTTCTCCCAATGCACTCTCACCTGAGCAAGATTAATCGTTCCAGTCGAATCACATTACCTCCCAGCCCCAACTCCGAAATCCCTGTACACACACACACACACACACACACACACACACACACACACACACACACCACACACACACACACACACACACACACACACACACACACACACACACACACACACACACACACACACACACACACACACACACACACACACACACACACACACACACACGGGGGGGGGGGGGAGAGAGTGAGAGAAAGGGAGGACCTGTGAGGCAGAGGCAGATGAAGCTCGGAGGGAGCTGAATGCATGGATGGTCTGCTCATTAACTCATGACATTATTTAGCTCTGTGCTTATTACACTTAACTGGGACACTAGGCACTCAGTCAAACACACACATCCACGCAGCCATGCCGAGCTGCAGGTTCATATTAATAATGTGTTTGTGACGCAGCATGTTTAATATTGAAGAAGATGATGATGCATGGCCTCCACGATATCAATGCTTCATCAACCTGCTTGCACCTATATGGCATCCGGAGGGGTGTGTGTGTGTGTGTGTGTGTGTGTGTGTGTGTGTGTGTGTGTGTGTGTGTGTGTGTGTGTGTGTGTGTGTGTGTGTGTGTGTGTGTGTGTGTGTGTGCAGGGCAGGAACACTGCTGTTAATGGGATGCTAATCATCTCATAACCTGGAAAATGGGCCAGCAGGCACAACCCCTCATGCAAATGTGTTTTTGTGTTTACATGTGCGTGTTTATTACTTGTTTTACTGTTTGTGTGTGCACGTGCAAATACTGTCCACATTTCGAAAGCTTTGGTATCTTTGTGTGTGTGTGTGTGTGTGTGTGTGTGTGGTGTGTGTGTGTGTGTGTGTGTGTGTGTGTGTGTGTGTTGGGGGGAATATTGATCGATCTCTATGTGCTCCATCACCCTGCCAAGCATAATAAGGAAGAATGGGGCACTAAGCAGGTGCTCTCCCTCTTGCTGATTTATAAAACATATGCTGGAGTAAACACCTCAATCACTGCAAAGGGGGCAAGGCTTGGAGAATTAATCACATGTACATGCTATAGGGATTATACACTCTTAGTTTTTTATGCATACAGCCTTTTATTTAAAATAGCTTTTTTTTATTTTTAAAGATGCAGTGAATACATCCAGGAACGATCTGTCTTTAGGAAACAGAAAGTCAATGTGTGGGCTACATGGGGTCAGCATACATACAGCAGTACAAGGTGACACTGGGATATGAGGAATACTGTCAGCAGGCTTTACACTCGTTCTCATGCAACTAATGTGGACCCTATTTTCTACAAAGCCAACTGTTTTCCACATCTTTGTTGTTGAATCTTACACAAGGCATGCCATACTTTCATAAATGCAGAGAATGATGGTTATTTAATATATACGGTTGCATTTATTTATTACACATTTGCTTTCCTCTGAAAATGCATTTATATGTACATTGATGTTCCGATACATTGTGTCTGTCTTTATTATCTTATCTATTTTTAACAAATGTTAAGACTGATCAAATGAATATTTTAGACCATTAAGTAGTTTTTGTATAGTTTCGTTTTTTAGTTACTCTGGGGTATGTTTTTGGATTGTAATGTTACTGTATAACATTTCTCTCAATTCTAGATGTATTATTGATATATAATGTGAATCATTTATGTATATTGTCAATTCCCAGGATTCCTATAGCTTATTACTGTAGAGCTCACATGTGTCAAACTCAAGGCCCGGGGGCCAAATCAGGCCCGTGGTGGATATAATTTCGGCCCGCAGGATAATTTCTAATTACTGTTAGAGCTGGCCCGCTGGTATATTGCAGGCACACCTTCACTCCATCCTGAGGGTCTCCTCCACTCAGAGCCTGACCCCAAACATTGATGACCTTGCACCCAAGATGAGATGCCAAGTATCTGAGCTAGCATCACAGAGCAGCACACTGAGTTTAATGGATGCTTCCTTCTGCACTTTCTCTCTCAAGACAACAGGGCATGTTTGCTTTTTCTTTGAGGGAAATAGTTTTGTTGAAGCTGTTGTTGGCCTGTGAGAAAATGTAATCATAAGAAATGACTCTGGAAAAGCTGCAGATAGAGCCATAAGAAATGAATGCAACTGATTATTTAATGTTTAAAGTTGTTTTTATAGGCAATAATTGAAGCTTTGTTAGTTCCAGGTTTAATATGTGCAATAAGTTCATTTCAATACGTTCTGCAATAAACATTGAACCAGTCCGGCCCTCGACTAGTACCCATATTTTTGTTTTGGCCCACTGTGTATTTGAGTTTGACACCCATGCTGTAGGGTTTCCCATTTCAAACGTCTCCATAATGTCTTATGATCGCACTTTTGTATGTAATCAAATGAATGTTGTATATGAATGAACAAACCCTAGTCATGGGTTTACATACATACATTTTAATATCCATTAAAACTGTCACAAAAGTAGTTCTTCCTGCCCCTCTGACATCCTCTGCTCGCGCCTGATGTGTTGTTTCAGTGAAAGTGTGTCTTTGCATGTGTTTAATAGGACGGGGACACTAGGAGTAACTCTTGTTCTTTGTGAACTATCCTCCTCGGTTACTTGAGAAAGCGGCAGACCTTTCCAGCACCTCCGTCTCGCACTCTGCTCCTGTCCGAGTTGTTTTATCTCTTCCATCTGTTTGGTCGAATCTCCCTTCTCATTCCACCCCGAGCCCTTTCTTCCTCTGTCATCTGTCAGCACTCATTTTTAATTCATTTTTTTCCCTTTCACCACTGTTTTTATTTGTCTGTCTACCTCTTTATTGCCACTTCTTCTTCCCTTTTCTGTACTCCCTGCAACATAAATGTTTATCTCTAACTCGCCCCTTTCTTTGCCTTCCCTGCACACCACCTCTGACATGACTCCTATATATAACCCTGTCAATCAATCACAGGTAATATAGTTTTATATGGCATTTGTCCCTGTGTCATTGGCCTCTGATAGACAGGGCTACACCCACCAGGGGCACTTTGTAAAATGAACAGGCCCAGGGATGGAAATAGTTAATAATATATAAATCAGATAGACGACGGTGTTGCATGTCGTAATCTCGTCATGCTCACATGCAGAATAGTAGGCGCTGAAAGATTAACTACATCTCTTGGCAGTTGACCAATCACAACAGAGCCTGCCAGCTAACAAATCAGAGCAGACTGCGACCTTTTTGAACATTATAGGATGCAAACATATGAATCTAAAGATGAGCATTATAGAGACCCTTTAAACAAACTATGGCCACGTGGCTGCACATCACCCCCGCTAAGTTAAAGACGGATAATGTTTGGCATGGTGACGCTTATTAATGTAATCATTCAATTATTAGCAACCAATTTGTATGACACATAGAAGCTCCTGACATTCACCAGTGGAGTATTTACTGACTCATTTTATGATGTAGAAAAACATTTGACAATCTCACACAGACCTTTTTCAGGCTAACAACTTAAAACAGGTCCAACAAAAACATCGACTTCTGTGGAGGAAACTTCTGTGTAGCAATGCAGTGGGACTCACCGACTCATGAAGGAGACACGAGTTCTGATGTCAAACACTGAGATTTAATACAAGCATTGGCCGGAGAAATTCACATCACAAGTCCAGTCAAAGGTTCTGACTGCACGGGTGGGTTGCCATGTCAAATCTGATCAGCCTCGCATCTTGGTAGACCCTTTAACTAGTTTTACAGAGAGTCAAATCCACATATTGGGGATGGGCGTAAACCATGGCGTAAACACATCTGCAGAGGAGATGTCTCTCCCATCTCTGGAGCTTAGAAGCTAGCGTTCTCACACTCGCAAGACCTCCCTATGCCCTGTAGGTCAAGCTGTAAAACCTAGTATCAACATACGACTGCATCAACACATTCCTTACGGGAGATTAGAAGCAGGGATGGTCGTAAATGTCAACACACAAAATAAAGTTAGATGTCTAAGGAGTAAAGACAAAATTAATCCCTAACAACTTCGAGACAAGGGAACCGCAAGTTGTGAAATGCTGACTCATTTGTAATGAATATATCTGCCAAGTTCCAAACTGCTTTTCCTACAATATTTACTTTTTCAATCAACATTAATTTGCAGTAACTAAAGAAAGACTCTTGATGTTTGTTTGTTTAGTCGAAGCACTCAGTTGAGGTTTGACAAAGATATTTGTTAAAAATGGATGAAGTCATACATTTAAGCATGACACGGGGCGCATCTGTGCGTGTCAGAAGTGTTACACAGAATAGGACATTTTGTCAAGTGCATAATACCGATGTAATTTGCAGGAAAGGGATGCACTAGATTTCCCCAGAGTCACTTGTGAATATGCATGGCGTCGGACGTTTATTATCATAACATAATGATTGCTCACTGCACATACGACTGTAGTTCTTATTCATGTATGACTGAAGGGATGGTTTATGTAAACTAGCTCCTGAATTATTCATGCTATAGACGCCTGTCAAAGGCTACGTTTCCTGCTGCTGTGGTTTTGTGATTGCTCGGTCAGTGTGCTTCTTCATGCTGGCTTGTGTAAGTGTATGATTGACGAAAGCGTGTGTGTCTGTCGTCAAGTCATTTGGGCTTGACCTCACGTAATAAGGTTTGACAGCCAGTGGCTAAGACAATAATTACAAACACAGACAGCCTGTATCACAGCCGGCTGACTGGAATGAAAATCATCTTAGAGCTGTTGTTATTAAAGAGAAGCAATTATCTGCACACAATACTGGGCATGCAGGAGGAGGGAAGGAAGAAACCGAGGGGAGAGAAACTTCTGCAGCAGCGGTGAAATGTCCTGTCCTTTGTTTAACAGAAGGAAGCTTCATGTGTGCTGATATGAAAGGCCTGAGATGAATAACACGAGTTCAAGGTGTGACTCCCTCCACTCCCTTATTGCATTCCCAATAGCTTGGTCAGTCATCTCCTCCCTCTTTCTCCCTTCATTCTCCTTCATCTGTTTTTGTATTTCCTCTCCTTTCCTCCTCTCCACTCTCCTATACTCCTTTCCTTTCTAATCTCATCTCCTCCTCAACTCTCCTTCACCCTTTCCTCTCCACCTCCTTCTCTCCTCTCCTCAATCTCCTCTGCTTTCATTCACCTTCACGTGTCCTCCTCTCCAATCCTTTCCTCCTTTAATCTACTCTCCTAGCTTCTTTTCTTCTCCTCTGATCTCTTCTCCTTACCCACCCTCCTTCACCTTTTCCTCTCCTACTCTCCTCTCTTAAAAACAATAAAACATGTGGAATAATTGAATTGTTTTTATTTATTTATCCCCATTCCTCTCTTCTCTGCACTTCGTTCCTCCTTCGTTCCTCTCCTCTGCTGTCCTTCACCCTTTCCTTTACCCCTCTCCTATTCTCATTTGCACTCACTCCTCTCACCCTCCAAAAAACTCCATTTAGGTTTGTTCGCTAACTGTTTTCTCCCCTCATCCCTCCTCTCCTCTCCTCTCCTCTCCTCTCAGTAGATGTCACTGCAGTTCCACCACCAGCCAGGCGATATTGCAATGCAAAGCCCGGCAGGTGATGATAGCGGTGACGAAAGGGACTGTAAGGGAGGGGAGAGGTGTAGAAAGGATATGAAGACGGGAGGAAGAGAACAGATAAAGGGAAAGGGAAGGGAGGAGACGTTCACTCCGTCTTTCCAGGTACCTCCAGTGGGTAGCTTTAACAAACCTGGTCCTGCACATCCAAGCCTATAACATTTACATAAAAACACATATGGGTCAATGACGTTTATTGATTTTCAACAGGCCATTTTTAAAATGCAAAAATTAAGAATATCTATTAACATTTTTATAACATTCAGAATGTTGAGCACGCATATATCCATATAAGAAATAATATTTAAGTGATTTTAAGTGTTTTTCATCTAGATGAAACGGCTGCGTCCTTATAAAAAGTCAGGCGACCATGTTTTTTCTTAAAACTAAATAAATTCCTTAACATTTGTAACTATTTTTACTAGTTGTCAGTAATTTTGAGATTTTAGAAACAAGGAATTTGCATTTCTTTAGAGATTTTGTTAAAAATAATCTTATATTTTGGTTAAATAATGGCAACATTATCATCATAAATGAAGTTGATGGGCTTATTTTTCCTGTAAATCAGATAAATGTTAAAACAATACAATTCACTCAAGCATACTGTATCAGTGATCACTTTTTAATTGATAGACATTTCATACATTCTTTCTATTTAAATACAGTAAAGGCAAAAGACGGTCGCACCACATGATCAGTGGTCGCTCCAAATGACATAAAGATCATACAAACAATAAATGACCTTACAAAATGTTGAGTTCAAACACATGTTGTTCACATTTTGGAATAACAACATTTCAATAACATTTTTAAAATACATTTTATCTCAAACATTTAGAAAACAATACATTAAAAGCACTTTTAATGCTTAAAATGACTTTTAAACAAAAAGCATTTCATTTAACAAAAATATATGGGTTTTAGTAGGATATAACATTGTTAAAAAATGTATTAACAAATCATGTAATGTTTTACTTTACAGATTTAAGTGAAGTGCACAATATGAACATTTAATTGTATATTATTACCCTTGCTTCAAATGTGTTACAGGATTGCCTATGTCCGGGCCTTTCTTTAACCCCAGGCACTATTGAACTTTACCCAATCTTGGCTGCTCAATTTAGAGAGTCGTGAGGGTGCTGGCTCAGGTTCTGCGATGATAGATTGAACATCTTTCCTATCGTAGAAAATTATGTCAAGAATTTGTGGCCACATGAATAAATTATTTTCACCTGACTGCCGCATGCAGCTAACCTGGACCTCTTCTTCCACAACCTCAAGGACCTGACCTATATAGGGACCAGTTGTGGCTGGTAACATGAGCATGGCTTCATTTCTGCATGTGTGCAAAAGCATGAAACCTGCCTGTGACTTATTTTACCAGCTTCTACAGACAAAACCTGGTGAATCTTTAAAGTGCCCTTCACTGTTGCCAATTTGCCTGGAATCAGCTCATCATATTTTTCAATGATTTCTTCGCTTATCCAATGGAAGGTAATAGCTGAGCCAGTTTTTTTTGCAAGCATCTCATAAACATCCAGTGGAGTCTGTAGGTCGGCCCCTCTTTGGACATAAAGATCTGCATCTCTCTTAACCGCACCACCAATGCCATCTGGGGCTCCCTTTCCATGGGACTTTTCAGAGCAGTTCCATGTAACTTGTGTGAAATTAGAAAGGAAGGGAACAGTGCTGAGGAGGTACACGTTTGCTTTGTTCCTGTACTGTGTACAGGGCCCATCACTGATTACATGTAATACTGTAATCTGGGGGCAGGTTGCCCGAAGCTCAGTATGGGCTCCAGGTGGGCCCACACTGCCCGCTCATCATGCTGCCTCCAAAATGGTAGGCCTGTATTTCAGTACTCACCTTACATGAATAGTTCTCTGAAAAATCAATGTGGAGAACTGCTTCAGTGTCAGTGAGATTTAGTTTGAGGTCACAAAACTGTTCTGTTTGGTGTATCCAATTAAATTGATGAATGGCTATATGTTCAAGCTTTTTCTGGAACAACTCTTTTAACTTCTGGATTGTCCCCGTGTATGTCTGCTTTAAAACATTTGCAAACTTTTTCTCTCCTTTTGTTGATGTGACGCGCTCCCATTGATCCCAAGAAACTTCGCCACACTCTGTCTCAGGAATTTCTATTTCTTCAAAGCAGCAAGTCGGACATTCACGGTCCATGCATGTTTTATTTTTACGATCACACACAATCATACTCAACCACTCTGAGATGCTGGTTGTTTTAAGCAACCCTCTAGTAGCACGTTTGTTAACCAAGAGGCGGACATTCTCATGTTCCACACATGCACATGTTTCTCTATCTCTATTTTTTGGCTCTGTGATGTAAAAAGGCCGCCTCCTCACAAATTGTCTGTATGACATTGAGAGATGCTCTTTGACCTCTCTTTTGTACTGGGCATGGAGCTCAGTGAGGGGCTTGGTTAGAACCCTCCTTTGCATTTTCTTTTAGTTTTTCGTGATAGTGTCTTCTTTCCCTGGCAACAGGCGACTGTTTTCGTCTCTGGACAAAAAATGGACAACAGCTTGCTCTCTCTCAGCCGATTTGTTGGGCCCTTTTTGCTTTCCCCCCCCACTTAAGCCCACTCTCTCTCTTGCCATTAACCTCTTTCCACTCTTCCGAAATTTTTCTTTAAGTCTTCTCATTTTTGCAAGCTGTTTTCTAAGATGTAACACCTGCTTTTTTATTTTATACTTCTCTTTCTGAAGTTTTTTGCAACGCCTTTCTGCAGAAGATGTACTAACTTTCTTCTTTTCCTCTGGTGTGGAAGATGATGGGGGATTAAAAGTTTAATTTAGGGGTATTGGGTCCACCATAGCTTGTCCTGCATTTTCTGGCTGTTCTTGTTCTACATGTGAAAAGTTCTCCATAGATGGTGGTGTAAGGTCAAGCAAAGATAAAGATTCCCATGCTGACCATCTTAGAAGAAGCTCGCTAACATGCTAACGTTTGTTAAATGGCACACAAAATAAATACTGCTGTAAAATGTAATGTAGTATAAAGTAAATCAAAAAGGAGGTACATTAGCATTACATCGAAAAATACTCAGGAAAAGTGCAGTTATGGAAAAATAGTACTTTCGTATAAATGTTATAAATAAATGTACTTGGCTGATTTCCAACACAACGGCTTCTTGATCTAAAGCTAACATTAGCATGCTACATGTTCAAAAATGACTTATGAACGCACACACAGGCACACACACAGATTCCAGAGATGCAAATTAACTGTCATGGCCCCATCTACTATCAGTTAGTAATGAAGAGATAAAGTGTTGTGGCATCAGGGGAAATGTGAGTGAAGATAGAGGTGTTGTTGACTTGTCTCTGTCAAACTGATAGCGATCTGCCAGCTCTCTAGTGTTCAACAGCTTCCCCTGATTGGAGCCCAATGTAATTACTTCATTCAGTGTGGGAAATGAAAAATATCACTGCTCATCAGTGACATTTCAAATAATGTTTCGCTCTGCTTAATAAGTGGAACTTGATTTTTTCCAGCAGGTTGGTTCAAAAGTTTATACGGCATCATATTTGTTAGTCCTCCTTAACTTAACTCATGAATCATCAAAAGAGCACATCACTGATTTTTGCATTTTAAGCTAGCTTAGTCAATTGAATCACTTTTTATTGTTGATCATTCAACCCTCTGTAACTGGAGCCATGACCCATTAAGCAGATCCCTAGTGATAGATCCAACATCTAAATGCAATTGTATTTCTATGAAAACACTTTGTGCACTGATTGAAATTGCATCAGCCCTCTTTAAAGTGTTTTGAAGAGAGAGGCTATTTATATTAGTTTTGTTCGAAGTCAGATCACTGGTTAATGGGAACGGACGAGCTAAAGGTCGTTGGCTAGGAGAGAGATGGATTATCTGGAGATGTGTTTAATTTGCTTTACTGTAACATGGTTACACCAGGATGTATCTTACCACACGATTCCTTTGATGGCCTCCCGACTGTTTGGGCAGACACGGATTAGTCACATCTTCCCCATGAGCCGTGGAGGACGTCCCCGCCTCCTTCCTGTCCCTGTGGTTGTAAGGACTTGTATTGCAAATGTTTCCTTCAACTTCTTATGTCTATACAAATATCGATTTATTAATTCAAATATGGGGCATCTGTCATGAAACCCTACTTTTCAAATAATGAATAAAGCATTTAGATTCTAACTCTGATTGCTCCTCTCTCTGCCTTCTGCCTCCAGATGTCCTTTCACAAATGTACAGCAGGTACATTTCTTGTTTCCACAATACAATAATTCTCCTTAACAATACTTGTGTATGGTGTATTTTAACGTTAACAAAGAACTCCTAGCAGGATTGGTATGGTTGTGTACTGATGTGTTTGCTTTTAATGTGTCTCTCTTGGGTAAAACACATTGTGGTCTGAGTGTTTGGCACTCGCTGGATACTATTAAATCCTTTTCAAGGCACCTGTGTCATCATGGGAGAGACACAGCATTGTAAGAGAAGCAGTGTTTCTAAATTGTTTATGTGTGAGCATGGATTCCCCTTTCACTGCATGTGTGAGTCTGTGCGTGTGTGTGGTGTGTGTGTTTGTGTGTGTGTGGCTTTCTTGCAGTTCAGGAGCAGACGAGTGGAAGAGGAGCATTAAACGCCCCTCTCCCTCCACTACTCAGGGATTAGACAGTACTTAAAAGCATATAAAACAGAAACAATAAAAACAAATGAGGGAGACCGCCTATGAGGGAAAATGAATGGCTGCTTGTTGTTTGGTGTGTTAGTCATGTCTCGATAGCGCCATGAGTGTTGTAGCAAGCACGCTTTTTATTTCCTCGAATGTATCACTCATTCACCGTTTCCTCCTTGTTTCCTTCCCCCAACGGCCTCTAATCTCACTACACAATTACTTTCTAATTCTTAAAGTACAACGTTTGTAATAACAGAATGTCAGCATATAAAGACGTGTTGAAGAGTTATGAAATCATTCGTCAAGTACCTGAAGCAACACGCCCCCTCCCCAAGCAGCTGCTTTGTGCTATTTTTGGTCTGAATGTCTGCTTATCTCACAAAGAATAAAACCCCATTAACTTTTGCAACACCTTCCCGAATGATAACTCGGGAGAAAGGTGATGCCATTCGTGTTGCACGTACATACATAGATATTTAATGAGGGGTGAGAAACAAGGAGCGAGTGGAACAAAGATGCAGGCAGAATTAAAGAGAGAGAAAGTGGGAAGGAGGTAGGAAGGCAGTCTTCATGGGGGTTGTAAGAATGATTAATGTGAGGCTGTCAGAAAAGGTGGAGAGGGGAAACCCAAAGCGATGGGGGAAGAGTCATGGCCAGGTGCAGAGAAAAGAATATGACAGATAGAAGAGAGAGAGGGAGAAAGTGATGATGGGCAGGAGGCATGAAAGGACACACTGTAGAGAGAGAGGAAGAGTAAAATGTTGCGCAGAGAGAGAAGCGGTGAGAGCATGAAAGGCAAGACTTCTTAGAAGGTATAAGACGAAGAGAAGGGGAAAGCGGGATGGCGAGAGGATGGAGTTGTGAAAGAGGACTCAGCAGAGAAGAAGAAAGGAGGGCAAGAGAGAGACAGACAGCGAACACAAGACAGAAGAGAAGGCATGTTGCTACCTGCTGACTGAGACACCGGTGATAGAGTTTCTCAAAAATGTCTGATTATGCTTTTTGGGTTTTTTCCTTTTCTGTAGTGTCATATAGATTTTTCTGCATGGAAATGTCTGCAGAGAATAGAAATACCTGTAGTTTACCTCCAGTAGTTCCATGATAATGACACAGTGTATGTCATATATCAAGCCAATACAGCCAGTTGAATTTCAATTTGAAAGTAGGAGGAGAGAGACCCTAGTGCACAAATGATCTTGTCACAGCGATGGCGTGATTGTTAAGTATAATAGTGTATGTGAGTGTGTGTGTGTGTGTGTGTGTGTGTTGTGTGTGTGTGTGTGTGTGTGTGTGTGTTGTCCTGCCATAAATCCCCCCTCTGTGCTAACCAGGCACTAACATTGGTCGGCAGCTGCAGTTATGTTCTACTTCCCCTTCAACCTCACTCTGCTTTATTGCCCCATTCCATCAAACGGCTAGTTCTATTGTTGCATGCCTGTCATATGTGTGAGTGTGTGTCTTTCTTGGCTAGTGAAACATACTGTAACACAATAATAATTGTGGACAGGGTGATAATAGGAAACTTTCCACGAGCCCTCAGTCCAGGCAGCTCCATGTGTTAAGGCCCACAAGTTGGCTGTTGATGGGTTTTCTACGAGAAGAAGTGGGGAATCCATCAGTTTTGTAGTCACAAGTGGTGCATGTAATTATTCAAGCACAATATTAAAAGGACATTTCTGTATTTTTCACCACAGGTCACAGTCATGACAAGCTGTTTTTATCAATATGTTCCTTTTTTACAACAGTGTTCTGCGGCCAAACACTGTTGGGAACAAGCAACATGTTAATCAAACTAAAGACAGCGCGAGCAAAGCAAAGTGTGGTCATGGCGAGCTTTAAAACACCCATTACAAATGACTTAAGTGTCTGAAATTTTACAAACGTGATTAAAGTAAGCCATTACATCAGTTACTGGACAGTCTTCTGACAACATTATGTAGCTACAATAACATCTCTGTCGACACTCAACCACCAGTGACAAAAGCAGTGTTTCTCTGTAAATGTACATCAAAGCAGCAGGCTAAATTATGTATATTTTAAATAACCATATTTAATGCCTAATATCTATTTCAATGTTTAGTTAACCACCCACCAACGTTACAAGGTGATAGTGTGTGAGCCCTGCTTGTTGTACTGCCCTAAAGTAGGAAGAAAATATTATCCCAGGTCACTTTGTGGGTAGTGAATTTCCATAGTGGGGGTTGTGAATTACCAGGTTCAATAGTCAACATGTATGAAATGAATATAAGCCGTACCAGATTCCTTAACAAGCATTTGAGACAATATACCTTTACGTCTTTAAGTGTAATTGTTGTTCCACAAACATAAATCAAAAAACAACATACTCATCTTGCTTATTGGAAATGGTTTAACACAACAAGCCGTGTGATTTAAAGTACACAGTATAGTGTGGTCCCATGTGGCTCCAGTGCATTTCATTCTTGTTACTTTGATTTTTTTTTAATAAGATATAGGAGTGGGATTATTGCAGTTCCATCTCTACACTGAATAACTATATTTACTGAAGCACTCAAAGGCACACACTACAATGCAAACTCTTCATCTCATTGTGATGAGGAAAGACCTGGATTATTCAATATCTCATACGTTGACACATTTTTGTATAAAAGAGAAAGATAGTAAAAGATTACTTTTCATCCAACTCCAGTGTGACAGTTCAATCAGGAGAGACGGGTTTGATGTAAGAATACACATGTAATGGAGTTTTGGCGATTAGGCCCCGTTGTGCAGGAAGTATCATTCGGGAGGGAGAACCGATCCGATGAAACTCCCCGGGGTCTAGACACTGATGGTGGTGAAGGGGAGGGGCTTAGCTTGACGCTGGATTCAGAGGGACGGGAGGTGAAAAAGGGGTGGAGGAGGGTTGCGTTGAGTCACCTGAAATGACAGCTGTCAGGGGGGAGAGCAGATTTAAAAGGGTTAGGCGGAGCACTATGATAGGCTTGTGAGAATTGAGCGAAGTGATTGGTTTGAGCTGGGGAGTGACGTCCCCGATCACTTATTGAGAGGAGAGAGAGTAGTAACATAGCATAGTAAATGAGTAAAAGAAGGTCTCCTGGTTGAACTTGCGCTGAGCTTCATTACACTTTTTTAAAGACGCCCTAGTATGCTTTGTGTGTGTTTGTGTGTGTACAGTAAATGGTCTCTCCAAATCCCTGTGTTCCCTCCAGAGCCAATCAGAGCAGATTCTGAGGCTCTGGTTTGGAAAAATTACACAGTGTAGAGGCACACAATACAATGAACCCGGAAATAAGCACAACGTTTTCTCTTTAAAATCCAGTTTTGATTTTGTTATTAGAACTACCTGCTCCTTTTTCAGAAAGATGAAAATATCATTTATATTCAGTGTGTTTTTCCCAAAGAAATGTCCTCTTATATTTGCCACAGGTCCTAGAGTTCATCTCCCTGCACTGCATTACTCAGCTGGTCTAGTCACATGACTTGATTTTAATGTGATATTCATTTGTTTTAGGTCGCATTCACACCTAATAGTCCTCTTCTCTTCTCTGGTGCGCACCAGACGACAATTTGTTACATTGTTTCATTTTTCAGAAGGTTTGGTTTGCGTTCACAGGGCAAAACTCAAACGGACTATAAACTTTAAACACAAGTCGTGTGCTCGGAAATGCTGTTCATCAATTGGTCAGACATTAAGGGCGTAAATACGCAAATCCCGGCCATTTCTACCGGAGCCTCCACCATGGAGCATCGGCACTTTCGGGCAGGTTATTCTCATGCTGCTTTTAATCTGGAGATCAACGGACTCTAGCAACGGCGTTTATAATCAGACAACGTGCGATAAAAAACATTATAACACATATAATGGGAGACGTTCTGCAGTAAGGAGGGGGTTTCACGACGGCAGGTGGCTCTGACTTTTATGTAGTGTTTAGTTTGATAGTTGTTTTTAGTTTACACGACACTGTTCAACACTTAATTTTGCTTCACTCTTTCGCTAACGATTTTGAAGACATCCGCGTTCTTGTGACACGTAAATACTACTCTTCCTATGTTTTGGTGCGGACTGCGTTCACACCAACCCAGTCTCACAAAAAAATGTGTAATAACTACGTTGGTCCACAACTTGGGACGTAGTATTTCTACAAAAACGCTTCTGAAATTGTAATTTGTTTCACCATTCATTCCAATGGCTGCCGTCTATGTCACCTGATCTTCACATTTCTCCCTGCAGAAAAAAAAAACATGGCCGAACTTCGTTTTATTCTCGGTGTTAAAATGCCTATTTCACAGTTAGTTTGGCCATTAAAATGCGTTTTGATGTCATTTGATGCTAGAAATATGAGTTGTTATTTCAGATTATGTGTGCAGTGGATGTACATGATCTTTAGTTTGCTAGTTATTACGAAGATTACTTCAGGAAAGTGTGTCCATACAACGTTTTCATTTTACCAAGGTGGTTGCTAGGGACACTTCTATCGATATTAGTTTCTGTCATGTTGTGTAACAGTTTAATGGTTTATCTTTATTGCTACCCCCCTTTCCCGTCAATGTATAGTGTTGGTCCACAGCGCAAACGTATTCCGCATCTAAAATGGTGGCATAGAAACGTTATTTTCCCCTGTGCAATTCTCCAACCAGTCTCACATCTCACATCACACATCGTCATTAACAAATACCGGAAACAGATATCCGAGTGTGCTTGCTTTTCTCTTTGAAAGTCATCACATAACGGCATTGTAATACACGATTCGGCGCATTAAATATTACATATCTGCCGTAGTTCTGTATTTATAGAGCCCTGATGAGAAGACTTCTAGACAAACATGAGGAACTGAAAACGTGACGTGGATCATAAATATATCAGCCATTAAACAACAACTTACATTTATTTTCACACAATACGTCTCCTTGCGAAAAGAGAAAAGGGAAAAGGAAGTTTGGGGCTCTCTGCTGGAACTGCTACCCCCGCGACCCGACCACGGATAAGCGGAAGAAGAGTGGATGGGTATGGACGTCTCCTTGCAGTATCAACACTAATTCGGCTGACTTTTATATTTGATCCAATTGGTAGATAGGCTGTATTTACACCATAAAGGTGCACAGCTGATATAAAGGGACACCTAGTGGTTAAAGCATGTTATTGAATTTCATTATTTTTATTATTAGATATTAATAGGATCCCTATAAATTATATTCATTACTCGTTATTCTCTACTAATAGTTAATTAAAGACTGTATATAATGACTATTTTGCACATCCCTTTCAAGATTTCAAGATGTTCTAAGGTTTATTGACATATCATATAGGCCTACACACTACGGTGTAGTTATGCAATGAATGAAAAACTTGGGTCGCAGGTTCCTCAACAGTGCATTACAAGACATCTATCAATATGTGTGTATACCTCCACCATTAAACTTTCATATTCTGCACATTTCTTATACTATCAACATACATAAGAGTATAATACATATGTATAATATCAGTTAAAATAAGTGCTTCAACATAGTTAACATTGCTGGAGGTATACACAAATATTGATAGATGTCTTGTAATGCACTGTTGAGGAACCTGCGACCCAAGTTTTTCATTCAATGCATAACTACACCGTTTGTGAATATGATATGTCAATAAACCAACAAGGCTGGTGTGAATGCGACCTTAAGGTACATTTTTAGAGGCACTGGAGAATCAATGAGTCAGCAGAGTGGCAGGTCAACCACTAAACCCTAGAAAAATACATAAATGCATTGACTTCTTTACCTGGGATTTTTACCACGCTATACATTATTATCTCAACAAATCACATCAATTTTTTATTTGACATTAATTAGAAGATCAGAAGTTGTATTATTGTTGGACTGTATCCTTCCCTCGGGTACAATAAAGCACGCTGAGCTGCAGTGAAAAACCCTGTGAGCGGCAAAATGCTAAACTGCAGCGTCGTTGACCATCTCCCCGCTGGCTTTCCATTTTAATTAGCATGCACTGTAAAAATCATTTTTATGACATATCCGTTTCCTAATTATTATGCAGAAGACCGAGATGGGAAGTATGGAATATAAAGACAGGGCATAAACACTCAACGCAGAATTGTTAAGAATTGGTATGCATAACCGAAAGAAGAAAGTTATTTGTGTTTACCTTGAGTTTGTACCTAAACAAATCTTCATTATTTGCCTCAATGGAGAAATTAGTCCAATCAATGAAACACACCAAGTACTTTATTAATCCCAGGGGAAAGCTTGTTAGTAAAAGTTTATTCAAAAATATATAAGCTCATGGTGAAGACAAGTTGAAGCTTTCGGTGCAATCCTTGTCACCCCAAGCACCATTAGCTCATCCAATAATAGCCAGTGACCTTACGTTGCCCATAATGAGAGCTGGGAGACATCAGTTGAGATATCGTTGTTCAGACCACCATGCCAGCCGGCTTTAGCGTGATTAGCTTCTCCCCGGTTTAAACAAGGACGCCATAACCAAATGTCTCTCTACGAGAAGGTTTAGAGAGAGATAATTCAGTGAAAATAGTATACAGCAGGAGCAGCTGCAAGAGGCAGTTAGGTTAGCGCACCTCCCCATAAGAAGAATAAATGCCTTTAGGAAATATATAGATACACAGTGGTCATCCACACGCTTACTCTGCAGGCATCAGCACTACACTGTTATTGATGCTCCCAACTTGACCGTGCATTCGCTGCCAAATGTGCTGTTTCTATACCGCAGCTCCCTGCATCTGTCACAGCCTGGAGACAGAGCAGCCATAGGAGACTGTAACTTACCAACAGGGATATTCAAGACAAGCAGCGGGACTCAGAAACAAGTGTAGAAAGCACAAATTGAGCACTATTTGACATCAATAGCTTATGTTCCCCTTTTCAAATCGCCTGCCAGGAGGACTTTTCCTCCTTATCTCTCGTTCTCTCGGTGTCTCAGGTATGCAGAAAGTCGATCCATCTGTCTCTGTCTGACTGTCTATCTCTCTCTCTTCATCCCCCACTCCCGTATTTGCACTTCTCCTTCACTCCTATTATCTCTCCGCAGAGTGTGTAGGTGGTGCGGAGTCCATGATGGCTGATTAAATAGTACAAAGCAGCCCATAGTAGAAGCTTCATTAGTCATAAAAGGCCAATTCACCACAATTAAAACCAGCTTCACTGACTTTAATGACACCATGAGAGCATGAGCTCCACCACTTTATGAGATAAAATGAGCCAAAGACCATTAAAGGAAATATGGAGTGTAGGTTGTAAGAGGTTGGGGGAAGCTGCAGGGTGAATTCACATTTGGTGGTATGTTTCTATCCAAAAAAGACTTGTGTGTTGCACACTGCAGAACATGTAATGGTGATGAGGGACGATGTTAGGGCAATGAAAGCCTGTCTGTGATATTGTTCTCATACAATATTCAATCTGTTACGGAAAAAAGGCAGTTATTTAGGGAAATTATTGCGAAAATAGACTCCACCAGACATGATACGGTTTATGCTGATATAAGGACAAAGAATACGGTTACAGTAGTGGAAGGCAATTGATGTGTAACTCTATTAAACTGTTTGAAAAACCTCAAATCAGCCATTATTGATCCCCATGGGGAAGTTACGGTGTCTTAGCAGCGTTTGGAGTTGGTGTTCCACTTGCTTCTATTAGCATAACTTGTTTCAAAGCAGAAAAAGGCAATATTGGCGCAATGTAGTGAAACCAGGTGTAATGGAGGTAGGCGGAGGAAGTGGCATCGCCCTAAGTTGAGTTTGATGACCTAAGACACCTGTCGAAACCAAGTTCATCTGCAATATTTTCCTTGACTAGTGTTGGCTTCTGTAGGTTAACATTTGATAAATAAAAGTTCCCAAACTTCCATCATTTGTTTCCCTAAGTCACGGTGTCCACTTTCATCTCCTCTCATTGTACATCAAAGATTCTTGAAGTTACGGTACAGTGTGTGATGTGAGAATTGTAGACACTCAGGCCCTCCTGATTTAGCATGCAGCGCCCGAGGAACAATGCCTTTCGATTAGACCCGGTTTTGTAGGAGAGAGAATGACATTGATTGGCCGAGGGAATGGGGATTGACATTGATTGGTCCCGGCTTCTTTGTGCAGGCAGGAAGTGATTTGCATAATTCAGACATTCGCAGTCTGCAGAGGCTCTGTACGTGAAACCAGGCTGGAATATAAAAATCTGCACTTAGCAATAGAAAAGGGCATCAATGAGGTGAAATATATGGCATGCCGTCGTCTCTTATGTGCATTTAAGCACATTTTGTGGTCTGAGTTTGTAATGTTGGTCAGATTCACAACATAAGACGATATAAAAATAAATATTCAGTGACTGCAAGTAGGACAACAAAGAAGAAGGGGCACTACACAACAAAGACACTGATGACATAAGTTTGTCGCAAGGCCAAGACATTAAAAAAGAAGCAACAAAGTGAATAAGAAAATGTATGAGAGGGAATGAAAAAAATAATGGCCTGAGCAAGAATAATAATAGCGAGGGATAAGCATAAAGGGAGAGATGCCAGAGGGAGAGGGGAGACAAGAGACAATCTTGAAGACAATATAAAAGAAAGTAAGAGAAGAAGGTTGTGGAGAAGAGAGAGCAGACAGGAGACACCACACAGTGTCTCATGGTTGTCTTTGTTACTGTGACAGCGACAGGTGGAGGCTGACAGCAGGACCTTTACAGAGAGCCAGTTAAATAAAGAGGGGGGATAGAGGGATGGAAATGAGTAGAGAGGCGAGAACAAAAGAAGGAAGGAGTCTCCGAGACTAATGCCAGTCCCCAAATGGCTGCCAAGCCTTCTGTTCCCTTCCTGCTCGGAGTTGTAGCGCCATGTGGTTGATGAGCAGCTAGATCAAACGCTGACTCCTTTTTCTTTTGTTTTAGACATAACTTTTTGACTTTAGTGACACGTGTAAAGGGGTTGAATACAGACCCGGCGCCAGAACAAATCTAAAGGGAGGGCATATGATTTTCATGGGAGGGCAAACAAAACCGTCACATGCTGCGGGCATGCGGCACAATATATATCAAACAGCAAGGCCAACGGCATTGCGCATGACGCACACTTATCGCAAATACATACACAAATAAAGGGCAACATAGAAACCACTTTGAAACATTGTGTGCGTGGCAGCACACACACTGGTAAATCACGAGCAAGGCACACTAGTTAAGGATGGCAGCTTCCTCATCGTTGCACTCGGAGAGAAATAGTAGAGACGGAGACGATGAACTGCTGTTAGCTCTATTATGGCATTGTGCATGTCGTGAGAGGTGTATGTTGCTTTGTGGGGAATGCTGTCCATTATTTTGGCCAACTTTGCATCTTTGTGCTGCGTATACTCAAACCGCGATAGGAAGAGCCCACTGCCTGACTCGGACATGCTGTGTGTTCTTTTGATGCGGCATGCCTTAGCAGTCCTTTATCAGTCTGTAATGCGTGTTTCCAGTCGCAAAAACCTTTGACAGTAAAAGCCGCATCAGATGAAGACGTATTGACTTTAAACTGTCTACAGGGGAAACAAAAGGCTGCGTCTGCTTTTAACGAATATTCAAGCCGTGGTCTGTTGTGTACCATGCAGCGGCAAAGTGCGCTTCTTTCCTGAAAACAATCTCCCTGGATAACGATCCAGTTTCACCTGGTTGGGTTTATTAACCCCAAGATCATCTGGGGCTGTTTCGGTTGCTGGCCCAATAGTACTTACTGTTGATGTGCTGCAAGGGTAGCGTCTGTAGTGGAGGCACCGGCACGGAGGAGGAGGAGGAGGAGGAGGAGGAGGAGGAGGAGGAGGAGGAGGAGGAAGGAGGAGGAGGAGAATGATGATGGCGGGCCTTGATGAGTCATGGATTGGGCTCGCTAACTCAGCCCCGGGGTTTGCCGAGGTCCAGCTTGTGACATTAAAGCGTGCTGCTGCAACGGCTCTCTCTACTGAAATCAATGGCATTTCACATTGGATTTTGGTGAAAAGATGCATTTGCATATGTTCAGTGCTAATTACCTGCTAACCGCAGAGCTGCCAGCATTGCCGTTAGACTCATAGCCTGTTTTAAAATAATATATGTTTGAGTAATGCTTTTGCATCAAAGTAAATACAACAGGATTTGAAGAGGCCCTATTATGCATTTGTTAGTTTTCTCTTCCTTCGAGTGTGTTAAATAGGTTTTTGTGGATGTAAATGGTTTTGCAAAGGCTAAAATCCCACAAGGGAGTTTCTATCCCACACATTTCTCCCCATGTCTGAAACTTCTCCATTGGACTCCTTTTTTAACTTCTGTTACATAGTGACATCATGCTACTAATGGCTACCCTCTCCAACACATTGTACGTGATTGGCTAAGGGGCGGGACATCTCTCAGTGGTTGACTAATCACATCAGAACCGGCCAGCTAACCAATCAGAGTAGACTGGGCTCTGGTTTAAACAATGAGCAAAAATGTGGGGCTTATTAAGTTAGAGGTCAAAATAATGCAGGTGATCATTTGTATTTCTCTGACACACACACACACACACACACACCACACACACACACACACACACACACGCACAGACAGACAGACAGAGTGACAGACAGAGTGACAGAGTGACAGACAGAGTGACAGACAGACAGACAGACACACACGCACACAGACAGACAGACAGACAGACTGACAGACAGAGTGGCAGACAGACAGACAGACAGACAGACCGAGTGACATACAGACAGACAGAGTGACAGGACAGATGACAGAACAGAGAGACCAGGACAGACCAGGACAGACCAGGACAGACCCACCACAACGCACACAGACAGACAGACAGACAGACAGACAGACAGACAGACAGACAAGAGTGGCAGACAGAGTGACAGACAGAGTGACAGACAGAGTAACAGACAGACAGACAGACACACACGCACACAGACAGACAGACAGACAGACAGACAGACAGACTGACAGACAGAGTGGCAGACAGACAGACAGACAGACAGACAGACAGACAGACAGACAGACAGACCGAGTGACATACAGACAGACAGAGTGACAGACAGAGTGACAGACAGAGTGACAGACAGAGTAACAGACAGACAGACAGACACACACGCACACAGACAGACAGACGACAGACAGACAGACACACACACACACGGTCACACGCACGTACAACGCACATACACACACACACCACACACATACACACACACACACACACACACGCACACACACACACACACACACACAACACACACACCACACACAGACAGACAGACAGACCACCTGTCGGATCTTATTCTTATGGATTGTCTCAAAGTGATTACAGAAGATCAGGGGTAGGAAAAAACAACAGCAACAAAAAACAAAGATGCACACACAATCTAACACAAATGTATGCATTGAGAAAATCACTCTCTAACAGATAGACTCGCACTTTTCAAGCCAGGAAGTCCGACCTCTCTGACAGGGATAATCCTGTGGCACCGAGCGAGGGGTGAAGTTAGGAAGAGACAATCCCAAACCCGGTAAAGCCGATTAGAGGCTGAGGGAACAAAAAGCAGCAGCGGGAGAAGGAAAGACGAGAAACAAGTAGCAGAACGCCAAAGCCAAGCCAACCCTGACACAAGAGGCCGCTATATGCCTTATAGACCAGGAAACCAGAAGGGGAGGAGGAGCGGGTACAGAGCGCGGGGACAGATTGGAAGGAGGGAGAAGGACTCTAGGGAGAAATGAAGGTGAAGAAAGAGAGGAGGGAGAGAGAAGCAAATAAGAGATTGATGAATGGAGATGTAGGACTCAAAAGAGGACAGAAGGGGAGGAAAGGGAGAGAAGAAAGAAGAAGGCTGGAGAAGATTAGCGAAGAGAGACAAAGACACATGACACAACAGAATATTATCATAAATTAAGTAAGAAAAAACTGTGAAATCATCTTGGTGTGAATCCTTTTGAATACCCTGTCTGTCTATCTCTGTCTATCACACACACTCACATATGTCTCATTATATCGTCATACATGACCCATGATGTACAGGAAACCCAATATCAATGTGGAGATATTGAAAGCCAAAATACTACAAAGAAAGAAATGGAAAGAAGGGAAGATTCCTTCATTTTAACTTTCTATTCAGAAACTTTTTCGCATAGTTTCCACTCTTCTTCACCCCTTCTCTGCACTTTTCTTAGTTCCACTGCCTTTTGCCAACTTATTTTTCTTTGTCTATGCCTCTGTCTTAATCCCATTTCTCTAAAGGTTGTTGAGTTGGCATTTCCACCCACTTATGACAAAGGTCTAACACTGAAGGGATCTTAATTTCAAGGAAGCAATAAAAAACACACACTATACAGATGTGAGTGCACACACACATACGTCTGGATCCTATCTAGGTATATCTACCGATTCCAGCTGTGACAGATGGATGGCGGAGGCTGATACGTCTTGAAACATAGACTGAGAAGGATAGAAAGAACATGGAAAGACTGGATTATGTGTTCCTGGGAGTTGTTCACCCCGTCAATCACCGTAGAGTCAGCTGATCTATATTCAGATCGTAGCTGAGATCCACAGTTACGCTTGTCATTTCGATCACATTTGTGAGTTCTGATCATTGTGACTGGGCTTAAAGAGGACATTATGCTTCTATGGCTCCCGAAAATCACAGTTATTGCTCTCTTTTGTCAGAGTTAAACGTATTCTAATATATAGGAACCCCATGTTTATCCTGCTATTCATCTGTCTCCTTATGTACACATCCTTACAAGCGTTTCACTTGGTGTGCAGGGCCACTACTTAAAGTGATTTGAAGCATCCCATAACAGAAAATAACATGATTGTTTGTTTGTGTGTCTAGGCCTGTCCCTTCCTGGTGTCCTGGTGTGATTGGATGATAAATGCAGCAATTAAACAACACAGACAGAGATGAGTTTTTCGGCAATTGTCCCCGTGTTTTCTTCTGTGGGAATGGATGCATGTCTAAACCATCTGGCTGCGGGTGCAAAGGACAAACTAATGGAGATTAAATGAGGTATCTCAATATCTTATGTGCACCGTCAATGCCAGAACACTTTTTGTTCAGTGTGTTCCAGCTGCTAAAACACATAACAGCATAAATACTCAATTTTTCAGATGACTTTGAGGATTTTTTTTACAATAATCAGTACTTTTCAGTTGTTGAATCATCATGTCTTATTTACATTTGCTGTGATCATTTTTTAACTTACTTTCTTAAAGTAAGTTCATCTTTCAGAGTATGAGGAATGCACGTAAAAGGATTAGGCCACTTGTGCATTTTTTTAGATCCGACCAAAAGTGATTTTGGGGGGGGGGAATTCTGAGATTCATGTCTGGATTCTAAAGGCCCTGACACACCGAGCCGATTTCGGCCGTCGATAGATGTCTGGCCGTCGATGAGCGTCCTGTCGCCCTATTCAGATTGGTGTGTCCCGCACAGTCGTGTCTTTTCGGCCGTGCCAACATCTTCTGAAAAAAAAAAGGTAAAAATAAATCACTCTGATTGGCTGTTCAGCCTAGCAAATTAGTGCATGAGAAGCGAAACGGAAGTGAAGAAGGCACACATAGACGGCTATTATTTTTCATTTTCCAGTACCGCACTAAACATGTTTTCGATTATAAGTCGCTATGTGAAACAGTCTGTGATGGACGAGAGTGAAAATGGAACGCACGCTATTTGTTGTTTGTATATATCACGTCTTCCGGTTGCCTCTATTGAATTAAGAATACACAGTGGCGTTTTTATATGTACAAAAGTGGTGGGGCACAAAAAACTTAGATGTCTATATACAAGCTTCTGCAGTGACGCGCAGTGAGGTTCATGGCTGGTGAGTCACTGACTCTTCAGGTTTACAAATATATATTTTGACCTAAATCAAAATATATTATTTTCAAAAGCTTTTTTTGTCTGATGCTTCAATTAATTTTAAACAGATAGTTCAACAAAAGGATACCCAGAAAATGTAATTTTATCATTTAAATATTGAATTGTCACTCTGTTAGTAAGATCCCATTTTCAATAAAATGGCAGTCTTACCTTGACTTGAAGATGAAGTCCATGCTATCCTTCTAGACAAAAATCTCTTTTACTTTTTTGTAAAAGTCCTCCTTATCTTCTTGTCATTTCAAAGTCGAATCATAAATCTAATCGATAGATTTATGATTCGAAAATTATAATAGGCTGAACAAAACGTGCATTTATCTAACAGGTACGTTTCCCACAGATCTTACTTCGAGCTATTTTCTAAAATCCTATGGAGAAATCTCATTGCTTTTTTGTGGAGGGAACCCATGCACAGCTTACTTCCGGGTTTTAGGACGCCTCTCTCCTCTCCTCTTCACACACGTTTTGCGGCACACGTACTTACAGCCCAATCAGCTCTGAATTATGTGAGATGACGTATGGTGGGGATGGCAGCTCAGTGCCCCTATAGTCATTATTGTTTTGCCACACACATTAAATAGGAAAATACTCTGAGCATGCGCAGTGTAGTTTATACAGTCACCGTTCACTTAGACAGTGAGAGAGAGGGGCATGATCGGGTGTTGTCCCACATGGCTCTAAACAGCTCAATAGGCACACACTGTAGACACTAAATAGAAGAACACAGACTAAAACAGCAATGTACAGACAAATCAGATGATTAAAACATGATCTTAAAATATATTTTACCTTTTGGCCAAGACGCAGGACACGTTGAGGCGACACAACAATCGGGTCAGTCGGGACGTGTTTCTTTGGTGTCAGTTTGGTGTGTCAGGGCCTTAACTTGTTTTCCTCTGAGAAAATAGTCAGAATTCGCTCTCTTCATTTTTGTAAGGCATTTTGACATTTTTGTAATGCACTTTGAATTGCCTTGTGTTGAAAGGTGCTATATAAATACACTTGCCTTGCCTTGAAACTCAAAATGATTGTCATAATACTGAAAAGATCATTCAGAATTCTGAGAAGAAAATAAAAAAGATTCTTTATTTTTCTCAGAATATGGAGATTTTTAGACTAAAAGTCCGAATTATGGCTTCAATCAAACAATTCATGATGAAAAGGTAATACTTCCCAGACTCCGGATTTAAAAAGGTTTTTCACGTGGCCCTAATCCTCCTAATGCATGAGATCATACTCCTAAAAGTGTAACCTTTTTCTTGGTGATGTAAATGCAGTGGATGCTCTACAGTAGACATTGACACAATGTCCCAGTGGGCTTCTTCGTTTTAGAAAGATGGATTTCATATGTGTTATTGAAAGCCTTAGGAAGACCATTAAGGTATAAGCGGATCATTACAGACCATTTTTAGTGGCTTTTCTACCGGTTCATCTAGCCAAGATTAACTCGGTGAACCATTTTTCACTCCAAAGTGAGCTAGAGAAGCTTTTCACTTTTGTGTGAAACTCTTTCAGGAAGAGACTGTTGAGATTGAATAAGATGACGGATCTACTTGCAATTATGTCTATGTTCTGTACAAGACAAATCCCCATTTGATGTGTTGTTTTGTGCAGGTGTTCCTCTTCATGGTTTATTTTGTAGATATTATTTTCCTGAGCATGGGTAGGCATGCAGGCAGCACAGATTGAGGAAGCAGCCAGTATGACACCAGTTTGGAAGGAGCAGTAGGCAGAGCAAAATTGAGGTGTCACAAGGATATTAATAGAGACAGGAAGAGGCCATCAATAGCCACAGCAAATTTCCAGAGAAAATGGAAAACCATCCAGTGCAAAACAGGCTCATCCAATGGAGGCGGTAGGCTGGAAACATTGTAAACAGCTGTTTCTTGAACTCTTTCTCTACCTTTGCCACCAGAGCAGACAGGCAGAATGAGATGTTTTATGACTAGGCTAAAAAACATGTAAATTGAAATATATGTGGCTTTTGTTTTTTTTGTGGTTTCAACTTTCAGACTGAGAGAAACGGGGGGAAGGTATCAAATAAAGTTTGTGACAAAGCTACAGTAAATATTCAGCCCCATGTGAGGAAAAGCAATTTCAGCTCTTACGGGTTTAGGCAATGCAAGCCGAGTGAGATGAGAGAAAGCCAACGCGAGTGATATTAAGAAGAAATAGCGAAAAAAGCTATTGTGGAGAAATAAACTTCTGAGTGTCAACGAGGGAAAACAAAATCACGATGGGGAGGGGGATAACCAGGGTGAGTGAGAGGGGTGCTGTGTAAAAGAAAGATAGGGAGATAGACAGAGGAGCAGAAGTATTGATATTTCCAGCATAAACACTCGTCCTAATGGACCCCGGGAGTCGGAGCGGGAGATCGATCAGAAAACAGAAGTCTCGGCAGATGTATGGAGGGAAAATATACCTCTCACCTGCTGTGAGGAGAGTGGAGGAGGGAGGAGAGGACCAGGCGCAGAGGGGATACAGCAAGAGAGCCCAGGCTGAATCCTAATTCGCAAAATGTATTTTTCATGAGAGTGAAATCAATAGTGATTTGGAGTTTTCTCTTTGTAGCTGGAATGAGACGAGTGCAAGTGGGTAGGCTATCTGGAAATACGAGAAGAGCAAAGGAAGGGGAAGAATAATGGATACATTGGTGGATGGATGGATCGCTGGAAAGAAGATAAATGACAGCAGGCGGTTTAATTGAAGGAAGTTCCCGGAATTGGATGATAGAGGAGGACTAAATGGTGGCGGGTTACTGACAAAGGAAAAAAGAGAAAGAGAAAGTGATGTGCACCTGTAAGCACCGTTCATCTGAGGTCATTCCGGGCCTTCATTTCTTAAAGAGGAAATGTCTGGAGGTGGGTTTGGGTGCAACAGGTCCTCGTAACAAAGCGACAGAATCAAATCTGATCTAATATGATCTTTTTACGTTTTTTTACTAACATTGTAATCCTGATAGTTATCCCCAATTTCTAGAAATGTAACAGACATACAGTATCTTTGAATTTTGGAAAACCAGATCTCTATAAACCCTTCCTTTCTTTATGCTATGTTAAGCTAAGTTAATCGCTCCAAGTAAGCGCTATAGTGAATGCACAGATACGAGAGCAGTATTGACATTTTCATCTACCTGCTGTCGCCGTGCTTCATGTGTATGAACAGGAAATACGTGCAGGGTATTCATGAGGATAGAAATACAATGATGTATGTGTCTATTTCAGGTAAAAGCATTTATTTAAATATTGTTCAGTCGGCGACAAACCCTTACAAATGTGTCAAACTCAGACTGCACCCTGCCAACTGAGGAGCTATAAAAACAACCACCAGGTAACTTCACACCTGCGTTTATTTTTATTTGTTCACACCTCTACCTAACGCGGAGGAGTTATCTGTGTCCCGCAAAGTGTGACTGTGTGAATGTGACACACACACACACACACACACACACACACACACACACACACACACACACACACACACACACACACACACACACAGAGAGAGAATAGTGTTGTTCATCCCACCTGAATCCTCACATTCAATACCAGTACATTTTTTATTCAATGCGTTTATGCACAGATCAAAATGTATATGCTACAGCGCTTACACACACACACACACACACACACACACACACACACACACACACACACACACACACCACACACAACACACACACACACACACACACCACACACACACACACACACACACACACACACACACACACACACACACACACACATACCATGTATACATCACTTCAGGGGACATTACATTGACTTACATGCATTTCCTGGAGACTTATCCTAACCTTAACCATAACCAACACATGCCTAACCCTTACCCTTAACCTTACCCTAAACCTAACCAAGTCTTCACCCTAAAATTAATGATTCCCCTCATGGGGACCTCCATTTTGTCCCCATAAGGGAGGTGAGTCCCCACACGTGACTGTGTAAACAGATGTAGGTCCCCACAAGTATAGTAATGCTAGGCCACACACACACACACACACACATACCATGTATACATCACTTCAGGGGACATTACATTGACTTACATGCATTTCCTGGAGACTTATCCTAACCTTAACCATAACCAACACATGCCTAAACCTAACCCTAACCATAATCCTAAACCTAACCAAGTCTTCACCCTAAAATTAATGATTCCCCTCATGGGGACCTCCATTTTGTCCCCATAAGGGAGGTGAGTCCCCACACGTGACTGTGTAGACAGATGTAGGTCCCCACAAGTATAGTAATGCTAGGCCACATACACACACACATCACACACACACACACACACACACACACACATACACCTACACACACACACACACACACACCACACACACACACACACACACACACACACACACACACACACACAACACCACACACACACACACACACACACACACACACACACACACACACACAACACACACACACACACACACACACAGTACACACTGGCTCACACACATACAACATAGCCAGACAGTCTCTTATTCCTTTTATGGCGGCACCTGAGCTTGGCTTTAAGTACATATTTCATGCCACATTACCCCCCATGGTAGCAAACGAGGAGCAGAAAGGGGGTGAGCTAAGAGACGAAGCTAGGCGGTAAAATACTTTTTATGCCGAGTGCATGTCTGCTTCTTCGTCCCCTTCACCTCTTCTGTCCTCTCTGTACCCCCCTCCTATCTTTATCCCCCTGTTTCCTATTGCTTAATATTTTATAATGGTTAGGAAGCAGGACGGGTCATGGGACATATTCCTGCCGGGTCCACGTGACAAGAGTAGTGATATGTTTTAATGAGCCTGGGACTCGGGGCAAGAGATGAAATTTCTCATTTGGGTCTAACACTGAAAAAAAGCGTACATCTGGCTTTAGCTGTCGCGCTATCTCCACTTTAAGCGTTTCACTTCATCCTGCAGACTCAGTTATTATGACTTTTCATTACGCTGATTTCTTACACAGGTTTACGAAATGGCCATTATATCCATCTGTCTGCTTAAAGTTATATATATATTTCACTTTATGTTGTTGTTCCCTTTAACAACAACTTCCATCCTACATCTGCTCCCTGATCTCACGGCGAATTGTAAGTGGCTACTGCCTGAGATCACATGCTGTGGTTTTATTAAATGTGCCAACTGCTAGGACTGTCTAAGGGAAGACAGCTTTTAGATGCGCAGCTCCTCTGTCTTGGAACAGTCTGCAATTGAAATGGAAACTAAGCAATCTGGTGCCACTAAATGTTTTTAAAGCTTGGTTGGATGCTACTCAATCGGAAGCTGTTGGTACTTGTTCATGTGGATAGTTATTGTAAATTGTAATCCCTGTAATGATGCTGTAAAATGTCCTTTTGTTGTTCTGTTTATGTTTATATGTTTCATGTGGAAGCTACTTGAGCAGGTCACCCTTGAAAAAGAGATCAATGATCTCAATGGGATACACCTGGATAAATAAAGGTTTGAAATGAAATTAAATGAACATGTAACCCTTTATTTTCACATTTTTATAATTTCAAACTTTTTATGTCAAATGTATGGTGGCCGACAGGTGCAACAACGGCCCAAAACATTTGTGCCTGTAAATGGTCTGCAAAGGCTAATATCTCGAAGTTCACCCAGAGGGAGTTTCTCTCCCACACTCCCCCCGTGCCTAAAATGCTTCGTTTGGACTCCTTTGTTTACTTCAGGAACATGGTGACATCACTACGTAACACTCGCGCTTCTATTGGCTAGCGCTCTAACACATTGTTAAGGGACGTCTCTAAACGGTTGACCAATCACAACAGAGCCGGCCAGCTAACCAATCAGAGCAGACTGGGCTCTGGTTTCAGACAGAGGGTGAAAAGAGGTGCTGCAGCACAGGCAGTGTGAGAAACATAAAGACCTTTTTGAACATTAAAGCATGGAGACATGTCCCAGTAGAGACACTAAATACTGATATAAAACTCAAAATGTGCATAAGATGTCCTTTATTGTAAAATATATTAAAATGTATAACAAACGAGACAAACCATATAACCGGACATCTGTCGGGTACTACATGCTAATGAAGAAGAATCAGAGGATTTAAGCTTAAATAGGTTTCTCTCTCATTGAAGGGATTGGGTAGAAGATATGCATTACTGCTCATCATCTCATAAAACATTTAACAAGACTTTAAGCTGGGAACATCCGTGACCTTTACAATGACCTCTCACTGTCTGATGAAGCTTGTAAAATAAAACACGTGAATGTGCACACGCCCACACAGACACTCATGTGTGCTTGGTCCGACAATCAAGCTATTAACAAAGGGTCAGTTTATGAAAGGATATGTCTCATAGGGGGCCATTGTGTATGAGACCTTTGTTAACGAGGAGCAAAGTGCTTCAATGTGAACAGAGTCAAATGTACAGTGCGTATTGATTAAAGCATATTGTTAGCATACTATGCTGAGTGTGGGGACCTCGAGGTCTCATTTAAATCAATGCAGTGTGTTGCCAACAAAACGTGTGAATAATAATCAATAAGTAATTCAATACTGGGGACAAAACGGTCACATCTATATGTGAAGGCTTCCATTCAACACTTAAGACACCAACAATAAGTAATTAGGAAACAATTGAAACCAGAGCCCAGTCTGCTCTGATTGGTTAGCTGGCCAGCTCTGTTGTGATTGGTCAACCGCTTAGAGATGTCCCGCCCGTTAGCCTATCACGTACAATGTGCAGGAGGGCTAGCCAATAGAAGCAAGTGTTACATAGTGATATCATCCTCTATCTATATAACATAACTAAAATACTTTGAAGCACGCTTCTTTAGGATCAATATTCTGTATGATGAGCAAAAAGCAGTAACATGTTGTTTAAACAGGTTTATAGAAATCATTGACGCAAACACACACATCCTAAAAAGTTAGAAATCTATTTGAATGAAACCTGTGTGTGTCCTTGCAAGGATGTTATAAGCATTATGTCTGTGTGCCTAGCCTTGAAAGTATTGGTGTTGGTGATGAATGAGAGCCTTTCAGGTCGTAATAAGGTGATATGAATGTGTATTTGTTACGTAAACAATTTCACCAGGAGACTATGCTCCAATTCAAACACTGAGTAAGTGCATTGAACAAATCAATGACTGGATGTGTCAGAACTTTCTCCAATTAAACAAAGATAAAACTGAGGTAATGGTTTTTGGAGCCAAGGCAGAACGTATAAAAGTTAGCGCTGAGCTTCAGCCTGCAATGTTCAAAACAACAGATAAAGCCAGAAATCTAGGTGTAGTCATGGACTCTGACCTGAGTTTCAACAGTTACATTAAAACAATTACTAAATCAGCCTACTATCACCTAAAGAATATATCTAGGATTAAAAGACTAATGTCACAGCAGGAATTGGAAAAACTTGTCCATGCTTTTATCTTCAGTAGACTCGACTACTGCAATGGTGTCTTCACAGGTCTCAATAAAAAATCTATTCGGAAGCTGCAGCTGATTCAGAACGCTGCTGCTCGAGTCCTCACTAACACTAAGAAAGTGGATCACATCACTCCTGTTCTGAAGTCTTTACACTGGCTTCCTGTGTGTCAAAGAATACATTTCAAAATACTGCTGCTGGTTTATAAAGCTTTGAATGGTTTAGGCCCAAAATACATTTCTGATCTACTGCTAAATTATGAACCATCCAGATCTCTCAGGTCTTCAGGACTGGTCAGCTTTCTGTCCCCAGAGTCAGAACTAAACATGGAGAAGCAGCGTTCAGTTATTATGCTCCAAATATCTGGAACAAACTCCCAGAAACCTGCAGGTCCGCTGCAACTCTGACTACTTTTAAATCCAGGCTGAAGACTTTTCTTTTTGCCGCTGCTTTTAATTGAACTATTCATATCTTAAACTGCACTGTAACTTTTATCCATGTAGTTTTTCTTTTAATGTTTATTTTATTATCTTTTCTCTTTAATGACTGATTTTAAATGCCATTTTCTTAATGTCTTTCATTTTTTTTTGTAAAGCACTTTGAATTGCCTTGTGTTGAAATGTGCTATATAAATAAACTTGCCTTGCCTTGCCTTTGTTATATTAGTTTAAAGATGATGTGCTTCTCTTGATGTACATCCAGTACATATTGTTGGATTGTGTTAAATGTAAAATATTTTAACACCCATATCAGTAAAACTCATGTAGGTTGTCAAACGTTTTCCTGCTTGCAAACATTTCTTTGTGAGAAAGAAACATGGCCTGAAAATGCAGACAGTGCCCAATGATGGAGGCTTAGTGTAGGCAAAGAGTGGGTGTGCAGAGAGGCCATCAACCCTGTGAAGCCCAAAAATAGAAAATCATTAGAATGTATTTGTTTGACCTTTCAGATGTTGCAGTAGGGAGCCTCTGGAGCAGAAATGAAAGAGTTTTCACATTTTTTACGTTTTGGTAAGTTTTTAGCGAAATGTTGTAAGATTGCAACGTTGGGCTTTCTACTCGCATTGTCTGAATAAATATATTGAACAACTAAGGGTTGATTTGCTGGATTGATTGCTTACTTAGCCCTGTATCAGTATATAGCATAATCCCACATCAGTCATATTTTTTATGAATAGTAATTGATTGAATATGAATATGGTAGTCCAAAAAACTGTTTCTGTCGTCAGAAAAGCACAGACGGACGTCACACTTGGTGTATTGGGTGTTTGTGTACCCTTTCAGTGTCTACAGCATCCTCTCTTGGTCTTCCCTGGAAAATGTGCCACTAGGTCCTTGCGTACATCCAGTGGTGGTTGTGATCTCTTGGATGGGGCCCTGTTTGGTGGACTCCCATCACCTGAGGTCTCTTCTGAGCAATCAACGGGCTCCTTGATGTCACTGTCGCTGCTGGGCTCTTTTCTGTTCACCTGATTAAAACAAAAATACATTAGGATACAAGTCAAAAATATTACGGTGAAATATATAAAAATATTACAAACGGCAAATAGCAGAAATGCATTCTTACCAGAATGAGAGAGGATGCTAGATCTGCCTGAAGATGTGTCCTGTTCAGGATCTCCTGCTTTGGCATCTTTAGAGCTTTGCACTCCCGCTCGTAGAGGAGCCAGGCGTTGATCACAGCAAGGATGATGGTGTGCCAGAAGATGTACACGTACCAGCGTCGGGACTTCATGGGGAACTTATATTTGGCCGTAAACGAGTCCAACAAATCCATACCTCCCGTGTACTTGTTGTACCTAGCCACAATGGAAGGCCTCTCAACTTCTACGAAGGTTTTGTTGGCTTCGTCCCAGCGTTGAATGTTCTGCACAGGCTGTGGTCCAGCAACGGATGAGACAAGTGTGACCGCTCTGCTGTCATACCATTTGACAGCACAGATGTTGTGGTTGGTCTCCACTCGGATGTCAAAGCTTCCTCTCCCTTTTTTCTTCAAGCTCTTCTCCTCTTCAAGGTTGCAGTTGGGTAAGCGCACCTGCCTGGCTGTTCCCACATAATGAATTCCGTGTCCTTCACTACCAATGGGACACATAGTTGTTTGTGCAGATCTTGTAGTTCTGACCTACTGGAAGCGTGGCGGCAAGCTTCATCACAACATCACCCGACAATCCCAGGTCAGACTTGGCTCGTATCCCATTGACACTGCCTTGGTACACACCAAAGTCACAGATCATTCCAGAGATTCCAGTTCTCACCCACACGTTGAACCCCCATGGGTGTGGCTTGCCTCACATGTATTGCTTGATGCGCCTGAATTTCCCCTTGAAAGGACTCATCATCTCATCCACAGAGTTGTGTTCTTCTGGTACCACCTGCAGGCATTTCTCTGTGAATGTATCAAGCCAGGGTCTGAGTTTCCAGAGTGTTTCTTTCTTTTCCATCTCTGACACTGTCAAGTTGTAATGATGTCAACAGATATTGGAATCTGTTGTGTGCCATCACATCAGAAACAGGGGGGTACCGTGTGTCTGTCTCCCAATACATACAGACTCCAGCCATTTCTGGCGTAGCCTATTATCATAATAAATGGGAATACCTACACCCATACATGCAGGTAAACCAGTTCAACAAGTCACACAATGCTGTCTGGCTAATGCTAACAGGCTAATTATCATACTAAAAGGGATACATCCAAGTGTCCCAAAACATTTCAGAAATAACTGTTTCTGCCAGAACGAGAGAAGAGTTAAATGAATTGCTGTAACTAATTAACTGATAAGATACAAGTGGAGTTTAAAATATTGCTAGAGATATAATTTCACATACTTTTATCAGAAATAATGTATTCATTTATTCAATTCTGGTCTTAATTCAAAATCTTAACAGAGGACACATTTAGAATAGTGAATTATCAAAGACATTATATTTCTATTAGTGTTTTATTTCCATATGTGAACATATAAGAAGGGCGGGGTCCATGACAGGTGCTTATGCTATTTTGACTACCACACTGACCCAGTGTTGTAATATTACAACATAGAGCTGCTCAAAATCAAATTTGATGAATGTATTCCACAAAAACTAAATATGTACATGTTCTAGACATTGTAATAATCACAAAAAAAATACTTGAGGCATTTTACTTACTTGAATCTGACAAATCCAGTCCAATAAAACAAAGAGATGTTGCTCGTATGAAGATTCTGAAGTTGTGTGAGCGTATGGCCAGAGGGCAGGACCTATAAACACATGTACTACCCAATAGCATTGTGAGGCTGAACAAAAGGACCTATTGACTATGTAAATGTAGTCTTTAAAAAAACAAAACATTTTCTGACTTTTTTAGGATAGCTTCAAGTAATGTTGTAAAATGACAACAGTGGGCCTTACAGGGTTAACTAAAAAAAAGAACACAGACAGGGTGATCTTGACTCACCCTGAAGGTGTCCTTTCTTCATTAATGACCGGCTTATTACATAGATACTAAATAAACCAAATACTTGTCTCTTAAAATTAATAATTTTAAATACATTTCTCTGATGTCCAGAGATTTATCTTTTAACTTCTCGTGCTCTCCACAAATATACAAATAAACATTCAAAAATTATTCCATGGTGTTTTCTGATGGAGTAAATCTAATCTTTATTATCCACAGCTGACGTTAAATTGACCGGACTTCTTTCTGCGGATTGATATGACTGCACATAGTCCCTTGAACCTCCTTAGCAATCGTCTGATAGCTAGAATTAACATCTTTTTAAATACCCAAATGAACCAATCAGAATCGAGTACTCGACCAAGCCGTGAAACAATAATAATAACAGACCTCACATTAACCAATCAGAATCAAGTATTTAACTAAGCTAAGGCTTATAACAAAACATATATGAAAGGTATTATTTACATATCTTTAATATCTGCCAAATTGAAGTTTGGAGACTAAAAACAACTGGAGAGATAATTAACTTCTTGTGAGCCATTGAACGAAAAGCACTTTCTGCCTAGAAAAAGCCTGCATTGCTTCATCTTGTGGCAAATGAGGGTTTTGTTGATTGCAACACATGTATATTCATGATATAGCCTCATGCTCTTGAGTACAGGAATAAGGAATGCTCATTAACTATATAGAGTATGTTATCTTGTTATAAATATCAAAACACAGTGCATCCACTCATACACATTTCAGTAACATCGTGTTCTACTTTTTTATTAATCTACATAATAACAAGTCTACAGGGCTTCTGTTTGTTTTTGCTTAATTAAAAGCGTGAAACAATACAATCGGACCACATTGCAAAATGCATATTCACAAACCTACATAACATGACCCACCATGCATTGCCCCTGATATTATTCAATTCAAATCAAACTTTATTAATATAGCATTATTCATACATAAAGGTAACTCAAAGTGCAAACAAATTACTATACTGTACAACACTCAAACATATTCTAACACGCACACGCACACACACACACAAACACACGCGCACACACACACACACATAATAAAGTGATATTAAAATAAGTGTATTGTGACACTTCGGGATTAATTTTATTTGGAAAAAACATTGACGTCATGCTTTAATTTGGACTGAATTGCAGTCTAATCGCTACTTACAGTTTATGACCATTTTGTTTCCATGCTATAGTTTCTACCATTTGATTGTATGGTAATAATCTGTATTTTGTATTGACTGTATAATGGTTGTGTATACGAGAGATTGCACTCTAATTATTAGCAGAGATCTGAAATGCATATACCATCTTTTTTGAGGTCTGACTTTCATCACTCCACTTGTTCCTGTCGTCCTTTTTGGCAACTTACTCTCCGTCTCCTCTTCTCATCTGTTCTTCCCCAAACATTTCCATTTGTGACTAGTATTATTACCCCCTTGATTCATTCTCATCCTGTCTCTTTCCCACAATTCACCTGTTTATCACTCTTCCTCTCCTTTCTCTGTGTTCTTGTTTCAATGTATCATCGCCATTTCTGTTTGTAATGCTCAATCTGTCCTTCCTAATCACCCCCATCCCTCACTCTATGTCTCTTGTCCTCTTCTCTTTTTCCAACACCAAGTCATTATCTTCCATCCTGGGCTTTGAAATATTTTTTTGTGTGTGCAGTAATGGCTCTGTTCTGCAGAGCAATCAGCTGCAGAGATGTGTAAAGTAATTGCTACTGAAATATCCCTCCAAATGTTGAGTCCTTTGAGAAAAGGTATTAGTTCCTCCTTTTGTTTCAGATTGTATTCCTAAAGTCGAATATCGTTGAAAATTCATGTTCTTTTATACACTTGTATTAGTATTGGTTGAATACTGATTCTGATCGTTCGATTACAACATTTCAGAAGTTGTTATTTCTCAACAGAGCGCTGCTAAGGAGGATCAAGGCATTATTTGCAGTCATATCAATCCGCAGAAAGAAGTCCGGCCAATTTAACGTCAGCTGTGGAAAACAAAAAAAAATTCTCTCCATCAGCAAAAAACATGAAATATCTTTATATTTAGATTCATGATGGCTAAAGGGTGAAGAAAAGAAAATAAGAACAAGAGAAGGAAAGAGGTGGAAAGACAGAAGGCTGGACGCAAACACAGGAAGTATACACAAAAGGGAACAGCAGAAGAAGGTAAACAAGAAAGTAAACGATAAAGGGAACACAAGAAGAAAACAGACATGAAGTAAACAAGAAAGGGAACAAGAGAAGAAGACAGACAGGAAGTAAATGTTAAAGGGAACAAGAGAAGAAGACAGCCAGGTATTAAACGATAAAGGGAACACAAGAAGAAAACAGACATGAAGTAAATGTTAAAGTGAACAAGAGAAGAGACAGACAGGGAGGTAAACGATAAAGGGAACAAGAGAAGGAGACAGACAGGAAGTAAACGATAAAGGGAACAAGAGAAGAAGACAGACAGGAATCAAACGATAAAGGGGACAAGAGAAGAATACATACAGGGAGTACACAATAAAGGGAACATCAGAAAAAGACAGACAGGAAGTAAACAATAAAGGGAACGAGGAGAAGAAGACAGACAGGAATCAAACGATAAAGGGAACAAGAGAAGAAGACAGACAGGAAGTAAACGATAAAGGGAACAAGAGAAGAAGACCAGACAGGAATTAAACGATAAAGGGAACAAGAGAAGAAGACAGACAGGAAGTAAACGATAAAGGGAACAAGAGAAGAAGACAGACAGGAATTAAACGATAATGGGAACAAGAGAAGAACACAAACAGTGTGAATAAAGTCTAGAAGCTTGATATTGTTAAATGTGCATGAATAATAACAGTGTGCTCTCTAACAAGAGGACAAATGACACAGCAGCAGAAAAGCAACAACACTACAAATAAAGATGTCCATTACCTGTAAGGTGCACCTGTTTTAAAATAAAATGAGGGCAGGAAATGTGGATTAACACACTTGAGCACTGGTATATTATTTCTGACTGAACACTGTAACACAGGTAATTGCATCCATGATTCACATGAATGAGAAGCAGGTGTACTATTTGCTGCACAGTTGTAGGCATGGACATGGTGTCTATTCATAGCAGAGTGTTAGCATGCAGAGGTAGGGTTGCCAACATTATTTGATAGCAATCCAAGAGATATTTCTGGCCAATATCTACATCACTGTTTTAATATGCTTGCCAGAGGAAAAGAGAGATTAGATATTTTAGTCAAATATATAGTAATATGACAATGACAACCACATGAGGTGCAACAGGAGAGGATACTGTGGGAAATTAAAAGATGCATGTTAAGTGCATCACAAAACTACAGCTAGAAAAGAGCATTCAGTAGAGTGCAGATCTATGCCAGGTTTGTCTGCAACAACCAGTAATATTGTATACTGAAATAACGAGTCTTTAAACACAGCCAGAGCCCATACCGTGTACCTGTCTGTCTTCTTCTGCTGTTCCCATTAGTGTTTACTTCCTTCTTCTGTACATTTGTCTGATGTCAAGCAGTCTTTTAACCTCTTTCTTTTTCTTGTTCGTTTTTTCTTTTCTTTACTGGGGACAGTTTAACCATCATGAATCCACCATCCTCAAATATAAAAACAATATTCAAAAGTATTCCATGGTGTATTCTGATTGACGATAATTTATGTTTGTTTTCCAAAACTAACATAACATTGACCGGACCTCTTTCTTCGGATTGATATGACTGCACAGAGTCCCTTAAGTATATCCTCCTCCGCAATGGTCTGTTAGCGAGAGTTAACATCCTCCGGAATCGACGGATCATCAGAATTGATTATTCAACCAAGCTGTGTAATTAGCTGTTTAACATGCAGTCCTATTCTACCATAATGGTGATGCATGATGCACCATAGAGTATATCATCTCAGATCAGTGCCATTGAGCTGACTATTCAGATATGCATGAGATTACAATTACAGTTTTCCATGATCTTTGCAATTCAATTTATGAAGGATTAGTTATTTACCTGTCAGGGTCAATAGTACTTTCCCCAACATGATTAAATATGCAATTAAAGCAAGAACTGCCCTTATATCAATGGACAGCACTTACTCACTGCAACTCAGCAGAACATACTGAATTGACCCGCTTTTTTATTTCCTACCTTTTTTTTGTATTCTTTTTCCTTCATGAACCATTTTTCCTGTCCATTCAACTGGGTATTAATTATAACTACTGCTGTAAATTCAGTCTATTCACCACAGTACCAGGGCGAAAAGGAAAGGCACACACTCAAGGCCATTCAGTATAGACTTCAGCAAACTGAAAAAATGAGCTCTGCCCTTCAATACACTCCCTCCTCAGGCTTTTTAATGAGATGACCAGAAAGAAGGCAGTAGACATTCTAATGATGAACTCGTGTTTGTCTTTTCATTTCTGTCCTTCAGGTCTTAGTCTGCACCAAGTCCGCCATCCTGAAGATGATTTCTTTCTTTATAATCACACTATTCTACTTTAGTTACATTTCTTTGCTGTCTTCAAAAAAGTTTTTCACTCTTGTACGGCCTCATTTGCATTCAGGGATTTTCACTACAATGTTCTCTTACTCTGCTGCCATCACCTGTGGAGTACCACAAGGCTCTTAATTAGGCCCTTTTGTATTTTCTTTCTCTTGGGGTTCATTTTGAAAATGTCCTTCATTTGTTATACTGACAACACAGAGCTGTACCTTCGTGATCTATAATCCTGGAATGAAGAAGGTTTCCTGCAGCTAAATAACAATAAAACTGAGGTCCTAATCTTTGGCAGAGAAGACATCACCACATCCGCAATGAATGCCCTATAGGTCCTCTATCATAAAATGTACAGATCAACGTAATTCCTTTTATAGTAATCCTTGATGCTGGTTGGAAATCAACTCACTTTTCAGTTTTCTCTATATTAAAAGATTAAAGAGGCCCTATTATGCTTTTTGGGGTTTCCCCTTTCTTGTAGTGTGTTATGGCGCGTTTCCACTGCAGCGGGTAGCTCGCTTTAAGCGTGCCGAGCCGTGCGGGGCCCATTTTTGGTTGCCTAGTTTTGGCCTAGGGCTACTTTTTTCTGGTCCGACTAAATCATGGTTCTAGGGCCAGGAATAACCAGGCTGAGTCAGGCTGAGTATGCTAAACTAGAGAGAGAATTGCTGCAAGGGGGCTACAACTACAACAAGATGAACATATTTGACCGTGATTTAATTGTAATACACGTTTCAAAATGATGCCGAAGTAACAACATACTGATACCGGTTAGTAAAAACCATGAATTAATGCTTTGACAATTCTGCAGACAGACGGCAGGTGAAAAACGGAGCTTGGCTAAGCTAACATTATATATGCTCTGACCGTCCACACTCACAACAACGGCCTACAGACATAAATAAAGCAGCGACTGTATTCGCCATGACACAGGCAGTCTGTGGTTTGCACTTGTTTAACTTTTGTCTAGTTTCTGAACAGATATGAAGAGCTGTGAGCTCTGAGTGCTAAGAGCTAACGGCTGTGTTGTTTTTTGGGGTGCTCATTGAAGATGACATCACAGCTCCGCCTACACTGCGTTACTATAGTAACTACCCCAGTTCCTAAACTGTAATGGAAGCGCAGCATTAAAGTGAGCCGGGCCTAATAAGGCCTAACCAAACCGAGCGAGGCCTGCAGTGGAAACGCGCCATTATATAGGTTGTTGATTAATGCAAAGGCTAACCTCCAAAAGTTTCTCCCTGCTTGTTATTTGTGAATTCACTAAAACTTCATGCACTTTCATATCTACTGTTTGCACTTTCTGGTTGGATGCAAACTGCATGGACAACGTATGTTCCTACAGCCTGAGCCTATCCACTATCTCACACTCCAGTGAAACTTCAACAAACTGGAGCATGGTTCAGCTAGACGCCTTTCTTATATATAAGCTCTTTTGGAAATATTTTTGAAAGCATTTGTTGTTTTAAATGTGCTCTATCGATAAACTTGACTTGACTTTCTGACTGTTTGTCTTCCTCTGTTATGCACATGGTTCTCCTACATTTCCTCCATTAAAACCTTTCATTATCCTTGTTAATCCCTCGTTCACATGTCCAACGTAGGCTGTAAAAAGAAATTGAACAGATCTGTTCACAGATCCTCTTTTCTTCTCCTAAGATGTTCCTTGCATACCCTTTTGAAACAGCCGAATTAGCTTTTCCCTGTAGCAGCAATGAGTCTGGATCTTCTCCCTTTCAGTCTCTCTTTCTACTGTCAAATAACCCACTTTGCTGCTCAGCACTGATATGATTACACTCCCTTTCAGCTGGATTTAACACTGAAGTCAGGGTATGTCGCTCTGGTAAGACTGTGAAAGGAATTCTGGGAACATGGACCATTTCCTGCATAACTCCAACAATAAAAGATTATGAGAAGACAAAAGTACAATCAAAGACAGAATTAAAACCGAGGGTGCTCTGCAGTAAAGACAAATAGGAATATAATTCAAATTTACATGACAGGATGTGAATGGCAAGAGCTAGAGTTGGATGGGTTTTTCCATTACAGTCCTTTGTTTTTTCTGTAAGAAAGTTTAAACACTGCTTTTGGCAGCCTTGGAAAGTATTTGAAAGTCTATACAGGAACTGTGTAAAAACTTTCTGAAGAGGGGGAAGGAGACAGAGTTAGAGTGCCAGAAAGAACAGCCAGAGATAACGCTTAGGACACATTGGCCTTGCAGTTACTGTAACTCAAATATATCCATACAGTTAACTCAACACAACAACTGGAAGACTCGTTATGCAATTAAGCATATTTTTCCCCTGAATTTAAAGATATTGATTTTTTCTCTTGAACGTGTATTTGTGTATTTGGATAATGTGCAGCGATGTGGTCATTAATGAATAAAGAACACAGACAGGGTGATCAGGATCCCAATGTGAAGCGGAGGTGTTCTTCTTTCTTCTTTCAGCTGGAACTGCGGGGACAGCAACGTAACTGTTACTGTCCAAGTCTGTTCATATTTGTCTTTTCCATTAACCAGTCTTTAAACACTGCCAGAACCCATACCGTGTTCCTGTTCATTTCCAGTCTTTTCTTCGACTGTTAGTGTTTTCTGTCTGTTTCTGTAGAATTTTGAGGTCCAGTCTTTTAACATATTTGATAGCGCAGAGTGAAGCAGGTAGGACCCAAACGCAGATAACACTTGATAATACCTTTATTTCAAGGTCTCTTTGTCTAATACATAACTTTCAACAAACAAAACACTCTACGGTGAACCAGGTCACAAACAAAAGAAGCACCAACACTGAACACAGCACGAGACAAGACTAAATACAGGGAGGGATAATTACAAGACAAGACACAGCCGGGCAGGGGAGGAAAACACAAGGGCCACAGGTGAACACAATCAGCTAACGAGACACAGGTGAAGAAACTAACGACAGGAGGAAAAACACAGGAAAAAGGACCAGACAATAACCCAGGAGGAAAACATGGCATAGAGAACAGTGAAAACACCCAAACCTAGACATAGACCCGTGACCTGACATGACAACCGTGACAGAACCCCCCCCTCAAGGGACGGATTCCAGACGTCCCTAAACCCCAACAAAAAAAAACACAGTCCAGCAGGGTGGGTGGAGGGGGTCCGGAGGAGGGACGTATCCCTAGGCCACCAGGGTGGGTGGAGGGGGTCCGGAGGACGGGACTAAGCTGACCACCCAGGAGCCCAGTAGGGGACCAGGAAGGGATCTCGGGCGGACGGCCCGGGGGCAAGGCAGAGTCTAAGGTGGGGAACTCGGGCGGACGGCCCGGGGGCAAGGCAGAGTCCAAGGTGGGGGTCTCGGGCGGACGGCCCGGGGCAAGGCAGAGTCCAAGGTGGGGGTCTCGGGCGACGGCCCGGGGGCAAGGCAGAGTCCATGGTGGGGAACTGGGCGGACGACCCGGGGGCAAGGCAGAGTCCAAGGTGGGGGTCTCGGGCGGACGGCCCGGGGGCAAGGCAGAGTCCATGGTGGGGAACTCGGGCGGACGACCCGGGGCAAGGCAGAGTCCAAGGTGGGGGTCTCGGGCGGACGGCCCGGGGCAAGGCAGAGTCCATGGTGGGGAACTCGGGCGGACGACCCGGGGGCAAGGCAGAGTCCAAGGTGGGGGTCTCGGGCGGACGGCCCGGGGGCAAGGCAGAGTCCATGGTGGGGAACTCGGGCGGACGACCCGGGGGCAAGGCAGAGTCCAAGGTGGGGGTCTCGGGCGGACGGCCCGGGGGCAAGCAGAGTCCATGGTGGGGCGAAGGCCACAGCGGGCGAACTCAGGGGGCCGAGCATGAGGGCGAAGACCAGACAGCTCCGGAGGCCGGGCAGGACCCGGTGTCGGCCGGACAGGAACCGGAGCCGGCGGGACAGGCTTCGGCAGGATCCCCCACGGAAGAGGACCAGGAGTTGGCAGGACCCCCAGCAGGAGAGTAGACGACGGGACCTCCAACGAGACAGGACAAAGGGTTGCAGGACCCCCGGCAGGAGAGTAGTCGGCGGGGCCTCCAACGGGACAGGACACGGGTTGGCAGGACACCCGGCAGGAGAGTAGTCGGCGGGGCCTCCAACGGGACAGGACACAGGGTTGGCAGGACCCCCGGCAGGAGAGTAGTCGGCGGGGCCTCCAACAGCACAGGACATAGGATTGGCAGGACCCCAGGCAGGAGAGTAGACGGCGGGACCTCCAACGGCACAGGACATAGGGTTGGCAGGACCCCCGGCAGGAGCGTAGTCGGCGGGACCTCCAACGGGACAGGACAAAGGGTTGGCAGGACCCCCGGCAGGAGACTAGTCTGCGGGACCTCCAACTGGACAAGACATGGGTGTTGGCAGGACCCCCGGCAGAGGGCTAGTCTGCGGGACCTCCAACTGGACAAGACATGGGGTTGGCAGGACCCCCGACAGAGGGCTAGTCTGCGGGACCTCCAACTGGACAAGACATGGGGTTGGCAGGACCCCCGGCAGAGGGCTAGTCTGCGGGACCTCCAACTGGACGGACATGGGGTTGGCAGGACCCCTGACAGAGGGCTAGTCTGCGGGACCTCCAACTGGACAGGACATGGGGTTGGCAGGACCCCGGCAGAGGGCTAGTCTGCGGGACCTCCAACTGGACAGACATGGGGTTGGCAGGACCCCGGCAGGGGCTAGTCTGCGGGACCTCCAACTGGACAGGACATGGGGTTGGCAGGACCCCCGGCAGAAGACTAGTCTGCGGGACCTCCAACTGGACAGGACATGAGGTTGGCAGGACCCCCAGCGGAACTCCAACGGTACAGGACATGGGGTTGGCAGGACCCCCGGCAGAAGACTAGTCTGCGGGACCTCCAACTGGACAAGACATGGGGTTGGCCGGACCCCGGCAGAAGACTAGTCTGCGGGACCTCCAACTGGACAGGACATGGGGTTGGCAGGACCCCCAGCGGAACCTCCAACGGTACAGGACATGGGGTTGGCAGGACCCCCGGCAGAAGACTAGTCTGCGGGACCTCCAACTGGACATGAGTAGGGGCTTGAGTGGGGACTCGAGAGAGTGCTTGAGAGGGAACTTGAGAGGAAACTGGAGAGTGGACTCGAGAAGGAACTCGAGAGGTGACTCGAGAGGTAACTCGAGAGGGGACCTGAGAGGGGACTTGAGAGGGAACTCGAGAGGAGACCTGAGGGGAAACTTGAGAGGTGACTCGAGAGGACACTGGAGAGTTGACTTGGGAGGTGACTCGAGAGGACACTGGAGAGTTGACTTGAGAGGTGACTCGAGAGGACAGGAGAGTTGACTTGAGAGGTGACTCGAGAGGACACTGGAGAGTTGACTTGAGAGGTGACTCGAGAGGACACTGGAGGTTGACTTGAGAAGGAACTCGAGAGGTGACTCGAGAGGTAACTCGAGAGGGGACCTGAGTGGGGACTTGAGAGGGAACTCGAGAGGAGACCTGAGGGGAAACTTGAGAGGTGACTCGAGAGGACACTGGAGAGTTGACTTGGGAGGTGACTCGAGAGGACACTGGAGAGTTGACTCGAGAGATAACTCGAGAGGGGACCTGAGAAGGGACTTGAGAGGGAACTCGAGAGGAGACTCGAGAGGTAACTCGAGAGAGACCTGAGAGGGGACTCGAGAAGGAACTCGAGAGGTGACTCGAGAGGGACCTGAGGGGAAACTTGAGAGGTGACTCGAGAGGACACTGGAGAGTTGACTCGAGAGATAACTCGAGAGGGGACCTGAGAAGGGACTTGAGAGGGAACTCGAGAGGAGACTCGAGAGGTAACTCGAGAGAGGGACCTGAGAGGGACCTGAGAAGGAACTCGAGAGGTGACTCGAGAGGTAACTCGAGAGGGGACCTGAGAGGGGACTTGAGAGGGAACTCGAGAGGAGACCTGAGGGGAAACTTGAGAGGTGACTCGAGAGGACACTGGAGAGTTGACTTGAGAGGGGACACGAGAAAAGACTCGAGAGGGACTTGAGAGGGGACCTGAGAGGGAACTCGAGAGGGGACTCGAGAGGTAACTCGAGAGGGGACCTGAGAGGGGACTTGAGAAGTGTCTGGAGGGGAAACTTGAGAGAGTTGGTTCGCCACAGAACACGGGTGCTGGAGTCGGCCGGTACGCCGACAGGACACGAGGAGCTGGCGTCGGCCGGTACGCCGACAGGACACGGGGAGCTGGTGTTGGCTGGGGAGCCAACAAGAGACGAGGTGCTGGAGTCGGCCGGTACGCCGACAGGAACGGGGAGCTGGCGTTGGCCGGTAAGCCAGTCCTGGAGCCGAAACTGGAGTCGGGACCAGGGGTACTGGAGCCGGTACTGGAGCCAGAACCATGGCTGCTGGGGCCGGAACTGGGGCTGGAGCCATGGCTCTTGGGGCTCGGGCTGCTAGCTTGGCCTTGCGACTCCTTTTAGCAGCCGCCTGAATACTCCGTGGACCTCCATAAGCCAGACGAGTACCCGAGAACGGATCCTGGACAGGAGCAGGAAATGGGGAAGAAGCAGGGGCTGACTCCAGACGGAACCCACCAAGGCGTATGGTGCCAGGTTGGGAATCGGGAGGCAGGGAGCTAGCATGCCTGGGGCTAGCAGGCCGGGAATCACACACGGGAGGATCTTTGAAATCCAGCCAGGTAAGAACTTCACCAAACCTGGTTTCTCTCTAGCCATTTGGCGCGCCTCCGACAACACAGCCTCTCGCTGCTGAACTCCGGGTGCTCTCTTCCATCGATCCGAGCAGTTAGCCAAAAAAAGGAAAAATTCAATAATTCCCACTCGAGAACGGATCTGCTGGGCCCATTTCTGGTTGGTGCTTTCTGATAGCGCAGAGTGAAGCAGGTAGGACCCAAACGCAGATAACACTTGATAATACCTTTATTTCAAGGTCTCTTATCTAATACATAAACTTTCAACAAACAAAACACTCTAACGGTGAACCAGGTCACAAACAAAAGAAGCACCAACACTGAACACAGCACGAGACAAGACTAAATACAGGGAGGGATAATTACAAGACAAGACACAGCCGGGCAGGGGAGGAGAAACAAGGGCCACAGGTGAACACAATCAGCTAACGAGACACAGGTGAAGAAACTAACGACAGGAGGAAAAACAAAGGAAAAAGGACCAGACAATAACCCAGGAGGAAAACATGGCATAGAGAACAGTGAAAACACCCAAACCTAGACATAGACCCGTGACCTGACATGACAACCGTGACAATATTTCCTTGTCTTGTTCTCAATTATTTTCTTTAATGGGGACAGTTTAGCCCTCATGAAACCAAAGTGTCATGCTCTCCATGATAATAAACAATTAATATTCTAAAAGTATTTCATGGTGTTTTCTGATAAAGAGAAATGAAAGCTTTGGCGCAAGTTCAATAAGGAAGACCTAACAATGAGTCACTTACATGTCACTCTATTGCTCCTCCCCCCTCATTAAATGTGAGGGCGTCATCCCTCAGCAGCCAATTGCTGCACATGCTAAATTCCTTAAATGCCTGCTCTTCTCCCTGTCAGTTGTCATTTCAGGTGACCACACGCCGTGGTAGTACTACAATACTCCTCCTCGTGAGAAAAAAAAAAAAAAAAAAGAAATAATTAGCTCAAGATGTCCAACTCGGACAATTCGGAAACACGAACCGGTTCGGCTCCCCCACAGCGGCTTATCATCAGAGGCAGACTTCCTCCTGCAGCAGGGCATTCCCACAGCCCCAGGCCTCACTCTCTCTCAGCTCCGAGAGCTCTCGGACCAGGTCTCCAGCGTAGCCCCCAGTCCGGGGCAGCAGCTCCAGGCAGCTCCCCAGAGAGACCAGGGCGAGGACGCGGCCGCAGCCGCGGAGGTAAAAAGGGCAGGAAGTCGAGCCCTCCAGGATCCCGTCCGCCTCCAAAATCCACCCCTTCCCAGGCTCGCCAGGCCGGGAGTGGCACTAACACGCCCCTCATGGAGAGTAGCGTGGCCGGCGCCCTGCAATCCCTGGCTAGCTCCATGAGAGCTATCGATGCTCGCCTCCAGGCCCTGGAAGACTCCGTACAGGAGCTTCAACTTCCGTTGCACTCAGAGCAGCGCTTTCTGCCTCAGTCCCGCCGGGGTTGCCGGGTCAGGGTGTTCCACGCATTCCAGCAGTAGCTCCCCCTTATTCTCTGGCTTCGGCCCTCCCAGCCCCCCCTTCAGGTAGGCCTTTTATTTCCCAAGCCGCCAACATCTCCTCACGGCTTAGGTCGAAAATTCTTGAAGGGAAGGATGTTAATCTGCTTAGCCTTATTCTGCCCTCCCCGGAGTGCGATAAAGCCATCGCCACAGGAGGAAATATCACCGCCGTCTTTAAGGCCGCAGACCCCAGGCTTATCAGAGATATCAGCTTAGGGCAATTTATGGTAGCTTTCGGCATCTTCCGTGACGTTCTCTGCTCCGTCTACCCTGAGAGAAGAGTAGAATTAGATGCGTACATGGCCATTATTGGAGACATTAACATTAGATACGGGAGATCGTCTTCTATCAGTACCACAAAAGCTTTTCAAGCAAAGCAGCGCTCCACCTAGCGCATAGCAATATCCGCCTGGATTGGTCAGTGATGGACATTGAGCTGCTCGTGATGGCTACCGGCGGCCAATCTGCTATCTCATGCAACAGCTGCGGAGCGCAGGGCCACATCGCTCCCTCTGCCCCTCAGTGCCTTTCTCCGCGCCCAGAGCCTCCCACATGCAGTATGCTGGGAACGATAGACCAAGCCGTCAGGTGCAGATTAGACACGAAGATAGGATTTGTACTAGCTTTAACGAAAATGTTTGCACTCACCCTTACTGTACATTTCTTCATATCTGCAGTTCCTGCAGGGATGCACACCCGAAGTCCGTTTGCCCCAGGCGCAGCCGAAGCCTCACAGTAGCTCTGCGCCAGAAACCTGTGGTGGAAAAACATTTTGAAATATCACCCCTCCACTCCCATTAACATCCCTCAGCTAGCAGCTGCGCTATCTACTCACCCAGATTCCGTTTGTGGACTATCTCCTGTCAGGGCTCTCCCAAGGCTTCAGGGTAGGGGTCCTCTCATCTCCCACAGTGACTTTCGTAGCAAGAAACTTACAGTCAGCCGCTAAAGAACCCAACATAGTTTCCCAGCTCATCGACAAAGAACTTCTCAAAGGATATATAATCGGTCCTTTTAGCTCCTCCCCCTTCCCAGTGTTCCGTTCAAATCCCATCGGAATAGCCACACGCAAATACTCAGACAAAAAAAGGCTGATTTTCGATCTGTCCGCTCCCCGTTCCGGCCCATTCTGCAGCGTCAATAGTATCATCCCTTCAGATCAGTTTTCCCTTCACTATGCCTCAGTGGATAATAATGGGGCGGTGGTGGCGCAGTGGTTAGAGCGTTGGTCATCAGATCAAGGTGCGTTGGTGAACTCCAGTTCGAATCCGCCTCGGCCGCCACTGCGTCAGGCCGTTTGGTCCTTGGGCAAGACACTTTACCCGCATTTGCTCCTGTGGGTAATGTCCGCAGTATTGACTCTTACATGTCTAATATGTGTAATGTGTACTTGTAAAGCGCTTGAGCACCTGTAAAAGCGCTCTATAAAAAATGTAATGCATTATTATTATTATTATTATTATTATAATGCAATAAAGATGATCAAGTTGACAGGGCACGGAGCTTGGCTCTCCAAAGCGGACATTACCGATGCCTTCAAAATTATCCCCATTCATCCATCTCAGTGGAATTTGTTCGGTATTAAGTGGGAGTCCAAACTCTATTTCGCCGTTCGCCTGACCTTCGGGTGCAGAAGCAGCCCCTGCATTTTCAACTCCTTCTTGGAAGCGCTCTGCTGGATCCTGCTGAACATCGTCAGAATCCCCTCCGTCCTTCACCTACTGGACGACTTCCTCCTCATAGACCCGCCACAGGACAGCTCAGGGATCTCACTGGCCAAGCTTAAACACTGCTTTCAGGAGTTAGGTGTCCCTCTCTCCAAAGAGAAAACGTTAGGTCCCGACACACGCTTAGAGTTCTTAGGCATCATCCTCGACTCCATAGCCATGAAGGCGTCTCTCCCCTCCGACAAATTGCAGCGCATCCGGGACATCACCAAGTCATACTGCGAGCAACAAGTCATCACAAAACAACAGTTGCTCTCCCTTCTCGGACACCTCAACTTCGCCATGCGCGTCCTCCCCCAGGGGCGCTCGTTCATCTCCCGCCTCCTGGACGCAGCATTGGCGGTCGACAACCTCCATGACTGCGTTTTCTTAGACGAAGGCTGCCGCTCAGACCTACGTTTCTGGTACCTCCTGCTCGCCCACTGGAACGGAGTTACTTTATTTTACGATGACCTCGTGTGTTCCTCTGACTCAATGAGGTTTTTCACGGATGCCGCCCCATCCGTGGGTTTTGGGGGTTTCTTCCAGGGAGAGTGGTTCAGAGGGTCATGGCCCCCGTCATTCCCTAATCATGCTTCATCCTCCGCTCTGCACGAGATCTTTCCGATCGCCGTTGCATGCCACGTATGGGGTCACCTGTGGTTCCGTAAACGCATCTCGGTGCTGTGCGACAACCAATCAGTGGTCGGAATCATCAACAAGGCGCGCTCCCAGTGCAGTGACATTATGCCATTCATAAGAAAATGTAAGGCGGGGCCTCTCATATGACGCACACCCTCACACTTGCTAGCCTGTTCCACTCTTCGTTTTCCGAATGCCAGGAAGGATTCTTGCCTAGCTTCTGAAGGAAGTGACTCGGAAGACATGTGCTACCAAGCAAGCATCCTCGCGATTGAGAAACGGCCGGAATTCCCTCCTAATTCTGCCCTACACTCCCAAAAGGGGAGGGGCCTGAAAGGACAGCTAAATACACAGCAGTCCATTTTCACCAGGCCCAACAACAAGAGCAAGGCTGCTACCAGAGCATCTCATCGGGTCAGAGCAAGGCTGCTACCAGAGCATCTCATCGTGTCAGTCACGTTCTTGCGAAACACATGAAGTCTTTCAAAGACGGCGAAATTGTGAAAGAAGCTTTCCTGGAGGCTGCCGACGCGCTTTTGGGGGACAGTCAAAATAACAGTAGCATTTCAACAGGTTTTTGATATAATAAAAACTCAAGTTAGATACCGTTATTAATCAGCTGTAAGTTTTAGTTTGTTTGAACTTATTCATTATAATTATTGTACAAAATGGTATAAGAATGCAAACATTCAGATCTGTTCTGTTTAAATTGATTATAGTCTATTATCAATTCAGGTTAAGAAACTAGTGTTGCTTGCGTCCTATTTTAAAGGCATTTATTTTTATACTCTAATAAAATGCAACAAAAAAAGGGTTTGATTCTATTAATTTTTTTTTTTTTATTGCACTTTGGCAGCAGATTCCTCTGTAGCTTCAGATCTGAGTTGTCATAATTAGTAAGCCGAATGTATACTTTTGTAGCAACACTATTTGTATATAATGGCAAAGAAAGAGTTCAGAGTCTTTTCTTTTTTCCCTGTGTCACATGTGGCAGCACTGTTCAATGTTTCTTGAAAACATTACCCACTGTAGTATGTGACGTGTGAATAAACTCCAACTCCGTATCAACAACACTGTTGTGTAACTTCAGTTAAATATATGTGTGTAGATTAGAAAGAGGTAAGATAAAGGATCTGCAGTATTTTATGAAGTATTTATCGTCAGTTTTATACAAGTAGAAGTGTGTATTTACCTGGTAGTAATGGCTACGCCTCTCTATTTGGACTGGTAAATAGTCCATTTGGATCTCGGCAGACTGGCAACTTTAAAAGTAGCTCTCGGTTCAAAAAAGGTTGGGCACCCCTGGGTTAGGGGAAGGTTAGGGTTAGGCATGTGATGGTTAAGGTTAGGATAAGTCTCCAGGAAATGCGTGAAAGTCAATGTAATGTCCCCTGAAGTGATGTATCATGGTATGTGTGTGTGTGGTGTGTGTGTGTGTGTGTTTGCATGTGTGTGTCTTAACTTGAAGGCTCTTATGGTTGTGGGTAATGCATATGTTTTTTTCAGCTGTAGCTCGGATCAAAGCGCTCTTTGTCTTGATGCCTATAGTACGCAGGTTTGAGGTTTGAGTGGGCAAGTCTTGAGTTTCCTCTGGGAAGAAAATAGCACGCTGAGCTCACTGACAGCCCTTCTCATGTCCCATTTTGGGTGGTGACATCAACATAATGCACACACACCCACACACTGTGTTTACACTCAATTTGGAAATGATATATTGCACACTGTATGAACTGCACAAGAAGCCTGGCCTGCCTGTTTCCTTTTATCCATGGTTGGCAACCTTGACGCTTCTGTATTCTCCCTCTCCCATTTATTCGCCTTTCTCTCCTTTTCTACCTCCATGCACCCCGTCAGGTAAAAGAAAAGGTCAATTATAGATTCCCACCTTGAAACTTGACAACATTGTTGCAGGGGAAGTCAGAGTTGAGGTGTGATAGGGGTTTCAATATGTGCCTCCTTGGGTACTAACAGTATGGGCTGTCCAAAACTTTCCAGCCGTCTCTCTATCTTTGAAGATGTATGTTATCATACACACACACACTTGAACGCATGCATGCACCCTCATACACTCCACAGTAAAAAAGAGAAAACAAAGAATGTATTTTATCCACCGCCTTAGGTCTGTTCAGGGAGAGTAGAACCATTCTTATTCTGTTTTTTACATCTGTGATTTAAAGTGTGTAAAAGTGTGTGTCCACTGCTTTAAAGTCAAAACTGTTTCACCAATGGAAAGTCTGCTCAAAGATTGGAAGTCAACCTCTTAAAAACTCTATGAATCAACCTACCATGATAATATGTCGAAACGAATCCTTACTATGTCCTGAACAGTGAAAATGAATTGTTTCCATTACATCGGAGATATAGGGTCATATAATGTGATACGTAAAGTTAGACTGAAGCTCTCTTTTGTGCACCATTCAACCCCTTAAATTAAATATACTTTAATCACAGATCAATCCCAGATCGTGTTGCATCGTATCGTGTTGTATCTTATTCAATCATGTCGAATCAAATCATTAAATTGTATCGAATTGTATGAAATCGAAACGTATCACATCTTATCGTAAAGGGCATTAGGGGTCACGTGACATGTCCAAATGTTTTCCTGGTAATATTCATCATGGCAAGGCATCACAATACACAACATGTTTTTTTTAATAAAATATGTGTGTGTGAATACTAATAAATGAGCAATTTTAAAGACAAAAACCTATCTGTAGAAAAGCATTACAGACCTTGGAAAAGCAATAGCTAAAGAAAGCGAACCTTAGACAATATGTAATATTGAAATACCGCTGTAGGATTGATTTTTTTATAAAATACTGTCAGTACCAAGTAGACCTGATGTACACAGAAGGAGAACACACACACACAGCTTACACAACAGCATCACGTTGGGATTATACCTTAGCGGAGGTGTGTTATGACCCTGTGTTCTGACAGATGGTGATTGTGGGCACTAGCTGCATAACTAAGGCTTTATTATGATTCAGATTGGCAGAGAATCCAGTATGATACATCTAGCAAAATATTGTCAAATCAAGGATAACTAAACTGCCTTTCTGTGTTTACTGAAAATCAGCTTTAAGTACATCTGTTATGGTCAATTTGCAACATTTATATAGTGATTACCAAAATCTCATTACATCTTTATCAGTGTATCTAAACCATCCTATGCTTCGGGAATTTACCTTGATAGAATCCCATTTAGTCCAAATTGTGATTTCCTTAGAATAACAACACATGTAAATTCTTACGCCTCTCAACAAGACTCATTGCAGATGTTGAATCAATTTTCCCAAGCTGTTTACTTATGAAAGAATATAACAGAATAATGAACAGGCAGATTATGAGAAACTAATGAGCAAGAAAGGCTTTATCCCAGGGGGGGAGAGTAGTGGAATAAAGCATTATGTATTGTCCCAAATGACCTGCACAATACTTTTAGTAATCTCCTTGGCAGATTATTATTATTGGTTGGATTCTCCTCTCTCAAACCAAAGTATTGTGATTAATGTAGTTTGTTGGAAAACGTGTGATTTGAGCAAAGACTGTATAAAAAAAGGTACCGTAGGCACCGTCAAATTAATTGGTTTGGCTAGTAGGATTTTTAAGCCTCAAGTTATTTGACAGTCACCGTTTTTTTTGTTCTTAAGTGGCGAGTTACAGAAGTAAATGGAAAGTTAAACCAAACTCTATACAAGACCTTTTTAGGCAAACAAAATTGCATTACTAAAACAAGCAGTCTTAGGATATCTGTTGTGTGGAAACCAACTGGGAAAGTTCAAGGTGAAACACGGAAAGGACCCAGACCAGACAATACTTTGTGGTGAAAGTAACCTCATCTTTAAACAGAACATATTCAGCTCATTTGCAGGTTCATATTAGTATTTAGTGTCTCTACCGTGACATGTCTCCATGCTTTAATGTTCAAAAAGCTCTTTATTCTTCTCATACTGCCTGTGCTGCAGCACCTCCTTTCACCCTCTGTCTGAAACCAGATCCCAGTCTGCTCTGATTGGTTAGCTGGTCAGCTCTGTTGTGACTGTTGTGAACAGCTTAGAGATGTCCCGCCCCTTAGCCAATGGAAGCGCAGTATTACATAGTGATGTCACTATGTTTAAGGAGTAAACAAAGGAGTCCAATGGAGGTGTTTCAGGGGGGGGGGGAACTCCCTGTGGAAGGATCTTTAACAGAAATGTTTGAACTGAGGTAATAATTCAAGTTAGAGGATAGTTTTGAATGGACTTTCATACAACCGGAAAAAAAAATTTTCAAACCACCCTTGTTGGCTCAAAGAGAGAATGCAAGTTCAAGGCATTTCCGTATTGACTTCACTTTTTAAAACACAATTTGCAACTTGCTTTGGCAGTCTGTGCGTGCGTGTCTGTGTGTGTGTCTGTGTGTGTGTGTGTGTGTGTGTGTAGTGGGGAGAGAGAGAGCAGGAAAAAGACAGAGCGTGGACTATAATTGCACAATAGGAATACCACAGTATGCTTATCACTTACCTAATTATGTGGGATTGCAAAACTAATCTACAACTCTATTAAAACAAGAGACCCTACAGCTCAGGGTTAAACAAAAACAAATTACATTACCCCCGACACACAACACACACACACACACACACACACACACACACACCACACACACAACACACACCACACACACACACACACACACACACACACCCACACACACTCACTCTTTACATTGTGCCATTCTGTCATCCAGACTTGTTCCCATTCACCCATATCTCCACTGAGATTTAGGAGAGCAGCCGTGCGTTAGAGTTTCATTCAGCTACTGTATAGGGATATGTAGCGGCTCTTTGAAATACTTTAGTTTCATTAAAGTTAATTTGATAGAAAGTCAGAGCAGTGTTTCCACTTCCTTCTGTGTGCTTTATGTGTCATTTGTCACAATGCCTGGGT